>CM033459.1:19483465-20017046 GCA_019425755.1 Amaranthus cruentus
GCTTCCCTACTATGATACCACAGAAGTATAAATATTAATATTTTTAACGGATAATTGTCCCTGTTAGGTTATGGGGGACAGATCTGGTAACATACGCTGGTGGGATGTAACAACTGGGCACACTTCCTCATTCAATACTCATAGAGAAGGAATAAGAAGGATAAAATTTTCACCTGTTGTGACTGGAGATCGAAGTCGAGGACGTGTTGCGGTTCTTTTTTATGACAACACATTTGCTGTGTATGACCTTGTAAGTGTAGCGTGCAGCAAAGGCGTTTGATTGGAGTCATTTTTTTCCTCTTCTTCAACTGTGTTTTTCAATGCAACAATACATTATGGTTTATATGTAAGGAAATTAAGGGAAGAGAAAGGCTAGCAATATCAGATCGCTCCAAATGACTTGACATTTAGGGCTATATCCACTTCTGAAAACTATACTATTAATTTAAATCTGAATGACTAATCATGAACATCTAGGGATGTAGTGTTCCTTTTAACTTAAAAATTTCCCTTTCATGTATCTAATGATTTATGTTGACTTGATTTCTTCAAGCTATCATTGTTAAATGTAGAAGTCAAGTAAACAATTTCTTATACTTATAATACCCGAAAATGCTGAAATATTTTGAAGTTTTTGTGATGGAATATATTGAATTGTCAGCTTTACTGATATTTCAGGACTCACCAGATCCTTTAGCAAACTCCGTTTTACAACCCCAATGTCCCGGAACATTGGTTTTGGAACTTGATTGGCTGCATGTGCGGACTCATAATGATGATCCATTAGTCCTGTGCATTGCTGGAGCTGATAGCAGTTTTAGACTTGTTGAGGTTACTCTGTATGTTTCTTGATACATTTCAGTTCAATACTTTTTTTATTAGTTTCTTGAAATTTGTAATATCTGTAAGGATTCAGCTTACTTAAGATGCCAATCTATTAATATTTTCTAATTGGCCTCAGGTTCTTGTTCCTTGATGAGTTTCACTGACATATCATGATGATATACAACCAATTTATTAAATTAAAGTCAGCCATTTTATCTTCCCCTTTTTACATTTCTTTTGCAACCTTTTTCAAATATCTATTATAAATGCCTATGTAATGTATAGTTTGCACCATTGCGTTTCTTGATTTGTGTTGAGGTTCAACTGGGTAACTTGGTGGTAGCTTTTACCACCTAGAATTCTTTGACAAGGGACAACTCTTAACCTCAACTGGGTCCTCGTCTCCCTTTATTTTTTTTGTCAAGTTGGCCAATGTTCTCTTACCATTCAGATAAAAAGCTCTTGGTTTTCTTTTCCTCATTTCCTGACCAACTCACAATCATTGTGTTTTAAAACCTCCTTAGCGATCTAATGAGGGCGAGGATGAACTCCTGGAAAAGTAAAATCTGCTTTTTGGGAGAATATAATTGTGTTAAGGTTTTCAGATTTTTAGGCTTGAATGCTTTAAGTTGTAGATGGGGTAGTTACTGTTTCATAGTTGACAAGGTGAACCATTTTTGCAGATATCAAATGTTTTGAAAGAAATGCCATGTCTGACCTCCTTTTATTGATTGTCGAAAACATTTTTCTCTCATTTCTATTACAACTTTAATCTTAGTCATTTTTTTAATGTTCTAAATCAAATGCTTTGACGAGTGACGTTGCTGAAGCATAAACAAGTTGAACTTCAGTAATATGTTTCCTTTGACTATTGTGTTGATATGCAATGCTATTCCGCTCAATCTGTCTTTTTGCCTTTTTTAGAAATGACCAAAGAGTCGCACATGGAGTAATCAAGGAGAGGTTTCGGCCAATGCCTCTGTGTACGCCAATGTTACTTCCTACTCCACATGCCCTGGTAAATTATAAAGATACAATCTCTTCTTATCCTGGTTAATTTTAATCATGTTTCTGCATTATGATCAAACATTCAGTTGATGAGTGTGCTTTGATGTCCATTTCAAGTTTTTTTTTAAATGATATAAGATGCTTATATTAACTAGACACATGGAAGGCACGCTTAGTCTCGCACTTTTCATTCACTGTTATGTTTGCAACAAGTAAACTTTTTTATCTTCTGAAAGGCTTTCAAATTTCTATTAATAACATGTCATACTGTGAAGTGCATCATTGATATTATTTGATGCACATGTAGCTGGAATTTGGGTTTTAATTTTACTTAATTTCTACTGCTCTGTGTGTTAAAGTCAAGTTCTGCCCAAAGATGATCCTATTTACACCTGTGCAACGGTGCCCGGATCCGACCTTTTATTATGTAGGTTTGGAATGTGTCATACTTTTAACGGGCCCTATACTATTATATAGAGCAGGCTAGAAACGGGCTCTAAGCGGGTCCTAAATAGACCTTATTTATCACTTGAATATGAGATTTCAGTATTTGACATTAGTATTACTAGTTTGTACGGAATCTGTTTTGTTGAGACTGAGATTAATTTTTCAAACAATCTGAAAATTGAAATAAAAAGTCAAAACAGTAAACATATACAAATACAAGAGGGTTATTACAAGTAAATGTTGTTTGATATTTGATTTGGATATTAGAGGTTAAAAGTAGAAGATATTTTTTCAAGAAGGGGGTGTTTGGTTCTTAGTTTTTCGGTTGGCTTTTGGTTTTTGGCTTGTTGGTTGGTCAAATAGCCAAAAAAAAGTGTTTGATAAATGGCTTTTAAAGCAGCTGAAAAGCAGGCTTTTAAGCCAAAATGAAAAAGCTACTTCAGCTCGCTTTTTTGGTTGGTTGTTCGCCCATTTTTTCTCTAATAAACAACCAATAACCAATACTCAAATTTACCAAACATCTTTGAAATTTGGTGAAAGTACCGAAGCTGTAGTTTGGAAGGGAGCAAAGGCGACTAAAGAAAAATAAAATAACAAAGCTGTAACAATATATAGCTATTTGAAGCCAAGTTATTATTGCATTGCAACCATTCTTCTAAGGAGTGGTAGGGAGAAGTTTTTGCCTATCTTAAAGAATCCAAACAAATTCTAAAAAGTTTTTTTTAAAAGAACTTTTGTTACAGTAGCAATAGCAATATATATAATAGGAGTATATAGCTGAATAAAATTTAATGAACTAATTACACACAAGCTCTAAATAACCCTTATTAGTTTTATGAAGTTCATTCTTCTTGAAACGAGCCAGAGCCATTTTAATTTGAACCCAACCTGATTTTATTTGGCCCATTAAGCATGTTTAATCATATTTTATATGTCCCCGAAAAACTAACATACTACCTGATATCGACGTTAATTTAATACTTCTTCCAGCTCAAATGGGATGTGATCTCCTAGCTGAATAAAATTTAATGAACTAATTACACACAAGCTCTAAATAACCCTTATTAGTTTTATGAAGTTCATTCTTCTTGAAACGAGCCAGAGCCATTTTAATTTGAACCCAACCTGATTTTATTTGGCCCATTAAGCATGTTTAATCATATTTTATATGTCCCCGAAAAACTAACATACTACCTGATATCGACGTTAATTTAATACTTCTTCCAGCTCAAATGGGATGTGATCTCCTATATTGTGAAACTTTTGTTGGGAGAAATGTTGTAAAGTGTGGTAAGTGAATTACTTGAAAAACGAGGATGAAAGTACATTAGTGAGCTTAATAAGTGGCACCTTTTTCCAGGCATTGCGAATGATTTTGCAACTGGGCGTAAAACCCTCTTGGTTTAACACAAGCAGCATAACAATTGATAAAAGGCTTCACCACATTTCGGGGACTCCAAAAGCAGCTGGAGAACTTCGCAGTTACATTATTGATTCTTCATATGTCGGCGATGTTGCGGTATCAGAGATGCTTCTCAAAGTATTGGAGCCCTATCGTCAAGAAGGTGCTTTTGTCTTACTATGCTTACAGGCTACTGCACTCAGTATGAATGGGTTTTTAGTGGGAACATCACTGCATTCTTATAATCACTGGTTTTTTCTTTCTTATTTAGGTTGCATTCTTGATGATGAAAGAGCTAGACTGTATGCTAAAATAATGAACAAAGGTTCTTCGGTGAGGCTTGCGTTTGCTGCTATGATCTTTGGTGAATCAGCTGAGGCGCTTTTCTGGTTACAGCTGCCTCGAGCACTTAACCATTTGATTAATAAGTCACTTATTAAGCAGCCTCAGAAAAACACTTTGTCAGATCCAGTGCTTCAAGTTGATGTTTTAACTGAAATAACATCAGGCGGTAAAACATTACCTGGGTCAGACAGAAGGGAATCACTGGTAATTCATACGGAGTTTGAAGTACCATTGTCAACGTAAACCTGTGTATGTTTGTTATCCACCCATTTGTAATCTGCCTACATTTGTTGCAGAGTCAAGGCCAACTTAGATTGATGGCATTTGAGCAAGAAGAGTTGTGGGAGACTGCTAATGAACGAATACTTTGGCATGAGAAATTAAATGGAGAAGATGCTATACAAAACCGTGTCCATGAGTGAGTCTTCACTGTTATTTTTTTCATGTGTGAAGTCTTTACTCCTTTTCTGTTTGCTAATTAGAAGTTTGGTAATATCAAATTAGGCAACTCTCAAGTTATCAAAACACTACATGCTAGCCAATAGGATAATCGCTAATGTTTTTGGAACTGATAAGTTTTAGGAAAATATTTACTTTTTCTAATCCCGAAACAACCATCTCAAAATGTGTTATTGCTGTCCTTGAAATAGGCCTCATTCCATTTGCAACTTACATAGGCTAAGAACTACATAAAATATAAAATAACATGTCCAGTACTATAAAGACAAAGTTGACGTGTATGTTAGTCGCATAATTTAGGTTGAAGTCTTTAAAGTGTTGGTCAAAGTTATGGATCTAGTTAACTTTTCCCTTGAGATGCTAACTTCAAGATGGACCAAGCGGTTGGATTATGTAGATACTCCTCTTAGTTCAGTTGAGTCAAAGATTATGATGAGAGGACCATTTTGATTTTTTAAAGGGTGTTTATTGCAATCCTGTAAAACATGGGACAATATTACTATTATCTTCATATGGGTGTATTCTACTATAAAAATAAACTAGAAATCAAAATACCTGTGTAGTGATTTATAAGCAGAATAACAAGATCCAATACGTCTTGGGCCTAATGTACTAATTTGTAATCTTGGATTCCATTCCAGTTTCCAATATCGGATTATGGATAAAATTTCCAGTTACACCATTAGACAAGTTAATTGTTTACTATCCTGATCAGAAGCATCTTGCATTCCATTTTGTTGGTGGAATATGTAGCATCCTTGTTGGAGTTTGGTGATTTGAGTGCACCACGGTGAGTGCTTGATGGTGCATGGGCGTGGGACATGTGTGTGATGAGGAGACACAAGGCGATGAGCTCATATTAGTTATCGCAGCATAGTGCTCGAACAAGGCACAATCAAGCTGCCCCATGCCTTAAATGAGGCAACAAAAAGGCAGGGGCGAAGCTACTTAGGGGGCTGGGGGAGGCCTGGCCCCCCTTGCCGGAAACGTGATCCTTTGTATTTTTAGCTTCGGCCCTCATATATAATTTATAATTTTAAGAGTGTAAAAATATAACAAAAAGCTATAGCTCAATGGTTGGAGTAACACATTTGTAACATAAGGTTAAAGATCAAATGCTAATTCAACCTATTTTTTTAACAAACTAAATATTATTATGTCACAACACTATATCTTTCATAATTTTAAATTCATCGTTTTTAGTGCGTATTTATATTTTTGCTATTTTAATTTTTAATAGTATATTTTTTGAGACTTAATAAGGGAAAATTGGAGTCAAAAACTCTTGGTTTTTCAAATGGGATAATTATAGGGAAACTTCAACTATATTTGTTGAATATAGTTTTTACTATGATCAAAGTTCATTTAAGTCCATATAATTTTAAAATTTATTTAATTTAATTAGTTTTTACATGATAAATAATAGGGACAGAGCAAAAATTTTAGACGCTCTATTTATTTTTACGATGTCTTTTAAAATATAAAATTTTTTCAGTTCAAGAAAAATAATTCAAGACAAAATGTATTGTAACACTATATTATTTCAAATATAAAAAAGTTTAAAAACAAATTACTTAAAGTGTTGCTCAAAACTGGGTCTGAATAACGCCATTCAATAATTGAGGCCTCTTGTTTCTCGGGGTCCTAGGCGGTTAGCTACCCTGAATAGCCTAAACCTAATAGTCGATACTGGTAAATAATTTCTAGTACATAGACTATTCCCCCCCAATTTAGAATTCTGGCTTCACCCCTGCAAACAGGAAGAAGTCAGCGAATGCATTGATAAAGTGCGAACGAGTAGACATGGCGCTCAAACGAGCTCTTCGTCAGGCCTAACCCCTATTTCAGTTGTGTGTTACTTTGCGGCAGGATCAGTGTCACATGATTTGTTAATCGACCTCGCAAATCCCGAATCGAAAAAGAAAAATTATGTTGGGTTTAAAGCTGTTTTTGAACCATTTTGAGCGAATCGCGAATCCAAAAGGCAAACCAACTAGGGAATTATGTTTAACTGGGCAGGATTATTCTTTCTTTGTGTTGTGGCCGTTTGTCCCAATAATTGGCATATGTCACTTACTATAAATAGGGGTGAATGCACTCTAACCTAGATTAATTCTAACCCTAAGACCTAAGCCTACCTTCTCCATTCTCTTCTTCTAGTGTAATACCCCATTGTAAGACTTCTTGAAGAACCCCATTGCTTTCTCTATTCATAATAAAGCTAGCTACCACAGAAGATGTAGCCCAAATTGGGTGAACCTCGTAAATTTGCGCCTTGCTTATCATTGCACTCATTTCCTATTGCATTTCATTCCTAGTTGATTCATTAAGGTTGTTTTAGAAGAAGAGTCTCCATACCTCTATTCTTGGGTGTTTTAGGGATAAAGTATTAACCTCACTAATCTTCTTTCATTTCAATCCTATTCCTATCTACCCAAGGGCTTTAGAAACAAAAAACTTGTCCAACAACAAATTCTTCTTATCATATCCAATCAAAATTGCTTCATTTTCTCTTCATTGATTAACTTGTAAATAATGTTTTGCTTGATTGCTTATTACCTTTGATCATTTGACAGGGGTAAAAAAATTTTGGTTGGCCTTAGATAAAGTCTGAACACAAGCTTGGATGTTTTGTTTGTCAATTGGATGCCTAGTAAATGCAAGATATGTTCTTGTACATGATTAACTTTAAATTTTGATGCTTTGAGCTATAAGCAAGGCTGCTAAAATAAAAAATGTGCTACACATGTCCCTTGGCGCACTCCATCACCTTTGCATCAACCTTTTTTACATACTAGTTAACGCTATCCGAATGTGTTTAGCTATGTTGGTCTACTTTGTGATAAAATTACATTTTGAAAGATCAAGTCTTTATAATCTACAGGCATTTCTCTAGTTCTCTAAGAGGCATTTGGCAGCATTTTAAACGTCTGTACATTTTGGTAAATTCCACATGGTAGAATCGAACTTTCATGAAACGCGAGTGGTTGCATTTTTGTAAGATGTTGTCACATGGTAATTGCATCCAGTTTATGTACTATATAACTGCAGTAGTATTTTCGTTTAATTCACCATGTTGACGTTTCTACCCTTATTTAGAGTTGGTTGTTGTCTTTATAATTTACCCTAAACCATTTTTATGCTCTCAAATGTTTGATTCACCATCTTGACATTTAATTTACCGTTTATTTCATCAACGCTCTCAAATATCGTAAGAATTTTGTTTTGATTCAAATTGTTAGGATTTTTTGACAAAAGGTGCCTTAAGCACTATTACATAAGCCATGATCTTCACTTAATGTACTTAACTTCTTTTATAAAGTTCAAAATGTGCATTTCAAGCACTAATACATATGTACTCCCTTCGTTCCCTATTGATGTTCCCATAGGGAATGTTCACGGGAATTAAGAAAAGTGGAATCTTTTAGATAGTGGAGATATTATTTTATTGAATAATAAATTTGATGGAGTAAAAGTGGGGACCACAAATATTTAAAAAGTATTTAAAGAAAGTTAGTGGAAAAAATATGAGGACCACAACTAATTAAAAAATATTTTTATGAAGTTAGTGGGAAACATATGGGGACCATAAGGAATATAAAAATGTTAAAATGGAGTTAGTGGAAGATATGTGGGCCCATAATCATTATTAAAATATTAAAATGAGGATGGGATGGATGAGGTTATTTTTGTCCAAAATTTGTGATATAAATGGAAAGATTCCTTATGGGAACAACAATTAAAACATCTCAAAATGGAAAGTGGGAACTTCTTTAAGGAACGGAGGGAGTACTTAACAAGGGTAAATTATAAAGACAACTATTCGAATGAAAACAAAATTATTACAACATTTAAGAGCGTTGATGAAGTTAACGGTGAATCAAACATCAAAATGGTGAATTATAAATTTGACAGCATAAAAATGGTTTAGGGTAAATTATAAACACAACAACCAACACTAAATAAGGTAGAAACGTCAAAATGGTGAATCAAACGGAAAATGCCAAGAATTTAATGGAAAATGCTACTGCAGTTAGATAGTGTATAAACTGGATGCTACCATGTGGAAAAATCTTACAAAATTTACCAATCGCGTTCCATGAAAGTTCGATACTACCATGTCGAATTTCCATTACATGTTCAAGCATGTTATTGTGCCCTCTGCTATAAGGATATACCAGTATAGCTACTACTTGACTCCTAAATTCTACAGTCTCATCGTACATGCAAAGTCACAATTTCACCAGAATTGAGTAATATATGCTGTAATCTCTAATATCTCTCTTTGCGAAATCATGGGCAATTGATATTTGTTATATTCAGTGTTGCAGGCCTTCATTCTGTATTGTAGCTTATCATCACGATCTTCTAGCTATAAATTTTTCTTCAAGCTTTTTCCTTATAATTTGCATTCCAATTGGTGTGATATTCTGCCATTCTATGTCTGATTCTTCAAACATTTTTATCAGCTTGTAAATCATTTGAGTTTCACTTTTTCGGGTAGTCTTAACAAAAGAATGAGTTTTTTGCAATTTTATTATAGTTAATTTGATTTTGGTGGTTGTAGAGGACAAGCGATCCCATGCTGCTTCTTTCATGTTCTATGTTTTTCCGGTTTCTTGAAGCATTAAATAATTATTGAGTGATGAATGTTACTTGCTTTAAGCATATAACCTGAGATATTATTCTCATCAGTTTTTGGTACTGTGAACAGTCTTGTTACAGTGGGAAACTTAGAAGCTGCTGTGAGTTTATTACTATCCACTTCTCCTGAAAGTCATTACTTTTATGCGAATTCGCTGCGTGCAGTTGCCCTTGCTTCTGCAGTGTCCAAGTCTCTTCTTGAACTTGCTGTTAAGGTATGAAAAAGGTCATATTTATTGACATTCTTATCATCATCCTTGTGTCCTAGGCTCTTCTTCAAGATTGTTCATTGTATCTGAATTAATCATCATCCTGGATTCTTTATATCTAGGTTGTTGCAGCCAACATGGTAAGGACAGATAAGTCGTTGTCTGGTACTCATCTGCTTTGCGCTGTTGGGAGGCATCAAGAAGCTTGTTCTCAGGTCAGACTCCCATCTCCTGAACATCCAATCTGACCCATTATTTATTGTGCCTGGATCTGTTAAAACTATCATTACCATTATTTATTGTTTATATAGAATAACACAAAATAATATCATATAACTTCATGGATTCATCCATCATGTACAGCTGGAGTGCTAGAGCAAAAATCACCATGCCTCCGGTTTAGCTTGTGCGGCTCTTGGTGAAACATTTTGCTTGTGTTTTGTGCCTGTGAACAAGTTCTTGTTCAGGCAGTTTCTTATTCGCTTGAACCTGTTATCACTACTACAGTGGTGTTTCGCAAGTGATTTTACATTTTTCTCATCATTTCCTCCACTTAACAGTTTTATCTTCATAACGTAAGAAAAGCTCAAATCTATGCTTACAGCCCAAATTAACACTATTTTATTGAATGAGAATTAGGGATGGCAATGGGTCGGACTCGGCTCGGATTATACATACTCCGACTTTGCTCCGGATAATAGTCGGACTTTTGTTTTCAGTCCACCTCCACTCGGAGTCGGATTATGCATACTCCAAGTTTGCCCCGACTCGGACTCTCGGGTCTCCAACGGAGTCGGACGTAGAGTCGGATTATTATCAAACAGTATTGTTGTGATATTGTAGTAATGATTTTAAAGCACATAAAATTACAAAATATATTTTTCAAATACAATTTAACAAAAAAATATGTACTTTAATTTGAATTCAATTTTAACAAGAGAAATAATCCTACTACTAAAATTTAACAAAATTTTCTCGTATTTTACTTTGGCGTATTTAATTTCTCATGATTTCATTTGTCTTATCTTGATTCATTAATCTAAATAAAAATACCAAGTAGTTTTCAAAATCGAAAATTACAATTAGTATGAGAGAGAGCTTGAATTAGTCATATTTAGGGTTTTAAAGGAAACAAAATATTAGTGTAAAAGTCAAATTCAAAGCCGGATGTCCTTCAAGGTCGGAGTCGGGTCGGAGTCTCGGATTTTTAATAAGGTCCAACTCCGGTCCGTCTCTAACTCGGACTCGGATCGTAAAGTCGGAGTCGGAGTCGGATGACTTTTTCCTCAGACTCGAATCGGATTATTTTCCTCGGATCGAATCGGACTAGGGTCGGATTCGGACTGAATTGCCATCCCTAATGAGAATGTGAAGACAATAGTTTTTAACTATGAGGGAACTTTGTAAAGCTAGGGCTAGGACTTTATGACTGTAGACTATCCAGAATAATTGATATGCTCATGCATTTCTTTTGCGTTTATGCAGCTACAAGATGCTGGATGTTGGACTGATGCTGCAACTCTCGCTGCCACACATTTAAAGGGTTCTGATTACTCCAGGTCCGTCTCTACTCATTTTCACATTTTACTTTGATGCTACTAAGTACTACCTGGACTTTGATGCAAGTGTTAAACTTGGGCATGGGCCAAATGTGACATGGAAAGCTCTGAAGACTGAGCTTGGATGTATATTGTAATGGCAATTGTCTTGCATGAGAATGCCTGTCAAACCCAACTGACTTGTATTTTGATTCATCCATAACCACAACATTGGCTTCAAAACATCGAATGGACTTTTTGTCCACTTTCCTTCAACCAATGTGGCCCCTGTTTAATTTCTCCTAAATTATAAAGATTAATTTAGTTCTTTGGTTTCAAATTACAGCGAATTATAGTAAAATGATTAGTTGAACTATATACATTTATGTGCAGATTACGTTTGCAATTTAGGGTCGATCAGAAACAACCTCTCTCTTTATTATCGCAGGGATAAAGCTACATGAATTTGCATGAATTCAATCCCCCAAATTCCCTCCTAGGTCCGAGCCCCTTTGTGGAGTTAGGAAATGGAATGTTGTTGTATGGTAACTTGTAAGTCGGATTGATTATTGTCTGAAAAGTTGATGTAAGCTGATGATCAGCGATTTCATATTTGTACTTGGTAGTTCTTTGTCTGCTGGATTGCTGAAGTAGTTATGAATATACTCCATGATACTAATAAATTATGGTACAAGGAATCTCTAGATTTACTAATTAAGCTTGTCATTCACATTGCATGTTAACCTGTTTTTTCTATGGTACTCCAGGGTATTGCAAAGATGGGCAGACCATGTTCTTCACAATGAGCACAATCTTTGGAGGTAACATTCATACTAAATTTAAGTATGCTCATTTTTATGTTTATCTTTCATTATCGAATTTATTTTTTTCGAATGTTCTGAAATTATCTTCCTCTTGCTTATTTTGGTATAAATGTGCCTTCCAAGATCCCAACCCTGTGAGTTTGGTCCCATTTTCTCGTACTAAGCTCCTCTACGATATCTTGACGCTTACCCTTGTTATTTTCAAAATATGTGTGCACCATAAGATGTAAACGGGGAGTAACTTGTATCTCCTGAGTAAGGCCTTGTCTTCGCGTCTTCTTCTATTTGCCACTGCTGATGCAACTGTTGAACATCGCAGGGCTCTTATTTTGTATGTAGCAGCTGGTGCATTTCGAGAAGCTTTAACAGCACTTCGTGAAGTACAGCAACCAGATACAGCAGCCATGTTCGTTGTTGCTTGTCGCGAAATTTATGCAGATATCCTTGCTAATATACAGGATTCTGAAGGATCAACCGAGTCATCTTCAAAAGACAATGTACAAAACTTTCCTGTCCTAAACCTGGAAAATGAAGAAGTCATTGCAGCTTATGAACTTTACGGACAATATCAGAGGAAGCTGGTGCATTTGTGCATGGAGTCGTTACCTTCTTCCGACTGAACGCCAAGTAGTTTTGCCGAAGCATTGTTTAAAATTTGGTGGCCTAGGTTATACGTGAGTGTATTAATAGCAACAATTTATTCTTTTAAACCACAAGTATAATACTCCTAAATTATTTGTTAAAAGTTTTGTGCGTCATAATCCAACTAATGTTGTAATCCAAATATTGTTTAATAACAAATAAATTTCATAACTGTTTTATAAAAGTACCATGGCCTACATAAAGAAGTATAGCTACTAGTAAACAATAATGAATGAAACAATAAAAAAATGAAATGGGAATTACATTATAATTATAATTATTATTATGTTACATAAAAGTTAATAGTTGAGAAAAGTGAAAAATAATTTAAGGAACAGGGTAAGACTTATTTTTACACATACATTTATAAGCCATAGGACAAGTCTCAGCTTCTTCAAGAGCTGCACATACAAAACTAACCATGACTAGCCTACATGGTGAGCATGACCCACATGCATGCGAGCAATCTGGCAAGCTTGAACCCGCTATTTCCACTGTTTCCGACCCTTTTCCCTTCGTTGCTCCTCTTTTTCTTCCTTGCCCTCTTCCATGGAACATATGCTTACCACCTCTACTTATACGTCTACAATATATCATATCAGGGAACACAAGGAGTACAACGAGAAGAACTACTATAACATTACATTTCCTCATCGTCATCTTCATCTTTATCTTCTTGCTTCTTGCACGTATTACGTTTTCAGTACGTACAATACTTAGATGATTGAAATACGAGAAAGTATATTATATTTTTGCCAATATGGCTGGCGATGAGATACAGTGAATGAACGATGGATGGTACTTAAATAAATAGGAGTGCTATATTTATAAAGAGATGTTTGGGAATTGGGAGTTAGATTATTGAATCAAATCACATAAAACAAGCTTAAGAAAAGTAAGTTCATCACAAGAAATAAGCTGATTCAAAAGAGAAAAACATGATTTACTTGATTTCTTCACACTTTTGAAACTCTATTTATACCAAAAAAAAAATGTATATAATGATGTTGAAAGGAATCAAACATGCAGGGATACTTTTCTTTTTACGTGATTTTCTGACTTGTACAATAAATATAAACCAATTACTAAATATTTTGAAATTTTGAAAATTAATAAATTTGAATATAAACTTTAAAAAAACAAATGAGTACAAGTATCAAGTATAAATAAAATAATGTGAAAGAAAGGGAAGTTGTAATAAATATAATAGTTATATTAATGTGGAAAAATTCTATTAGTTGTGACTTGTGACTGCCATTAATGTGTATTTGTTTTCTTCTTATTGCTTGGCAAATACAAAACAAACATAAACATACTCCTGCAGTTTTGCTATCTGCTGAACCCAAAAAACCTGGATTCATTTATTAATTTTAATTCACTTCTTTCCCTCTTTTTTCTATCCAACCACAATTCTGGCGGGAAACTTATTGTAGAGGAGAAAAAAATTTAGAATTAAGGTTGTTAAACAGAGTAAAAAAATTAATGACAAAAAATTATTAAACTCACCGTGTAAATATCATTTACTATTCATAATCCAGTTTTATTTTATATTTATTACACAAAATTTTATAAGCTTTAATTATAAAAAACAATCTCAACACAAAATTGCCCAAGTTTCGATTCAACTCAATTTATAATTGACTTAACACGTAAATGACCCACATTAGTAAGATCCATAAGTAACTGACCGACCAATCAAATATGTATGTGCTTATAATCACTCAACCTTGAATAAACAAATACTTTGATTTACGTTGACCCAAAATATAATCCAAGTTGTATGGGTGAAAAATATTAAACAAGGTTTATTAAGGTAAAACATGGTTAAAGGAAGTCAAATCCACTGGAATCTAGCAACTTTGATTTTTATTAGGGCCTCACCTGGCAACATTTATCTGTCAAGGTATAAAGAGAGTGATTACAGCGCAAAGAGTTTTGAATGAGGACCTCACGTGGGCAATAAAGACACTTGTCCAGCATTTAAAAGTCGCTTTTAGATAGTGGGACACGTGTTGGTTAAAGAATTTACCAAAAGCAAATAAAGTGTTTTATTGAGTTAGAAGCTTGACACGTCTAAAAAGAACATTTGACACATGCAAGGAATGTACGTAGGGATCGGGAAAGATAATGCTGTATCTCACAATCATCAGCTATAAATACAGGACCAAACGCCATAAATGAGGTAACTAATTTCTTATATAGAAAGAGAAGTACAAAGAATTCAAAGAGGAAAATTAAGAACAACTCTTGAGAATATTTTACAATTTCACATTGATTTTCAGAGCAACGTTTTCAAATAAAGAATTATATTGAAATATTTTATGACATAAAGACCCCACGTCTAAATAAGCCCTAAGCAATAATCCACTTGATTACCACTGTGTATCTTGAAGGACTTGTTAAGCAACACTCACCTTTCCAGATACTGACTTGGGCGTTGGAGAAGGTCACCGGAAAAACACTTTCTGGACCTTCCTAACCCTTTTGGTGAGTTTTGCAGGCTCCCAGTCATCATTGCTTGCAAAGATCTTACTGCATAACCGGCAAGGAATTAAGTGGATAGACCCTCTCCAGCATGACCATCCTAATTAAATCACAAATTAGGAGGATTGTAAACTTAATTAATTGTCCATAATAATCAAACAGGAACAATTTGGCGCTAGAAGGAGGGCCCAATTTCTTTCTTTGCCAAGTGTTACTCTAAGAATTTTCTACAAGAGCTAAAGATGACGAGCCATTCTGAAAATCAAGGTCAGAACTCCAATCAATCCAGGAGGTCTAGATCTCAGAGAAGAAGGTTTAAAAATGCTGCACAAAGAATAGAGGATGAAAGGCGATCCATGAGACGGTCAATGAACTCTCACAGTCAGGCTCCTGAAGAGATACCTCAGAGAAAACCTATTGTGGAAGATCAACCACAAATCGTTCTGAATGGAGATGTAATTTCCCAGCTAGCAGCAGCAGTAGCAAATGCTGTTAGAAACGAAATAGGAAATGCTGGTCAAAGTCAAAGAGATCAGATTTCCTCTGAAAGAGATCAGGAAGAAGATGATGAATCTTACATACCTCTTCAACGTCACAGAGAGTCAGGCCAGCTGAGGTCTAACAGGAATAGAGTGAGACACGGAGCAGAGGAGGGTGAGTCTATACCAGACAGAAGATATGCTTGGTACAGGACCCCCTCGAACCCTGGGGTTTTCTCTCAGCAAGGGACACATATAAGGCGAGGTTGGATAGATGTTGTCTATCGCCAGACTGACTCCCAACCTGCAACAAAGGAGTCAGTGACAACAAAAAGAGTATCTGCCAAAAGCAGACTTGGAAGGACTCCTTCATCATCAACATTGAACATTCATGAATGAGAAGGTGAATCCATCCATATTGATGAAAGCATGCAGCCAGAGGTTTATTCCTTGACAGGGAAATCTGCTCTCTCAAGCTTACCTCCTAAGATTTCAGAGAGCCAGAAAGTAAGGTTCTCTGGAAAGACGTCATTCACTCCTGCTATCGATTTCTTCATTTGATGAACTTGCTGAAAAGTTCAGGAGCCACTTCTCCTCAAGGACTGCTAGATCAAAGCAGTCCATTGAGATGATGAGTATCCGACAGGGGAAAGATGAATCCTTGAAGAACTACGTCTCTAGATTTGACAAAGAAAGTCTACAGGTGCTGAACCTTGAAGAAAATATTCTCACCTTTGCTTTCAGGCAGGGCTTAAATTCTGAAAGGCCTGAAAGCGAAGCCCTGAAGTTCAACAACCAGTGGACCTACATGAAAACGATGAATGAAATCAGGGAATATGCCCAATCTCATGTAGAAGTTGAGGATTTCAAGTCTATAACCGGTAGCATGGAGAATAAAGGCAAAGCCCCAGAGAGAAGCACCAGGAAACCAATAGAGAAGCAGGATAGAGGAAAAAAGTTGTTTAGAAACGAGGATTTTGATGTGCCTGGACTCCCAAATTATACTAATTATACGTCGTTGAAGGAGTCCAGGGCCAAAATGTTCAATATACATAAGCAAGACACAAAGTGGCAGAGGCCAGTCCAGAGAAAGATGGCTGGGGAAAATCCAGAAGCTTATTGTAAATTTCATGAATGTTCAGGTCACTGGACAGAGCATTGCAAGTCTTTGGTGAACAACATTGAAGACAAGATCCAAAGGGGTTATTTCCAGCAATATAAACAAGATAAAGTCTCTGGCAAGAAACAAGCTGGAGATGGTTTTGGGCATGCTAGGGGTGTGAATGATCAAGCCCCATTAACGGGCAAGCAATTAAGTGGATATACCCTCTCCAGCATAATCATCCTAATTAAATCACAAATTAGGAGGATTGTAACTTAATTAATTGTCCTTAATAATCAAACAGGAACGCAAGCCATATTGATCAAACCCTAACTCCAACCAAACCAAGTTTGTTATTGGCTTGCAAATTGCCATAGACCGGTCCTAGATCATTTGAGTTTGACTTAACCGAAGTTGAATCTTTAAATTGAGCCAACACAACTAAAAATGGGTATGACCTAAGCCAAATTTAAATTAAGTAACTTTATTTTCATATAGTACCTCCGTTATTTATTAGCTACACGTAACTCAAAAAGCTCTTTTATAAAAGGGTGAATTGTAGCTATTAATAAATAACGCATGTAGTATAATTTTACACATCATGATAAGTTTATATATACATTATTCATAACTAATAACTAATCATATACATAAAACAAAAATCATTAACATAATAAGAAAATAACGGATATTTTAATAAATAATAGTTAGACGGAATTTCGATTATTTTCCTACTAACTTTCGGTCGAAAATTTCCGACTAACTGTTATAAGAAAATAGTCGAATATTTTAAATATCCAAAATTCACTTGATTTTCGACCAAAAATTCAGTCAAAAAACAGTTGGTGGGAAGTGAAATGGGTATCTTCATATACATAAAACAAAAACAATAGATCTTGGGTAAGACCGTCTTAGAATAAGATGCGGTCCAATATGGAGCCCATCAGTTTTTTCCATTTCTCTGGACATTTTTCAATTTTACTCTTAAAGGTATCAATTTTGACCTTAAAGATATCAATTTCAACGTAAAGTAGTACTTAAATATATCAATTAAAGTAAAAATTTCAATTTAAACCTATAAGTGATCAATTTTAACGTTAAAGTGATCAATTTCTACCTAATATAATTGACAGTGATAAGTATTGAATTGTATGTTGTTATATAGTTCATTTATTTTGTTTATAATTGATATAGTTAACATCATAACAGAAACAAGATAATGTCATAATTGATGCATGTTTGGTAATAATTGACAGTGATAAGTAATGAATTGTATGTTGTTATGTAGTTCATTTATTTTGTTTATAATTGATATAGTTAACATCATAACAGAAACAAAGATAAGGTTATAATTGATTCATGTTTAGTAATAATTGATATTGTTAAATTTAACACTTGCAGAGTTGCAGTTACATTGTGTTTTTTGTATTAAATTTTTTACTTTTTTTTTGTTTTTGATATTTATGCTTTTTGTAATATTTCCGATAAATTCGATAGGTAATTATATTAATGAATTTTTTTATTTTTGCAAAATAATGCGGAAGTGTGAAAATGCCGATTTGCTAAAAACCTTTAAAATTAATAAAAATGTTTATTAGAAATGATAAATATTACATAATATCATTCGTTTCAAAAAAATACACAATAATTAATATTAAATACGTCAAAATCATCAAATATAAAGTATATAAAAAAATTTACAGCTAAGTCCTCGATAGAATAAATAAATTGTAGTTGCGGCCTGGATCGGAACCTGAAACTAAATCCTGCAACATGCTGCCATCCATAATACGGATGACAGCCGATTGAATCGGTCAGCGCTTAACGCCGAGCATAACTCCTTATCCAGCTCAAAATACGAAAATAATACACTACATTTACTAAATAATAATTAGAGTACGAACTTATAATTAATTGACACCAATGTATACTTTTACCATATTCTTTTACTATTCCACACTTTTAAATCATTAAGATACCATTCTCAACCCTGGTAGAAGTACGTTACTGCCACTTATACAATTCGGTAATCTTAATACTTAAGCAAGTTCAGTTGATTAATACTCATAACCGTACCATGCCTCATAGCATCAAAAGTAATTAAGTTCATCATTGATCAACAAACACAAACAAAATGACACCTGATATATGTAAGGGTCTGGCTAGATTAGGGCCAAAGCCCTATATCTAACTGTAGTGGGGGTCGTCACCCCGCCAATGTTTATGCTCGAGCTTCTACAGGATAGGTAGCTAACCCCCTGTCTAACACCGCATTTTACGTGCCGGCCAACACGGGCGCCGGGATTTTACATGCCGGTCTATGGTTCGACATTTCCTTACTATCAGGGTCATTCAATCAATACACAGATAATTTCACACAAGCACATCACACTTTTTTACTACTACAAGTTGACTTTGACTTTGACCAACTTAGATGTTAACTTACTTATCTAATAATATTTTACCTATATGCCCTTCTAAGTTCACCACTAAAGTTTTACTCATTAAACTTTATTTAGAACTTTATTTTTAATAGTTTATTTGTTAAATAAATTTACACTAATAACTTAATATTCTATTAATATTTTATTTCTCTTGAAATAAGTTTTATTAATCAATATTTCTAACTTTTAAACAATTGAATATTTTAGGAAAAATTACCCAGAATAATACGACCTTTCACCTATTTTCCACGAATAATACGAACTTTCAATTAACCACCAATAATACGACCTTTGACATATATTTTCCAGTGGTATACCTTACCTGTTTACAACCTGTAGAACCGGTCAAAATCTGACCGTTGCCTTCTCCTCCCTTTTTTTGCTGCTTCAAGTATCTTCCTCACCTATTCACCTCCATTGTTATCTTCCTCACCTTCAAGTATTCTCACTTCCTCCATTGTTATTTTTTTTTTTTCAATTTCTGTATTATTATAATTATACGGGTATATCTTCCCTTGCTTTTGTGTCATTATTATTTTTTTTATCATGTTTTCTCATCGTCACACTATAAGATCAATTAATGGATTTAAAATTACTTGTATATAGATTAGAGAATGTTCAGGTTGTTGATTCTATTGAGATATGTTTGTTATGGTAAAATGCTGGATAATTGACATTCTTGCAATTTATTTTTTTAACCCCTCCTCAAAGCTATGAGCATTAGGTAGATGATACCAAAGAGAAAAGTCATACTTTACCCCAACATCCTCTTTTACAATTCCTTCTAACTCAAAATATGACATCTTATCTGGGTCTACTGAAATGGTTTTACACATCCCACTTAAATACTCAAAACCCACCCCTCTTTTTTTGAATGTCCCACCATACCAAAACTTCAATGTAATGAAATCATTCATATTAGCCTAAAAACAATCAAAAAACACTAAATTACAAAGAATTTCGACTAAAAAACAAGTATTAATCATAAATGAGAATAATTAATTTTCGAAATCATGAACCCTAATTTTTGGGTGTTTGCAAAATTAGATGATAAATTATGCAATTGGAAAGAATAAACTAACCATTATAGGCGAATCTTGGATCAGTAGCTGTTTTGAGCTGCAATTCGTGGTTAATTGTTGTTTTGAGGGAGGAGGAAGCTGCGTGAATGGCGTGAAGATGACTCTCTGGTTGCTTGCTGTTTTGAGAAGAATGACAGGAGAGAGAAGATGAGAGAAGATGAGTGAGTTTCTTGGTCTATTAATTAAACTTTTGTTAAAAAACAAATTCTAACCGGTAATGGGTAAAACAATATACCACTGGAAAATATATGTCAAAGGTCGTATTATTGGTGGTTAATTGAAAGTTCGTATTATTCGTGGAAAATAGGTGAAAGGTCGTATTATTCTGGGTAATTTTTCCAATATTTTAATATAATTCTTTTAACAAAAATAAATATTTTAATTATAAATCGAGTAAAACTATATTCTATGGATATATTGTCTAAATTCAACAAATTCACCAAAAATCAATATTTCAAGTTGAAAAATAAGACTTATCAAGTTCACAAAAATCAATTTTCTAATTATAAAACAAATACCACTTATTATTTTACGAAATTGATATGTCTAGTTATAAAACAAGTAACGTTTTATAAGCTCACAAAAATCAATACTTCTAGTAAAATAAAACAAGTAAAACTTATATATTCACACAAATCCATAACTCTTGTTATAAAACAAGTAAAAACTTTATTCTTTTAATATTTTCATAAAGTTAAAATTTCACACAAAATTTTAAAAAGGACAAATTTATATAAAAAAAATGTACTTTTACATCATTTCAAATAAATTTTAGTCAAAAAGTCAACTAAAGATATATTTTGTACTAACTAGCTATTTAATATCCCAAAAGTTACTTTTATTATAAAAGATCATGTATAAGAAACACTTAAATACTAATAACTTGCATAAATTTTCAAATAATAATATATATATATATATAGCTTGTAATAATTTAAATTTGTAAATAACACTTTTTTTAATTTTTTTTTAATTTTTTTTATTTATGATAGTGATCAAATGGACTATGAGTATTTGTTGACATTTTTCACTTAAAAGAACTTAATTTAATTAAAAACTATACTAAGTAAAAAAAAGAAAAAAATGTTCATGAAATAACACACAACTTTATAAACTATTTTAAAGGGTTATACATAAATATTAACATTAACTCTAACATAGTCATTCTTAATATAACTACATTCCTACATAAATCATAAACATAGTAACACTAGTTTATAACATAGACAATACTTAATATCACTAGTATAATAGTATATAATAGTTAACCCAACTTTCTAGACATGTCCAAATATTATAAAGTTAACCTACTAAAAATATTTGTAGCATAACTACACTAAATGTAACGTAAATCATAATTATCTTAAACTAACTTCCTACTTAAACATACAATTAATATATTTCATACTTTGCATATTATGAAGTAAATATAATGTAAAACTTCACATAAAGAGTAGGGTAAGAAGTTATACCGTACTAATACCAAAGAAATTAAGTATTATGATCCTCCAGACTAGCTAAGTACGCCAAACTCCAAAATGATGATCTTTCAAGTACCCAAAAGAATACCCAACTATGCTCCAAAAAATGATAATTTAAGCTATTAAGGTAATATATATATATATATATATATATATATATATATATATATATATATATATATATATATATATATATATATATATATATATATATATATATATATATATATATATATATATATATATATATATATATATATATACACAACTAGAATGATATTATTTAGGTGAGTTAATTTGTTTTAATGTTGCAAGGTAGAATGTTAGGAAAATAGCTCCTATATATAGAAGATATTATGGGACAAGATCTTATGAAATTTGGATAAAAAATAAAAAAAATCATGGCTTCATATCTTACTTACTTTACTTATGTAAGTAGATAAGTAAGGATGAAATTTGATTTCTTTTCAAACTTACTTTACTTATGTAAGTAAATAAGTAATAAAAAATATAGGTAGGTTTTGACTAATAGATTTAGGTAATATCATTTTTATTATTTTAGGTGCAAAACTAGCTTAAAACCTTAATTAAAATTATTAATAAAAATATAGTAATAGTAGATTAAAATAATTTTAATAAATGTGTTAAAGTCGTCAAAATAATCGTTAACGAAATTAATTAAGAAGATTAGAATTTTTTTTTTAAACGTAAACTTTTCGTAAAGCAAAAGTTAATAAAATGATTTTGATAGTAGAAAATAATTATTGAAAACTTTGGGCTAAAAAATCATTTAGAAATAATAAAAATTTAAAGTTTCATATTCGGAGTAGTTTAAGAAATCGAGCAAGTATTAGGAATTTAAAGAAAATTAAATAATTAAAGAACTTGAAAATCGAACTGGAAATTGAATAAGAAATTAAATCAATTAATATATAATTAGTTGGAATATAAGATTTTAGACATTAGATATATGAGCTTAATAATCAAGAATTAGAAATTAAATTGAATGAATTAAGAATTAGTCCAAAATGATTAAGATTAGAAATTTTGAGTCTGTTACACTTTTAATATGCAAATTGATATTATTGATTGTGTTATTGATCATTCATTTGTTGGTTAAAATCCATCCATAAAATGATAAAATAATAATATTTTATTAACTTAGTTCTCAAATTGTGAACAGAACCATATTTAGGTAGAAATTAATCAGTTTAACACCACAATTGATCAAATATAGGTAATTGATATGTTTAAGTATTACTTTAGGTTGAAATTGAAATGTTTAAGGTCAAAGTTGATACCTTTAAGGTCCAAATAAGAAATTGCTCAGAAAATGAAAAAAACCAAAAAAATTAAATGGAAATCTGGAGGCAAGGCGTGCGCGTGTAGTACACGCGCCTACAATTGGGCCGGCCCAACGTTCGTCTTATTCTAGGACCGTCTTACGCAAGTTTTTATGAAACAAAAATCATTAACATAATAATTGTTAAACAAATAAAACAAAATAAATTGTTCCAATAAAATACAACTAATAGATAAAAGTGGATAGATAAGTCTAAGAGGGTGGATGTTGAGGAGATTGATAATGTTGGAAAATAGAGTGCACAAAATGAAGCTAGTTATTCATATATTTCCTTGTTCTTCGTTGCTCCTCCACAAGAACCTCATATTTCTCTCGAGAAATTATATTGTGGGGTAATCATCAATCTGATGCATAATCTGCTGTAGATGATCGAGCCTGTCATTCACCATTTGATGATGTGGAGGAGCCGTTTGGTGTTGTGATCGATATATCACAAGGTCAGCATGATAATTCTGTGTTGTGTCGCATAACCAACCCTAGAAACATCCTTAAAGGGTCTTTCTTTTTTGGGCGCCTGAGATTCAATGTTTGAATGGTTTTAAGATAGACCGCATTCAAATCATCCATAGGCGCGTCAATGGGTAGCTCAACTATGAGAAAATTATACTCAGCCTGCAAAGATATATCATAAACCTTTAAATAGAGTGATCCACAAAAATTTGGCTGAGTTTTCTTCTATAATCAAAAAACCCAAAAAATTAAGTAACACTTGAAACATAGAACAATACTACATATAATATATTTTTTTGTCTAGAACAGCTAAATAACCAACATTTCCTCATTATATTCCACAGCAGCTAACCTAGTCTAATTTTTGTAAAATTGTCTACTACAACAAACCAACCAGCATTTCCTTTTTATACTCAACATCAGCTAATCTGTCAAAATTTTCTAAAATAATTCTACAACAGCTAACCAACGAACAACAACTGATTAATCTTAAATAATAAATATCAAATAAATCTAATTATAAGAAACTACCTATTCTATACTCACTTTTGCAAAAAAACTACCTATTTTAATTTTTTTAGCAAAAAACTACCTTATATGATCCTAACGTTTGCAAAATACTACCAGCTAACGGATTCCGTTGGTTGACCGTTAACTTTTTGTTTGACCTATCATGTGCTTTGCACATGATGTTATTAAATGACCATTTCCCTCTTTATTTCTTCTCTTTTTCCCTCCACTTTGCTGTTCTTCCCCTGTTCTGCCGTGTATATTTTTTCCTCTTTTCCATATGCTAAACATATTTAACCAAGACAATTGAAGCACCTGAATAGTAATTTATATTGCATAAAAGTCTTAAGAATACAAAAAAGGTCCCAAAAGCAACAACTTACATACTAATCCCATAACATAAACATAGTTTTTCAAAACAACAAAGTTTAGTTTTACTACTTAAACATAGAATTTCATAACTTAAATTTGACTACTTTGATCCACTACATTGTGTGATCCACTTGCCGAGTTTTGGCTCATGATGATCCTTGGTGCAATTACTTTGGCTCCACGCTTCTTGGTCCTTGCTGCACAAGACTTGTTATTCCTCCTTTTTGATGGTGTGACTAGACATGGACGCAGTGGCTGATAAACTGTTGAAGTTGTTGGAGTTCTAGTACTTGGTGTAGGGATTGGAGGTGCAGTTGGTTAGGCATTACTATTTCAAAGTAACATACCTCTTCAGTGTTAGGGTGCAAAATAAGACCTAAGTTTCTATACTCAGTCTTGTAATTCTTAGTCACAAAAAAAAACCCCAAAATACAATCTAATGTTGATTGGCTTCATCATCTCATAGGTTGAATAATAGTAAGTAAAGTTCCTACAATCAAACACACATAAAAAGCAAAAATCAAAAATCAAGATTAAACATAAGGTCATTCAATTAAACCGTAAAAAAAATCAGTAAATATCAGGAAAAAAATGTTGTTGTTTCGTTACCCATTTGAAATGAACTTTACTATTCTTCACCGCTCTCCTTTTTTTAGTCATTATTAACAATTTAAAGAAGAAATTATGCAGAAGAGTACTGGGTTATGTTATTAAAATGATAAAATCAGATAATTTGGAGAAGAACAACGATAATTTGAGAAGCAAATTATTGACAGAAATTACATGCAACAAAGGGGAGAAGAATTTAGAGGCTGTTGGTTTACTACAATTAAAGGAGAAGAAAGTCACTTACCGGTAGATTAGAGGAGTAAATGCAGAGTTTTCACCTTCAATGAAATGTTGCAGGAGGAGTTCACTCCATAAACAGTGATGTGATTTGAAAATTGAGGGAATAGGTTGTAATGAGCAGCTGAATGGCCAATTAATAACAATTAGTAACATCAAGTGCAAAACACATGATGGGTCAAACAAAAAGTTAACGGTCAACCAACGAAATCCGCCAGCTGGTAGTGTTTTGCAAACTTTAGGGTCATATAAGGTAGTTTTTTGCAAAAAAATTAGAATATGTAGTTTTTTGCAAAAATGGGTATAGAATAGGTAGCTTCTTATAATTTTCCCTTTAAATTATAAGAAAAGAAAGTTGAACTTACAATTATAGTCTCAGCTTTCTCGCATGCCCATTACAAACCATCTCTGGTTTGCACTTGATAACCATCTCTGGTTTGCACTTGATGAGTATGGGTAAATAACTCGTGTGAAGAAGGCGTCGTTTTACGCTCTTTTCTTGAAAAATTAAATTTATAAAATTGTTACACAGTCTATATTTATAATTATAAAATATAACCAAGTAAATAAAAAAAAACTTAAATAAAAGTTATACCAAAATGTACAACGTCCTACTCTCTCAAACTAAACCACTAATTTGGGTGCCCTCAGCCACACCCTCTTCTTCCCCAGCAGTGTTTTTCCTCCCTCTCAACTGATAAGCGATGAAGTCATCGGACTTCCAGCAGGAGATTCATTTTTTCCAAATAGATTTATCCATCTAATTCTGGTTGTAATTATTTTTTTTCTAATATATTTTTCTATGAGTAAAAATGATGTCTTTGTACTTGGCCTTGACCTTCTTCACTCTTTCCTTATAAACTAAAGAGTAATAGAAGGATTCCAAAATCTTTGTTTCTGAAATAAAAAAATTCAATTATAAGATACAACTGCAGTCATAAATATATATAATTAATAAGTAATGAACAGTTAATGATTGACTATAATAGTTAACCATAATTAAAAAATAGATTATAAATCGTAGCCAAAGTTATCGAAAAACCATGGTAGTGGTGGTCGTGGGTGTTTTGCCACAGTCGAAGATGTATGTGACTGCGACCCCTACAGAGTCATTTGGGTGTTCGGTCCCCTTGATTGACGTTGCGAACCTCGTGACTTAACCGGAGGAGTGACATTCTCCCAAGAGAATGTTCCTCCATTAGGTTGAGGTTGACTAGTGTTAGGTTGAAGTTGAGTAGAATCTGATCCTACAACCTTATAATTGTTGTATGACTTAAGAGCACAACCTGTTCTTGGGTCAATAATCTGACCTAGATGGTATCTCATTCTACCAATTTCTTATGAAATGAAAAAAAAATAATATATTAACAACTATTAATTCAAAAATTAACTATCAATTATTTAACTACCTAGTTGAATATTAATTCACAAAATAAAAATAATAAAAACAATAAATTAAAGAGAAACTATTATCAATTAACTAAGCAATATGAATTCAAATTAAAAATTGACTAAGTATTAACCACCACCACCCAAATCACCCACACCAACCGAAAACAACTACGTTTGCACCTCTTTTATTCCACACTCCCACCCCACTGTCCGGCCACTCGAAACAGCCCAAACAAACCACCCTATCCCCACTGTCTCACTGTCTCACCACCCAAAAACAACCCTAAATCACCATCACCCATTGTCTTACCACTAACACCTACCTAAAACGTCCCACGCAAATCAAAAATAGTACATAAACAATCTAGTGGTAATTTGATCATACTTCTGACATTTGAACCTAGTAACCCTTTTAATAAGAAGTGTCGGATATTATGGTCAGATTTAACGCACACTCCATCGTTGTCAGTAGATTTTTTTAGATAAGTGGGATATAGTG
This sequence comes from Amaranthus cruentus, assembly GCA_019425755.1. Classification (NCBI taxonomy): domain Eukaryota; kingdom Viridiplantae; phylum Streptophyta; class Magnoliopsida; order Caryophyllales; family Amaranthaceae; genus Amaranthus; species Amaranthus cruentus. Next base: position 19,510,313 of record CM033459.1, read on the forward strand.
TGTAATCTACAACCATTCACGTAACGAACTCCATATCGACGTGCATTTTTCAATGGTCCTTGGGCAACGTATTTTAATATTTCATTATTCTCCATATTATTAAGAAACCTATCATTAGCCTGCGCAATCCAAAAAATAAACTTAGTATATTATTTTATAAACATTCAATGTGCAAATTTTTCTTGTATCACAATGTTATGATCTGGTTTTAAATCTGGTCGTACTTTTTGATTAAGTACAAAAATCAATCATAAAATTGATTGATGTTTGGACAGTTGCGCAAAACAATGTATGAGCAATGTTGAGATCTCATTCATCCATTATATGTACTTATCACCTCTCGTAAAATTTAATAGGCTGTGTGAATATGCACTGAAAACACCCGACCAACATAACAATATGATTTGCTTGTATGGGTTAGGCCTATGAATGGGTGAGGGTATCCTCCTTGGAAAAGGTTGGACTTGTTCATTTTCACATTAGGTGAAGATCTAGTTGGAATTGTCTTAAAGGCTTGAGTGATGTGCTCTCGAAGTTGAGTAGAGGGAAGGGTTGCAAATTCTTGAAGGTTTTGATGGGTGACAAGATCCGGTTTAGAAGTAGGATTAAGAATTGGAGGATTGGGATTACAAGCATGGTAGCTTTGTTTGCTTCAAACGGATGAGGTCCCAGCTGATACGTATGTTCCTAGGTGTTTCTTTTTGGAGGCATGGCTTTCAGTTCAAGTTCAGACTGAGGTGTTACTCCTCCCTACAGATGGCGCCAAACTATGTATTAATTGGAAGATGGGTAGTTTATGTTGTCAGTCCAAGTGGAAACATCCATGTCTCGTAGTATAGAACAACCTAATCCAATTCTACAGTGTCGAAAGTAGTTGAAGATGGTTGAAGGTGGTTGAAGAAGGTTGAAGAAGGTTGAAGATCTTCGAATAAACCTACAAAATAAACTAAAGGTTACTAACACGAAGGGTGACACCCGACAAAGCCCCTCCAATGCTTAAGTCAAATGAGCGAATATGAAAAATGAATTACTTAAAGAGAATATTGTGTCCCCTTCCTTCATTAGGATGGTTTGTGAGTATTTAAAGTCGTTAGCTCCATATTGATATCAAAACAGACTGAACCTGCTTTCGAATTGGTAATTGATGAAATGAATCGATACATAACTCGAAATTGGGCCTGAATATTTAATTAACTATATTTGACTTGGGCTTAACCAAATCATAGGACTACTTTGACCACACGTGAGGCCCAATTGATATTGGGACCATGGATCCAAAACAAATCTTTTAGAGATGCCATATGTATAATATATTTCAAATATTTTATCCTCTCAATAACATTGTTTTTAAAATCTCTACCTAGCCCCTTATTCCTTAGCCTATAAAATTTTATGTTTTAAGATTTATCAAGTCAGATCAATCAATGAGAAAATATATCATAGACTCGTAGTTGATCAAGTTTGATCCATCAATTACAAAAATTAATCATAAAACAAAGTTTGATTAATCAAGAATAGCAGTTTCAATTTATTGTTGAAAGGATGATGAATCCAATGATAAGTTAAGCTATACGGAGTTCACAAATGTTCCACTCTTTTTATCAAATTACTAACTCCGTTTATTATTAATATGAATATTTCAAACTTTTACGTGAGAATTTTTTAAGTAAAGTGTAGCTATTAATAAAAAACATAGGTACGAGGTGGTATATGATTACATAGACAACTTTGAGACCGATGAGACAACAAAAACACACACTCTCAATCAATAAATATATTTATTTATAATATATCTAATTTGATTGTTGACCTACTAGTGAAATTAGGTGTAATAACCTTTACGATAGCCATACAAACTGTTGAATTTTTTTTAGATTACATAAAATTTAAAACATTAGCGATAATGATTCTTAATTATTCCTATATATATGACCTAATTTTAAAAAATCTTTAAATGTTGGAAGTTCTTTGCTAACACGTGTATAATCCCTTTAGTTTTGAGTTATTGAGGTAGTGGTATATTCTACTGAGATATAACACGTAAAGTATATAATATAGATAAATAATTGAATATCATTATCAATAATAAGTTAGTCATCTTAATGTTTAATGATAAGAAGTAAATAAACTATTTATGTTTGGGAAACGTTCAAGATTATAAAAACATCTATCCAATCATTATCACTTCCCTCCCCCACAATGGAGAAAAAAATTTACGCCCTACAATAATCTCACCTATTGATTAATCATGAATAATCACAACTTTAAGGGGTATTTTCTTAGTGTAAACTTGGATAATCCGATAACCTGCTATAGACCAAAAAAAATAAATTACCTATTAATTTAAAATTAGAAAATATTTTTGAAAATTTACATAAAAAATTCTAAATAACAAAAGAAATCATAAATTTTTTATGAATATTTTTTGGATATTTTTTTCGACATTTTATTTTAATTTATCTTTTTTTTTTAAAAAATAAAACATGCTATAGCAAGTCATCCGGTCACCGGGTTTACTATAGGAAAATACCCCTGAGATTATTCATGGTTAATCAATAGGTGGGATTATTGTAGGAAAATCATGAATAGTTTGGATTATTCTAGGTAATTTTTCCTAATTATCATATGATATTGTGTTAATAGTGATGTAATAATAATGCCCATATTATTAAGACCTCTAATTTAAAACTCAAATTAAAACTATTTTACGTATAATTACAAATTATTTAATTAATTTAGTTAAACTATTTAACAAAATAGTTAGATAGCCATAAATGATAGGTTGTGAGATCTAATAAAAAATAAGCATTTCATATTCACATTATTCATTATCATATTAATACTCGCTTCGATTAAAAAAATTATCTTATTTTTTCTTTTTAGTTTCATCGATCAAATTTACCTCATATATATTTTTGTTATCCCCTGCACCTTTTTTACTTCTTGTCCACATATTTAATTTATATTTCACGTCACTCACACATTTCATGCAATTTCCAATAAAATATCACTTTATTTATTTTTCCAATTCTTAAGAGTCGCCACCCTTTTCATTGTGTTGCCACCCTTTTGTCTACTGCAATTATTAAAATGCCCTTACAACTTTTTTTAATTATAAAATCAACATTATCATTACTAAACTAATTTTACTGATAATAAATATATTTTAAAAAAATAAATTTAAAAAAGAAAATAATTTTTAAAATCGAAAAATAAACCTAGTCACATGTTTTGTGTTGAAATTTGATGCATAATCACTCTTTTTGCCAAAATTTTTGATAGGTTAATCACATTACTGCAATGTTTGCGACATTAGAACTTTGGTTTCTAGATCTTTCCAATGATATTTATATGCCTAATTTTGATGACCGAACGAGAAAGGACGATCGTTTAAAGTTTTCTTGTGCTGAAATTTGATATATGTTCAATCTTTTCGACATAACTTTTTATACAAAAATCATATTAATGCAAGATTTGCTGCATTAGAAAATAGACTTCTAGATGTTTCAAATGACATATTATATGCCCAATTCCGACAATTGAGTGAGAAATGAAGATCGTTTAAAGTTTACAGTGATTTTTAAAAATCGATGAGTGTTCGGTGAGTGTTTTTAGAAGTTGTTAAAAAATGAAGATTTTAAAATAAGAAATTTCACATGGTAGCATTGAGTTTTCATGAAATGTCAATGGTAGCACTTTTTCAAGAAAATTCCACATGGTAGCATTTAGTTTATGCACAAACTAATTGCCGTAGCATTTTCTGTTAAGTTATTGTTAAATTCCCTTATATTCATTATTTTGTAAGTTTTCTCCACATGGTAGCATCCAATTTTTATTTAATTCATCATTTTAACATTTAATTCACCAATTTAACGTTTAATTCACCGTTTAATTTATTAACGCCCATAAATATTGTAATAGTTTTGTTTTTATTAAAAAAAGACACGATCTATATAGCGACACTAATATTACTCGTTTAAAAATAACACGATCTATTTAGCGACATTAATATCACTCGTTTAAAAATGACTAGATCCATTGTCATTGTAAAGTTCAAAAATAATAGCCAAGCACTAATAAATAATTGATGTTTATAATGCAGTCACTTTTCATTTTTTATAAAAGAGTTTCTAATACCAGTACAAATTTGAATCAAAGCAAATTAAATTTACTATCATATTTCAAGTACAAATCCAAATTTATTTTTTTCAAAACCAAACTACACCGAACCGAAAATATTTGGTTAGCACCTGATTAGACCGAATATCAAAATTCATGAATGAGTGTGTTGCGTTTTTATTTGTATCTTTTTATACACTTTATCTTTTCATAACATTTTTGTTCAACCCAATTATTCAAAAGATGTAGGAAATTCAACAAATGAGACTAAAGATACATTCACGGTTTCACGTAAAAACTAAAAGAAACACATTAAACGAAGCAGGAAAAATGAAACGAGAAGGCACAAAAAATAGAAAAAATATATTGAAATAAAAAAATTAAACAAAAAATTCTGAAATGATAATCAGAATGATAGAAGTGTATGTATTCCAAAATTATTCTATCAAGAATTGATTTCCATTTGATCCCTAACTACAAAAAGAAAATTGATTTCCATTAATCTCGCTATATAGATCGTGTCATTTTTTAATGAAAATAAAATTATTACAATATTTATGGGCTTTAATAAATTAAACGGTGAATTAAACGCTAAATTGGTGAATTAAATGTTAAAATGATGAATTAAACAAAAATTGAATGATACCATGTGGAAAAAATTACAAAATGATGAATTTAACGGAATTTAACAAGAAATTAACTGAAAATACTACGGTAATTAGTTTGAGCATAAACTGGATGCTACCATATAAAAATTTTTATAAAAAGTGCTACCACCGACATTTTATGAAAACTGAATACTACCATGTGAAATTTTCTGATTAACATTAACCAGGGACAAAGTTAATTGTTCATTATATAAGACGCTTTATTTTATTTATGTTGTCACCCATTACTAGACCTGGGGAAACGGTCGGTTGGTCGGGTTTTTGGTCGGATCAATTTCGGTCGGGTCATTTTCGGGTCGGATCATTCTCGGGTCGGATCATTTTCGGGTTGGTCACTCCGGGTTCTGGATCGGTTCTGATTGACCCGACGGGTCATGACTTATAAAATATTTGAAGAAATATTTTTTTATAAATTATTATTTTTGACAATAGTCGTGCCCGTATCTATATTTTTAACACAGGATTCGAACCCGGTCCGCCCCCATATCCATAAAAACGGATCAGATCCTCAAATACAGGGTGGGTTCATTATCCATCACCATCCCTAATCATGACATATGAGTTTCAAATATAGTTATGATGTGTAAAATAACATTCATGGGAGTAAAAATAGGTGAAGGAATAAATATTTTAGAGGATTTATAAGATCCGTGCTTTAGAATAGAGATTGTGTCATCCTTTTTCAGAAATATTCGTAACAATGGTAAAAACAATATGTTAAAATCTTCTCAGTTTACATGCTTGATAGATAGATGAATAACTAAGAACTTATTCGACTTATGGGATACCATTTTATAAGTGTAGATGTTAAATATATTTGGATTTGCATGCAAGGAAAATAGGTGATTACAACGTCCTTTTTTCGAAGAGAAAATTACGATGTAAAAAATCATTAAATGTTTTTTTTTTTGCGTGTTTTTTGAGATATTGTACGAGTTTTGAGGTTTAAAGGATATACTCAAAATGTTGATAAACTTTGAACATCAAAATTAAACTTTGAAACATTTTGAAAATTGACATTTTTATAATAAACTAATATTAGACCTGTCAAAATGGGTCGGTTGTCGGTCGGATCAAATTCTGTCGGGTTATTATCGGGTCGGTTATTTTACGAGTTAAGTTATTTTCGAGTCGGTCAGTTTCAGATTTTTTTGGTCGGATTCATTTTCGGGTCGGATCAAATTTTTCCCCGGTCTACCCATTACTATTGGGCAAAATTAGTGGGACATGGGCAGTATTCATACATACTTGTATTCCTATCAAAAATTGTAAAGAATCATTTCTTTTATTCTATTTAAATTGTTCACCATTTCTCTTTGTGAATTGATCTTCTCTTGATCATCCAAATATCAAAATCATGGAATTCCCCTATGGTGGCAACCACCATCACCACCGTGATGACGATGAAAATTCCAACAACTACCAACGTCCACCACATTCCAATTATCCACCTCCACCGTCTTACGGCGGTGATTTCCGTCACTCTCCGCCACAAACTTATCCTCCACCTTCATACGGCGGAGAATTCCCTCATCGTCCACCAGGTAGTTACCCACCTCCGCCGCAAGTCGCCGGAGTTTACCACACATCTCATACTCCTCATTTTGAATCCCAAAATTACCCTCCTCCACCGCCCCCTCAAGTCGCCGGAGTTCATCACGTATCTCACATGGGATCCCAAAACTACCCTCCTCCCCCTCCTGTTGCTGCTCCGTATGAGCATCAAACTTCTTCCCACCGCCATGAATACGGAAGTGTAGGTGGGTCCCATCATGAAGAGAGCGAGGGTGGTTCCCACCATTTTAGGCCTCACATGCCTGGTTTCATTGCTGACCATTTTCATCATTCTTCTCCAAGTGATGATGTTGGCAGTCATCATGAAAGTGGTGGTGGAAGCTTTGGTGGTGGGTTGAATTTGGAAGGGTATTTTGGGAATAAGCCAAGCCACATGATTTATTGTAAAGCTGGTGGAGATAGATATTGTGTTGCGATTAGAGATGGGAAAGTTGTTCTTACTCATGCTGATCCCAATGATCCTACCCAGGTTTTTGAAATATTTTTATTTTATTTTATTGATTGTATCTAGAAACGATCTATTGGTTCATGTTACTTGACCGATTTGTTAATTGCATTTTGATTCTGTTTCTGAAATTGTTTTTTACTTTTTTATTTTTATTTTTTGATTGATCGCCTTTTGATTGCATAACATGATGATGATTGATGATGTTCATGTTATAGCTGAAAATTTTGGAGCATTATTACACTGATGAATTGATGATGTTGTTGTTGGTAGTTTGGAGCTGATACTTTTGATGAATTTGGGTAATTATTTTGAAAAAGTTGCCTTGATGTGAGGAAGAGGTTGACACTTTTCTCAATTTTGGGGTAATAGAATAATGAGGTTGGAAAAGTTGAACTTGAACATTTTAGATTACTGGCAAAGCTATTTATTGTTTAAACACATAAAAAAGTTTTAAATTTTTAATATTGTGGAGATTTTGTTAGTAGGAGTATCTACCGTGTAAAAGGATGAACTTTTATGGAGGAACCAAATTAACCAAGAGCTTAATTTAAAGGTTGAGGCCCTAAGATATATGTAATATAGTACAAGTACAACTTACCCCAAGGTGATGTGTATAGAACTCGTGTCCTCTTCTGACGTTAGCTTAAGGTTCCTATGATATGTTATAATCTAACACACCCCTAATGCAACACATGTCATCCTTATACATGGTGCTAAATATTTCACTTGAATTGAAGGGTGATTGAAAATCAAACCCGTAACCTTTATGTCACGGTGGGTCGGTGGCTCTAATGTTAAGTCAAAGAACTAACTTAACCTAAATCTTAAATTCATGATTGAGACCTCAGCATATGTTTGATACTCTAACAACTTGTGTTGATACTTTATTTGATGTGAGGAAAAGTTTCCCACCCTTCATTTTTCTTTGTTTTATGATTTGGTACACATATTGTTGATGTATGCATCCATTGCTTCGTTTTCCCTATTAGTCTTTTAATTGAAGAGGCATTTGATGAACGTAATGAAATATTGATAAAAGATGCGTATAATAAAAGTGATAAACTGGTAGTGTTGGCTTTCTAGCTACTCCATTGTGCAGCATCTAGCATGGACTAGACTAGAATTATGTTGTTTAGCCTTTCTATTTTTACCTTGGGTGTGTGTGTGGGGGATCCTTAAAGCTCTTGGTATATGACAATATTTTCAATCGTGCACTTGGTCAAGAAGTATATAAGTAGGTGATATGAATCGAATGAGTAAAATAGGATTGGACCTTAAAGCTTAAACTACAAGTATATTTCGATTTTTGATCCGACTAATATTTCAACCTATAAGATGAAGTCTTTAACTGGAGAGTCATTTTTCTGTCTGTCTTTTGTATATGAAAATGAATAGAATTTGATTCTAATACCATGTTATTGTTGAAATAGCACTGGTACAAGGATGAGAAATATAGCACAAAGGTGAAGGATGAAGATGGATATCCTAGTTTTGCATTGGTGAACAAAGCTACCGGGAAGGCTCTGAAACATTCTGTTAATGGTCATCCGGTGAGTTGCTTGCAATTCATTTTGCATTTAAATTTGTGTCCAATTTTCAGTGAGTAAACTATTTCATGAACAGCTATTAGATTGGATGGCTTTCTTGCTAGTAGTATGAACTAAACTTTATGTTGTATATGGTCTCCATTGCTAATTGATCAACTAAGTTAGGTTGAATCAAGTAGTGTAATTTTATAATTGAGATGTGTTCTCAATGTATGATCATGTCAAGTAAAAGAGTTTCATGTCAAGTAAAAGAGTTACTCTTGTGAAAGACCGTTTCTCGGTGAGAGGACCCCAAACAAGGAGTCCTTATTCTCATAATATATATATAAGATGACCCAAGTATGAGCGTCTCTCTCTGAGACCGTCTCATACAACAATTTGTGTAAGTGAGACTGTCTCAATCCCGATGAATTTTGTACTTGTCTACAGTTTTATGGTTTCCCTACAGACCTAGATAGTAGATACCCACTATGCTACGGTCAATGTCCAAGTCAATCGATGATTGAGAAATTATGTTATATATCTTTGTTTTATTAAAGTATCTTCTTCAATAATATAATGTGTGGAGTCTTGATCACATATCTTCTTGTGGGATAGAATAATTCAGTTGAGGTGATCTGAAATATGATGCGTGATAAACAATGATCCCTGCCACATCTTGTTTTACATGATTTCACTCTCATAATGTAGGAAGCTTCTTCTGGTCCAACTTGAGATTCAAATCTTCTTTTTTAATGAATAAAATCCTCGACTTATTTCAAAACTGTTCCTACTTTGCCTTACTGTTTTTTACTTTTCACGTGTGTCTTCTCTTTTATAAATAGTTATGATATATACAGCCCTAAGGCTATGTATGTTATTACCATTACCATATTAGGCCTTAATTGTTGTAATTAATAATAGGTCATTTCTTATTTTAATTTCTTATACATATCCCCAAGAACGACTCCTCCATTTCGGACTTTGAGTTTGACACGCTTATCTCAAGAATCTCTCTCATCAGTTTTAAAGTGTGTCAAACTCAAAGTGAGGGAGGGAGTATGGATTATAGGGATTATGATATAAGTACCCCAAGTAGAGGTGTTTAAAACAGACCCGATAATCCGAAATTTATCTGACCTTGTAACTAAACCTGATTTGACCCGACTTCAAAATGATTTACAATTTTGTAAAAAACAATATGGACGTGAAACTCAATTTCAGACCGACCCGAAACACCTAACCCTTTGTGTGATGAGTTGTTTTTTCATTAATAAAAAAATTTTCAAATACTTAATGGGCATAAGTCATTTACTGATGCTTTGGATTTGTTTTACTTCGATTTCTATTGTCAAAATATGTAACCACAAAACTCCAATCTGAATTCATATTCAGGTTGACATGATCCCTTACAAGCCTGATCATTTGGATGCATCTGTCCTGTGGACTGAGAGCAAGGACTTAGGTTCTGGTTTCAGAACTATCAGGAACGTGAATAATGTTCGTTTGGTTCTAGATGCTTTCAATGGTGACAAGGATCATGGGGGTGTCCATGATGGCACCATCGTCGCTATTTACAAGTGCTGGAAGGGAGACAACCAGAATCAGCAGTGGAGGCTTCACCGAACCTGTGAGTTTGCTACTTTTTTATGTTAATACTTTTAACTGTTACTTGTTCCTAGTATAAGTACTCACTTTGTTATGGAATATGGAATACATGTTATGGTGATGATTATCAAATATATCCTTATTTTAAAGGGTATACTAGGAAACCCAATCATAAACAACTACAACACCACGAGGTTCATGAGATCACCCGAATATAAGTGTTTAGGATTCACCCATGAAGGCAAACAAAACTGCAACTTCCTATAAAATAAGCATTGCTGGTGATATATAAGTCATTATATTAAAGTCCGTTATGTTCCGAAACCAAAGAACTATAAATTTTTAAATTTATCGAAAATGGACAATCACCATTAGAACAAATGTGAACACATATCTTATAAATCCTAAAGTCTAGACTGATACTAAACAATCTTGTAATGTATTTACTGTTGGAAAAATAACCTAAATGTGATTCCACCACGAACAATTAGAAAGAAGTTGACTAACATATAAGTTTGTGTGCGGTCAATTCTCCTCTTATGTGGGTCTTGTTGACTTATTATCCCTATTGTTGACTCATTATCCAACCTGGTGCGAAATTGCAGGAGAATATCAGGGTGATGTTGAAGAAGGGCGTCAGCGAACAGCTTGTTTATTGTGTGTGTTATTGTTGCTTGTATGTGCATATGCAGAAGCTTATACCGCTGCTGAGAGTTTGTATTTATATTGTGTAAGGTTTTGTGGATTGATGCTTCTTTATGTGATTGACTATGGTTGTGCCTTTGATGGGATAACAATATAAGGTGTTGTTTTCTTTATGAATACAACATGAGCATTGTTTGATGAACTATTATACTCCTACTGAAGATTCTTTGCTACAATTGTGTTGGTTTTATGTCTCCAGCATCAAAACTCGATTTCAAAACCGAGGATAAGATGAATACGCAAGAGAGCTTGAATGTTTTTTACGTCAGTTTGTCATTTGGAAGACAAGTAGAAAAACCAGATAAAACACAATAAAAACAGTAGGAAGAACACACAATGTATGAGGTATCTTGGATACCTTCTACTCAACAAATGTTTACTTATAATTAAATTTAACAATACAAATATAAATAACCCTACTAGAGAAGAACAACCTTTCAAGCAAAATATCTCCCAACAATGGAGATTACAAATACTAATACAAAAAAAAAGAAAAAAGAAAATAAAATCAAAATAAAATCTTTGGGTCAACACTATAGCCTTTCACTTTGTATTATCCTTCATTCAATATTGTGTGTTGATTCTACGGATGCATAAGTCCTTTATATAGAGGTTATACTATATTCTAGAATCACTCATTAATTCTACAATAAAGCAAAGCAATAAACAGAAATAAAGCCCCCCTTCAATGCCCAAAACGTAAAAAAACTAACCGTTAGAACCCTTAGATTGCCGCTTCTTTGAGCCACTACCTTGCTCGTTCGACGCGGCTACAATCGAGTGCCTACTGTCAGCTTTTGATGCCTTGCTCGAACAAGCACAATGCATGCACATTTTGTTTGCTGCTACTTTGTTGCCTCGATCAAGAAAACCCTATACTGTGCCTTGCCTCATTCAAGGTATGGTCTATCATCTTTAGTGAAGTCTCTTTATACCTTATTCAAAGGCTTTTTTACCTTGTTCAATGCATTTCTTATACTCCACATCAATCACCTCATGTATTGTTCTAAACCCAACTCAGCATAAATCGACACATCAATATCCTCACTCTCTTAAGTATATGATAAAGCATTTCATAAAGCATGTTGATTATGTATTTAAAGTCATTGTCAGTATTAAGAGTTTTAGCACTTGCATTAACAAGAAATGATCTCAAGGCTAGATGTTGAGGTTTATCGACTCAGTTGTTCATTACCGAGGCTCAAATACAATAATGCTTAAACAAATCGAGGTAAATCAAATTTGAACTTATTTAACAGTTTGAATTCAACTTGTATATGAGTATTATGAGTTTGAGCACGACTCATTTGTACGCGTTATTCACATAATTAGCTTTTTGTGGTTTTGGATTTAATCCAAAATTGAACGGTGGTCAAAGGAATTAAATTAAGGTTTAAATTAGAAAATTATCATTAGTTTTGTTTGATTGGGGAGAAAATATCAATTTTGCCCTCAAATTTATCCGTATTGTGATTCTTCCCGGCAGCAACTTTGGGGATATGATCAAATTGGTATGATCAGATTTAATCCAACAAATAAAACTTAATATTTTGGGACACTATTCATTTAAAATTGTAATATTATATTGTGATTCCACCGTTCAAAATGTTATTGTGATTCCCCGTTTAAAATGTCTCATTTACTTTTGGGACACTATTTATCTATCACTCTTAAATTGTATTTTATTATTAATCTATAAGTTAAATCATAATCATGTCGGATCTTATTTGATTCGTTTTGATGTAAAAATTATTAATATCAACTTTTTATAATTTTTAATTATACATAACTCGATATATTAAGGATCGAATAAGTGTATTGGATAGAGTCTATAAAGTAAATGAGGCCTTTTAGATGAAAAATATCATTTTAGAAGTATAAGTTTGTGATGTAAAATATCCTTACTTTAATTTTAAGGTGTGAAATAGAACAATATCCAATCATTAGTTTAAAATTCCATATTAATACTTACTCCGTTCCAATATAGTTGTAACATACGAAAAATAAGCACTATTCACTTATCTCTTTTAATTTGTGATTAATAAGTAATCTATAAGTTAAAACATAGTCAAATGAGATCTTGTTTGATTCATCTAGACTTAAAGATTATTAATAATATCAAATTTTTATAATTTTATATTATACATAAATATAGATAATAAGAATTGAATTAGTGCATAGGACTGCGTGCAAAAGGCAAATGTTGCAAGTATTTTGAAATGGAGGTAGTAATTTTTTTTCATTCTTTTTATAATTATCAAAAACTTAAAAAAAGTGTGTATATCAAAGAAACAAGCGAATTATGGTGCATAACAAATCAATTACAATTCAAACTAAGTTTTAGGTATCGAATCGTGAAATTGTAATATTATATTGTGATTCCACCGTTCAAAATGTTATTTCTGTTAAAATTGTAAAATTCTACCAAAATTAAGTGTCATTTCAAATAAACACCTAACTATATGTACACAAATACATAAATTCCATTGGGTTTGGTTGAAGTGAGCTACATGCCAAGGAGCCTGACCACCTCCAAAAAATGATCATAGGTTTGCAAACTGATCCGACCCTTTGTTATATACACTTCTATGATTCTATATTTCTACTCTTTGTTCCATTATACTTGCTATATTTTACTTGTTACGTAATTTAATGTGTAACTTTGATTATTTATCTTAATCTATACTTAACTAAATATTATAAAAAGTTAATATTATGAAAGCATTCGATTAGATTAGACGATTCAAACAAGATCCCACTTAATTATAAATTTTCTAACTCATTAGTCGCAATACATAAAACTAGTATAGAAACTCGTGCAATGCACGAATTTGTTAGTGCGAAATATATATAAAAACAATTTCAAATAATAATGTAAGTAATGTATACTATTGTTATTAAATTTACCAAATACATGATTTTTTAAATCAAAACATAATTATTGACGTTTATTTTAATTATTTACATGATACATAACTTTTTTTTCGTTCAATTGAACATATTAAATTCTAAGTTAGCTAAATAGAGTTACTATAGTATATCATACAAATATTTTACCTAATTTAGCTTCAAACTTAAATAAAAAATATTAGATTTTAAATTTGATAAATATTATCATGCCTCTTTAAATGATGACACTTGAAATTTTCCAAGACTTTTATAGTATTTTACGATGAGATTGAGAAGTCAATCGTATCAATAATTCTTATATAGCGATTATCAATAATTCTTATATAGCGATTATTTTAAAAGGAAGGAAGTAATATTCTATTTTTGTTACTCATAATCTCAACCTTAATTATTCATCTACAAACCAATGTCTCTCCAACGCGGGAAACTCCAATAGCAAAACCACTCAATCAACAGCAAAACCCTCTCAAAACCCCATCAGCAACCATGTCCTCCAGCGTCATTGTCCTCGACAATGGCGGATCCACCATTAAAATCGGGATTGGAGGTGACCGTAATCCAACTCTCGTTACCCCAAATTCCACCGCAAAACCCCCCTTTTCTTCTTCTTCCTCGAAAAAACTCTTAACCTCAAACGAAATCCTCTCTTTTGATCCAACTTCACTTTCCCTTCGTCGCCCCATTGACCGTGGTTATCTCCTAAACCCAGATCTTCAACGTGATATCTGGGCCCACCTTTTCCGTACTCTTCCACTTCCATCACCCAATAATTCTTCCCTTCTACTTACAAATCCACTTTTTTCTCTTTCTCATTCACCCATTTTTGAGCTTGTTTTTGAAGATTTTAATTTTAGGTCTCTTTATATTTCTGATTCTCCATCTTTAGTTCATCTTTATGAAGCTAGTAGAAACCCTAACGGTGTCGTTTCCCGGACACAATGTAGTCTTGTTGTTGATTGTGGATTTTCTTTTACTCATGTTGCTCCGGTTTTTCAGAATTTTAGTATTAATTATGGGGTTAAAAGACTTGATTTGGGTGGGAAGGCTTTGACGAATTATTTGAAGGAATTGGTTTCTTATAGGTCTATTAATGTTATGGATGAATATTTGATTTTGGATCATGTTAAAGAAGAACTTTGCTTCGTTTCTCTTGATGTTCCTCGTGATTTGCAGATTGCAAGGTCAGTTTTTTCTAATTCTCATGTAATACTCGAAGTTTTGTTTTTTTGTTGAGTTAGTAGTGTTGTTATTTACTGGGAATCAAGGCTTGTCTTTGTGTTGGCATGACCCGGGCTATTTCATTAAGGCGCTATTAGTATTGAATTGTGTTACATATTATGAATGGTAGCCGAGTTGCTTCAGCATACATAAAGACAAGAGTGTTATGGTCAGGTCCATCCTGTACTAATATTTTGGACTCACCTTAGGCTATTGCTAGTGAAGTTAAATGAATGGATCATTTTTCATTTTGGTGGGTGGGTGAATTGGATTCTCTTTTTAACTTATTGGGAGAATGTTTTTATCTGTTGAAATTTAGTATTTGTAGGTGAACTAAATAATTGATTGTTTTTGAAGGGTTCTAAATCAAGGTTTTCTATAGACTATTTAGAAGTCTATAGAAGTGTTTGGTTGCAGATGCAGATAAAATAATTGATCGTTTTGCTATTTGTTGTGGGGAGTTGGGGGATGGGGGATCGGTAGGGTCTTTTTCCTTAATTTATTAGAGCTAATTTGCTGGTTAGTTTGTAGTGTCTATTGTTTGGGCAATGCTGCTTTATTTCTGTAGCTGTAAATTGGTGATGACATGAAACCAACTAATTTATGTAGATGTTGTCTACTGTGTGGGAAGGGGTTGGTGTTGATTTGTGAGATATTCTATTGTAAAGATGGCATGAGGTCAATGTTTGGCATGTAGTGGATGTTGTCTTTTGGATTAAGGTTTTGCCGTTTTGGTATTGTTGTAAGGGGAGTCAGGGCTGGTTTGTTGGAGTCAACTAATGGGGTGAGGGTGGCAGGGAGGATTGATGGAAGAACATAAATGGGACTAATCTTGGGGATTTGTTAGGTAAAAATGAATTGCCAATAACAATAAAGCATTGTAAGATGCCACCTAATGCCTTGTAGAATAAGGAAATGTATATCTTTCTGTCGTGGAGTCGATTTTGGTTATTGCATGAATTGATGAGATGCCATTTTAGAGGGTGGATAAGGGGGATTAGTTTTCTTGTATAGGGGAATAAAGATCCCTAACTATATAACCTTTACCTATTGATGATTTTGTAAGGTTATAGCTTTGGATTTGGAAGGGTCTTGAAAATTCATTGCTATCACCGGAAACCCGATGATTCGTCATTTACCCAACCCTTTAACCGAATTTCTTTTGACCCGACATCAGAAATGGACTAAAAATTATGTAAAATCCAACATGAACAAAAGACTCGATTATGAACTGACTCGAAATATTTGACCCGAAATCAATCTGATGACCCAATTGAACACCTCTCCTAGTGAGCAATCAAATACTCTAATGCTTCATCAGTGATGGTTTTGATATAATCGGTGACCTTTTGTCATGTGTGTAATGCGCACTATAGCATAGGTTGCTTTTAGGTAATTAGGTTGAGAGCTTGCAAATTCTTTGCTTTAAGGCATCTGCTTGTGTATTTATTTATTATGGCAGACTTGGACTTCGAGTTTTTTTGGAGGCTTGGGATTTCTTGTGTTTACAAGACCGACGCAAAACTTTTCTCTTGGATATGTTATGTTTGGCTTAGTTATCTTGTTTGAGTAGTTTTAGCTACTTTGATTGCTTATAATGGCACTAGTCGAACAATATTTTTGCCCTTACAAGTGCTGTATATTGTTTTTTTGACTTCTCTCTAGCCAATTTTTTCCTGAAATTGAGGAATTGTAAATTGTCCTCTGCTAATGAGTGTTACGCAATATGACTGTTCAATTATCTTTTAGGAAGTCTGGCAGAGATAACCTTTTCAAATGCACATATGTTCTTCCGGATGGTATCACTCATACAAAGGGGTTTGTAAAAGACATCAATGAAGCACAGAGATACCGTACTCTATATGACGAAACACCAAACGTTACAACAAGTGAGGAGAAGGTTATAAATCCTTCAGAAGATGCCGAAGATGTAGAGGAGAGAAAAAAAGTCGATTTAACCAAAAATGTACATCCCATCTTCTGTTCAGTCACAAGTTTCTAATTTTTGTTATGCCCTACAGTGTGTTTTTCTGGGTGCAGGAGTTTAACTTGACCAATGAACGATTCCTTGTGCCGGAGATGATTTTTCGCCCAGCTGATTTAGGTTTGTTTGTCTTGTATTACTTTCACATTATACTATAAAAACATAAGTATTTTCGTACGTATTTTCTTTTCAGAACTTTAAAAACATTGATTGCCAATTATTTTTACAGGAATGAACCAAGCTGGTTTAGCCGAGTGCATTGTCCGTTCCGTTAACTCTTGCCATCCTCTTCTTCACCCAGTCTTATATGAAAGGTGCTGCGGAAGTTTTGCAACTTTCTGATCAAATTAGTTAATTCTGAATACTTCAATTTTTTTTTGCATTTTACAAACTTTGCTGTCCGAACTGTTCTGCAGCATCATTTTGACTGGCGGAAGCACTCTTTTCCCTCATTTTGCCGAGAGATTGTAAGATCTGCCTTCTAATTGAATAAGTCTTATCCAACTTAGACGGAGTAGAGTTATTTCGTAATGTTTTGTTTTTCGATACATTACAGGGAAATGGAGCTCCGACCATTGGTCCCTGATGATTACCAAGTGAAGATAACCACGCAAGAAGAGTAATTTTCTTCTTTAACTAAACAATTTATCACTTTATTATACTTACGTAATGTATAAAGTTAGTCTACACTATTTTACTTGATTGTACTTGTCAAGTAAAAATACTTGCTGATAGATTTTTGTTGTTCCAGTCCCATATTAGGTGTATGGCGAGGTGGCTCACTTCTGGCTTCTAGTCCTGATTTTGAGTCGATGTGTGCTACAAAAGCCGACTATGAGGAGGAAGGATCAGCCCGTTGTAGTAGACGATTCTTCCAGTGAATTGATATGGGTTTGTTACTGCAACTATCAAATGCAATGAGCTTTTGTACAGAAAATAGGCCAGAAGATACTTTAACCTTCCGAACTCTCCAATTGTAATTGCGTTCAGGGGATATCATGACAGCATCCCGATGACTCTGTGCTAACGAAAATGGGCTGACACTCAATTTGGGATTTTGAACTGCCATCTTAGGAGTCTAATGTTCTATGGATCTATCATGTGGAGTTGCATTATTTGTTTTATTTAAATGTATGATATGATGTAAGATTTTACAAGCAACACTTCATTAGTTTAGTTTACTCGGGTTGAATACTTGAATATTTGTAATCATATCCTTGTAATAACAAAGAGGTTTCTAATTGACCTAATTGAGATGTCTAACGTCAGCGAGTTTGGCTTTCTACACTACGCGCATCACTCCACCTATCCTTTGTGCACACTACTTCATTGCTTGTCCTTGGTGCGCGTAACTTCTTTGCTGCTATCTATGACATTATTGGGGTAGAAATTAGAATTGCCTCGTGTTTTGGTGATTTGAAAACCTTCACCCATGTCCCCTCCCGCACAGATTTTTTGTTTGCGAATAGCGAGAGCGACTTGCATAAGACCACATCACCCTATTTCCCAACAACTTAGAACTGACCAATGAGCTTATCTTTAGTTGGATCATCTCTGAACAAATGTCAACCATCTTATTGATTAGGCCTCAGAACTCCTGCTTAGCCTCAGTCATTGCGAACTCGAGTGAGTCCACTTCGTTTTGCCCTCCAACATTGGAATCGAACGCTACCATTGTGTAATCGAGCCCCTCAATGTTTCCATCGGCCCCTTTACCGAGTCTTGCATATATCCGTAAGATAAGCTTCATAGTTAGCATGCTTAATTGTCTTTCCTCTGCCCTACACCATACTCTCTTTGTTAGCCATTGTCATGTCCCTTTAATGACTAGCACCAACATCTCTTTATTGGCATGGCTACAAACACCACTGCTAAACAGACCCACAAGCCTAGCTAACAACCTGTCATACGCTGACTTGTTCTGCTAAGTCGTTACACATAAGCTACATGCTTATCATCTCGTCATGAGCCAAATCAAGCCTCTCAAAGGATGCTTGGAAAGATTTATTGGTCAAGTAAAGAAGTTCTGTAGTATATGAAGGAGACTAATAATTGTATATTGCTCTTATAAAAAGGTTTTATTACTATAAATCAGGACTAAATTCCAAAGATGCAGGATATATCGTTGCTAGCAACCAATTGTCATGACACCTAAAAACGAGTGTTTTACCCATCTATTTATACTAGTATTTTCAATTCACCCCATTTCTTACAAAACTTGTACATGTTAATAACAACTAGTTTAAAACAAGACAAAACTGCAAAAAGATCAATAAATTCACAATACAAGATTGTAAATCAGCACAAATTCAATTCCAAAGATGTAGGAAAAATCGCTGCAACCAATTGTCATGAAATGTAGAAATGAATGTTGGACCCATCTATACCAGTATTCTAAATTTAACATGTTATTAACAGCTAGTTTAAAAGAAGACAAAAGTGCATAAAAATCAATAATTTAACAATACAAGATTGGTACAAAATTAGTCATTAGCAGTAGCTAACTGAAGAGAAAGCAATTCTTCCTCAGGAATAGTTCTAATAGTACAATCAGATCTTGGATAAGCAACACACAACAAAGCATACCCTCTTTCAATAACATCATCACTCAGCATTCCTTCACTTTGATCGACTTTCCCACTTAACAGCTTTGCAGGGCAAGTCATGCACACCCCAAGCTTACAGTCATGGGGTATGTCGATCCCGCTATCCAGCGCCTTCGATAAAATGCTCTCGTCTTCATCCACTTCAAGCTCTGTTGCTTCACCTTCATGCTCAACCACCACTTTGTAGGCTGCACAAATGAGTGAAGCCGAGTATGGTCGAGAAGGCTGGCAAAGGGAACTGTAGGAACAGTAGTTTAATGGAAGTTTGGGTTGTATTTGTTTTGTGAGTGTTATCAGAGATGGCGAAGTCAGACGAAAAGTAGCCATTGTTACGTTAGGAGAGGATTGATCAGCTTCTATTTGGGTTTTTGATGGTTAGGACTTACAGAGAATATTGTGTGGTTGATGGCAACTTTGGAGTTGGGTGGATAATGGATTGTGAATTTTTTTATGAATCTAGTTGGAACAAAAACGATGTCGTTTTAAGCAACTAATTTTTTTCTTTCTAAAAAATTACTATACATGGTTATATAGAAGTGTTCATTTGAGTGATCGGGTCGGTTTCAGCCGGGTGTTATTCGGTTTGGTAGTATTTCGGAAACGTGTTACGGCAGGTCACACTCAGGTCAGGTCGGTTAGTCACGGTTCGGTTGAAGATCAGTTATTTGTGCTATCGGGTTACCGTCGGTTCGGTGTCGGTTGAAGTTAGTGTTGAGTAGTCAATCGGTCTCGGACTGTCATCGATTAATAATTGGTTCGATTTTACCGGGTACAGATCGGGTTCGGTATTATTTTCCAGTACAATTCGACGACGAATTACTAATTACAATAGATCAAGTCAATATCAAATTAATATTAGACATTTTTTAATTAATGATGAGATTCACTTTAGTTAAAGTAATATAGTTAAAATGCAAATCACTTAGTAATTATTAATTTGTTACTTTTACTTGTTTGACTGTAAATTAAAATTAAAGTTTTATCATTTTTCATCCAATTTGATTAAAAATAGTTAAATAAATGTTGACCATTGATTATTATAACTCTAAATATATGAAACCATGTATGTATAAAATTTAATTTATTAAAATATATATTACTTTATTAGATTAACTAATAAGATGATTGAATATGAGTCGATCATACCTCTATGTTAAAAATTGGTTCAGGTTTACAGCATTTCAATTAAAAAATTTTTCGGGTTAAGTCGCTTTTAGCCGGATCGAGTTCGGTTTTGAGCATAATTCGGGTCGGGTATGACTCAGGTCGGTCACTATTAGGTTCGGGTAATCTCGGTTAATAGTTATATGTCGATTGAAAAAATCAGTCACAGTTTGGGTTCGATTTTACGATTTTCGGTCGTAAATCGGTTCGGGCGCAACTTTGGTTCGGATAATGTCGGTTTGCTAAACCTAAAAAGGAAATATATTTTCGGGTCCGTTAACTTTCGATTTCAGTTCGGATTCTCGTGTCGAGACACATTTGAACAGCTCTATGGTTATATTTGTTTCAAACATCATTACTAAGATTAGAGTTGAGCATGAATTGACGAATTCTTTTATTATCACGTGCAATTTCATAACTTATGATAATTTTCTAACAAATTTGTATATTTAACCCTGAATATATAATTATATATTACACAATTTGATATTCAGATTCTAATTTTTGAAACAGTCCCTCTCTTGAGAGACCGTTTATAGTATAGACGCCTTCTAAGAGTCCAACCCATATCTCCCTTTTAAATTATTTTTTTAAAAAAAAAACTTATGCTTTCTTCAAAAAAAATTGTTGCTTTCTTAAAAAAAACTGATGAAACTATTGGGGTTATAACATGGTATATTTAGGGTTATATTAACAAGGATCATTCCCCAACAACAGCCACCAAGTTTCCTCAATTTCAATTAAACAGCCTCGAACTTCGTTTATCCCCAACAACAGCCACCAACTTACAAAATGTGACATCGAAACAGCCACACCGGATGACCTGCTAATTGACCTTTGACCATGCTTAATGACCTTTGACTTTACCTTAATTTCACTAATTAAATCTAATTACCCAATTATCCCTAATTAAACCCTTCTTCCCCAACCTTTCTCTAACCCACCTCAATCACCTCCATTTCTCCCCTTCACCACCACCACCACCACCACCACCATCACCATTAAAACCCCTCGAAAATCCTCTTTCTTCCACAATCTAGCTCGAACATAACCCCTCGAAAATTTCAGAAGGCAGTTTTTGCTTCACCATTAAAACCCAGAAAGAAAGAACAAAAAAAGGAGCAAGAGAAAGAGTACTCACAGCAAAAATTGAGAAGAAAACAACATTTGGGCACCATTGAAACATCAAAAATCATACAATAACTAAAACAAAAAACCCAGAAAAATCCTTGAACTAAAACAAAAAACCCAAAAAAATCCTTGAACTAAAACAACATTTGGGCATCTTCAATCGTGGATTTCGATCTCTGATTTTCGCTTAATTTAAACACGGGGGTTGTTTCGATTTAGGGTTTTTGATGTGTTTGAATTTATTTGTGACATTTTTGTTTTTGGATCCTGACTCATGATTTAAGCACACTTTCATTTGTAATTCAACTATGTGGAATAAGTTCAATCTCAATTTCAATGTTAATGGCGATGAAGGGAAATCATGCATTGTTTAATTTCCAATACCAGCAAAAATTAGTTTGGTGGGTCTTCATCCAATTGGTACTATTTTTTCCTAATTCCCCTATTTTATCAATCAATTACTAATTCCTCATGTTCATTCAAAGATGTCATTGCTAAGTAAGAAGAAAGAGCCTTCTGAAAATAAGGTTGAAGAAAATGAAAATGGCAATGAGCTCAAAAGAATGCAAAAAGCCTTACCGAAATTTTAGGGGTTAATGAGAAGGGAGGGTAGTTAGGGGGAAAAAAAGGGATTTTCGGGGGTTTTTGTGTGGTGTGGTGGTGGTGGTGGTGGTGGTGAAGGGGAGAAATGGAGGTGATTGAGGTGGGTTAGAGAAAGGTTGGGGAAGAAGGGTTTAATTAGGGATAATTGGGTAATTAGGTTTAATTAGTGAAATTAAGGTAAAGTCAAAGGTCATTAAGCATGGTCAAAGGTCAATTAGCAGGTCATCCGGTAAAGTGGCTGTTTCGATGTCACATTTTGTAAGTTGGTGGCTGTTGTTGGGGATAAACGAAGTTCGAGGCTGTTTAATTGAAATTGAGGAAACTTAGTGGCTGTTGTTGGGGAATGATCCTATTAACAAATATTTAGGATTATAACATGATATAATTAGTATTATGGCTGTGAATATTTGACATAAGTTAATGTAATTGAGAGTATAACATTGTGTAGTCTGGGTTATATCCTTTTTAATTGGTTTTATAACATAATATAGTTGGAAGTATAACATTGTTTAATGGGTGTTATAACATATAGTTTAATTGAAATAATGGCATAGTTTATTAGAGTTCATAATATAGTTTAATTGTTATTATAACATTGTTTAGTTGGAGGTATAACATTATTTAGTTGGGATTATAACATTATTTTTATAAATGAAAAATATTATAACTTACCCACAATTATAAACACAAAAGAGAAAACTAACTTTCAATTATTGAGTTGTAACTTTCAATTATTTCGTTTATTTTTGTATACCTGTCAAAATGTTTTGAATATTTTAGTTTTACATCAATATTATTGAGTTGTAACTTTCAATTATTTCGTTTATTTTTATTATTTCAATTTGATATCTAACAATTATTGTTTATGACTAAGCGGGATACATTGGGTAGGATGATCGATGATGTTGCACAATTATGTCTTGAAAAATTTTCTTGGTCAAATATAACAAGAAAATCTATATATATAAAATATTGAACAAAAAATACAAGATGTTATTCCCTCCAATTCTTTTAAGTTCTCCCATTTAGTTTTTCAACACTATTCATCGGTCACTTTTAGTTTGTATTTTATTTTTAATTTAGACGTCAAAATATACTCAAGTGGGATCTTGTTTGAATTTTATTTAGAATTGAGTTAGTGCATTGAATAGCGTGCAAAAACTAAACAGTAGGTCTCATGGGAGATCGTCTATTCTATAGACGGATACCACAAAGCCCAGCCCAACCACAAAATGGCATTTTATTTTTTGGAGAAAAAGGAAAAAAAAATTAAAAAAAATAATTTAATAACCGCTATTTTGGGAAACCAAAAGGTTGTCACTTTCCCCAGAAATTCATAACTGCCTAAATTAACAAGCAAAATTAACGGGTCCCAAACTTGCAAGAATACCAAAAGACATCTCTCTTCCTTGATAATTTCCTCCATTAGAACAGCAAACTAAAGAGCAAAAATCCTCCATTAGAACAGCAAAACTAAACAGCAAAATCTGCAACAACAATGGAAGATATAATGTCTGAATTCGATCAAACATATTCGAAGGATATGACCCATAGTATGTAACTGAATTTATTAACATTGAGCATGAATTCTTAATTTTAATTTTTTTTTTGTCTTCTCCAAGCTTCATCAATGGCGGACGTTTATATAAATTCAAATTTTTTTTTTGTCTTCTCCAAGCTTCATCAATGGCTTCAATGGCGGATGAGAATTTCCAAATTGAAATGGAAGACGAAGGTACTAATGACGAATACTAAATATTTAAATGCTATGAATTTCCAAGCTTCAATGGCGGATGAGAATGTTTGTAATAAATAGATTTTCCAAATTGATGAATTTCCAAGCTTCATCAATGGCTTCAATGGAGGATGAAAATTTCCTAATATATTTTTGTTTTTTTTTCAATAAATTCGACTAATAAATATTTAAATTCGATCAATAGTGTATTGTAGTTTATTTAATTGTAATTTTTTTTTTTGTATTTCAGTTCCTGGAGATGGAGCTGATGCCAACGACCTTAACAATGCTATATGCCTCTACGAAGGTGTGTTTGGGAATATAATGGTTTATGTTTGGTTCTATAATAACGTGTGTTTGGGACTAAACTGTCTATGTTTGGGGTTTTAATGGTATATTTTTGGTACTCTAATGATGATGACAGCTACGATATAATTGTTCATGTTTATGTTTGGTAATATAATGATATGTGTTTGGAGCTATAACTGTCTATGTTTGGGGTTTTAATTGTATATGTTTGCTGATATAATTATGATGACAACAACCATATAATGGTTTGTGTTTATGTTTGGTGCTATAATAATGTGTGTTTGGGAGTAAACTGTCTATGTTTGGGGATTTAATGGTATATGTTTGGTGCTATAATGATGATGACAACGACCACATAATGGTTTATGTTTATGTTTGGGGCTATAATGATTTGTGTTTGGGACTATAATGTCTATGTTTGGGGGGTTTAATGGTATATGTTTGGTGATATGTTTGTGTTTTTTGGGACCATAATGTTTGTGTTTTGGGGCTATATGGGTATATGTTTGGGGATTTAATGGTATATGTTTGGTGATATGTTTGGTGATATTTTGTTTTTTTTTGGGACCATATTGTTTCTGTTTTGGGCCTATAATGTTTTGTGTTTGGGACTATAATGTATATGTTTGGGGGGTGTAATGGTATATGTTTGGTGATTTTTTTTTTGGGACCTTATTGTTTCTGTTTTGGGGCTATAATAGTATATGTTTGGGGGTATAATGTTATTTGTTTGGGTCAATAACTGATCATATGTGCATATGTGCGTAGATGATTGTAATTTATTTGGCAATTTAATATGGATAATTCGGATATATGTTTTGCAGGTTTTTCCAGAATCAAAGCATAGATTATGCCTGTGGGTTGCAACTCCGAGGCCGAGTTTAATGAATGTTGGGATAATATGGTCACTACCTACAAAATGAAGGAAAATGAAGAGTTTTATCAATGGTTTGATAGTTTTTACCAAATAAGACACAAGTGGTGCACAGGATTAAGTAAAGACTTCTTCTCTGCCGGTATCTTATCGTCACAAAGGAGTGAATCGACCAATAACGCTATTGGATTTCAACCAACTAAGACCACTAGTTTGACGCAATTTTATAAGATTTTCCAAAACACGGTGGAACGATGGCGGAAAAAAGAAATTGAGGCAGAATTTTATTGTTCTCGTACCACACCCACATCAAGTCTTCGCATTGTCGGGTTACTAAAACACGCAGCTGAAGTTTACACTACAACTTTGATGTTTTAGAATATGGATTTTGATGTTTTATAATATGGATTTTGTAAATCAAGTATAACTAAGAGAACAAGTCATTATAACTTCTAAAATTAGTGAGTATAACTCCAAAACTTATAAATCATTCTAACTCATTTTAACTATAAATTTAACTATAAATTTAAGTTAGTATAACTCAAAAAATCAGTTATTATAGATCCAAAATTTATTCAGCTAAAACGCCAAAACTTAGACATAATACTCCAAAACTTAGACATTATAGCTCCAAAACTTTGACAATATAGGAAAAAATAAGTCATTATAGCTCCAAAACTTAGACATAATAATTACAAAACTTAGTCAGTATAACTCCAATACATACGAATTATAACTCCAAAACTTAGTAATTATAGCTCCATAATGTATGCAGCTAAATGCCAAAACTTAGACATTATACTCCATAATAAATCATTAAAGCTCCAAAACTTTTTCATTATAGATCCAAAACTTTGTCATTATATCTCCAAAACTTTATATATATATAAAGCATAAAAACAGCTAGTCACGAAATGTCTTAAATAACCACGAAAATCTTATGAGATATTTGGGCACTCTTCAAAAAATCTTAAAATAGCCATGAAATGTCTTAAATAACTAGCATAAAAACAGCTAAAAATAATTAAATATGTACATTACAACTTCAATTTTTCAAAACGAATTGTCTACTTTTTTGCGACACTCTTCCTCTGCCTTTTAGGAGCTATTTGGGCAGTTTTTGGGCATGCTCTCGTGCGCTTCTTTGGAGTAACAACTTTTAGAGGATCGGGAGTCCTTGCGGCCAGAATTTCAGGTAGTCTTTTGGGTTTCTCTTTAGCAAACCGTTTGGCCAAACCTACCAATTTATCACGATCCATGTTTAGGTCGCTTAGTAAGATCCTCGTCAAAATGTTAGCACGATATAGCCTCCGGTCAGCAAGCTACAAACATACATCACATTTGATATACATTACGATGTATCCAAAAGAAAATTAAATACCAACAAATTTAAGTGAATAACCAAAAAAAGATACCTCAAATAGAGGATTTATGTCCATGGATCCTTGATATTGCTCCATAAAATATGCGAGGTATAGACCGCAATCCAAGGAATCATCATTGACTGTCCAGCTGAACTTCATCCCAACACAAAACAGAAAATATAATGCCAAACCATGTCTTTATGATTCCAAAAAGATATAAAAATGCAAAAAGAAACTATAAACCAACCAATTAAAACCGGTTAACTATTAAACTATAACCCAAAACTATGCCTTTATGATTCCAAAAATATGACTTTATGTTTCCAAAAACATGATATTATGTTTCCAAAACTATCCAACTAGAAAACCAAATGTACAATATAATAATAAAAAATGTCTGTCTTCATCAAAATACAATATAACAATATATAACACTAAATTTATGAATTTATGATTCCAAAAGTCCAGCCATTATGATTCCAAGTATATGTAAATTCAAATTAAAAATGGACTTACATTCCATCCTCCGTTTCTATCTTCACCAACGATGGTTGCTGCTAGGAGCCCGTTGTTTCAAGGGATTCGTCGATTTATGTTGCCTAGCACGACCTCCTTTGTTGACTGTGGACATTTTCAACCCTTTGTCAAAAGAACTTATACTAATAGGAATACTGTTTAGTTATAAGCTTGACATCCCTCACATAATTCAATATCGTTTAGTTACAAGCTTGACATCCCTCACATAATTCTTCAATGTGAGGTGACTTTGGGATGACACCCACCAAAGTATAATGAATTATCAATTATCTTCATCAACTTATTTTTGATTTAAACTATTTCTAGCTCAATTAACATACAAAAGGCAATTCAAAGTCGAGATGTAGTCTTTATTTCGACAAATTTCAAGAACAAAAAATCTAAAAAAAAAGAATAAATCTAAACCATTAATATACAAATATCAAACAAACCCAGAAATTTCAAGAACAATAAATCTAAAGAAATTTGACAAATTTCGACAAATTTCAAGAACAAAAAATCAAAATCAAAAAATAAATCTAACAAATTTCGACAAATGTAAAACAAAAATATACCCATTAAAAAACCAAAACCAAAATCAAAAAATAAATCTAGCAATGACAATCAAAAATCTCAGAAATTTCAAAATCATAACCCATTATAAAACCCATTTAAATTTCGAAATACCCATTAAAAAACAAGTAAAAATGTCGAAAATCAAACCTGGAATTGAAGATCTGGAACAAGTTGAGGAAGAAACCGAAAATGAAATGAACCGAAAATGAACCGAAAATGAAATGGAAATATCAATCGTAAATGAAGCGAAAATGAAAGTGGAATTCAAGGTAAATCAAAATGGAATTCTCAGAAATGGCAATCTCAAACGTGAGGGAGAAGGAGAGGTTGAGGGAGAAAGAGAGGTTGAGTGTATTGGAGTAAGTGTGTAACAGTTGGTTTCCAGAGAATATGATTAGACTAGGCGCGATTTCCAAACGTCTTTCTTAGTTTTTTTTTTTTTTTTAATTTTAAAAAACCCTGATTTCATATTAATAGTAGATGGGCCGGCCCATTTTATTCCGTCTATAGGATAGACGGTCTTCCTTGAGATTTTGTGAAAACTAAATGAGACAACTTATTAAAAGAATTGGAGGGAGTATTAGCTATTTTATAAATGAGAATAAATTATTATTATTATTATTATTATTATTATTATTATTATTATTATTATTATTATTATTATTATTATTATTATTATTATTATTATTATTATTATTATTATTATTATTATTATTATTATTATTATTATTATTATTTTATTTTTATTATAACATGCATTTCATTTCATCAAAAGAGAATTTACAGGAAGTTGGTAGGGAGTCGCGCAACAAGTTGAGCCCCTACATCCTTTTGAATACAAAAAGCTAGCCTCTAAAAAATATATGCTATAGATTTGGTGCTGCCGAAGTTACTCAAAGAGAACGAACCAATCCTTGCCAATAAGTCGAGTGCATCTTCACCGAACTCTCCAAAGGTGGAAAAAGCGAAAGGGATGAATTTGTAGCCATTCTCCTCACACTTCGCAGTGTATTTCTTCCTTTTTCTTTCTATTGCATTGGCTAAAGATGCCCTAGGTGCCCACGAGGTCTGAAAAATATTATTATTATTATTATTATTATTATTATTATTATTATTATTATTATTATTATTATTATTATTATTATTATTATTATTAATATTATTATTATTATTATTATTATTATTATTATTATTATTATTATTATTATTATTATTATTATTATTATTATTATTATTTTCATTTCATAAAAAGAGACTCTACAAGAAGTTGGTGGGGAGCCGAGCAACAAGCTGGGCACCAACACCCTTTTGTATACTAAAGGCTAGTCTCTGAAAAATATATGCCCTAGACTTAGTGCTACCCGAGTTACTCACGACAAAGGAACCAATCCTAGCTAACGTGTTGAGAGCATCTTCACCCAATTCGCCAAAAGTAGAGAACGCGAACGGGATGAATTTGTAGCCATTCTCTTCACATTTCGCAGCGTATTTCTTCCGCTTTCTTTCTACAACATTGGCTAAAGAAAGACCAGGTGCCCATGAGGTGATTCCTGTGCCAGCAAAGGGCGAGCTTCCGGTGACATCCACACATGCGTCTTTTCCATGTAACCAATTGAAAAGGAGGATATCCGCAGGTCTAAGATCTTTCCCTGCCTCTGAATGGAACCCCAACGGTGCCTCCTTGCCTACAGAAATCCCCGCTTTACAACAGATATCTACAAGCATGTGTCGAACCAAATTGTGACGAAACTTCACGCCAATCTCGCTGGAGCAATGTACAACATGGTCCCCCCATTTATCCATTTTGGGGTTGTTGCAGCTTGAGCATAGACTACCTTCGGCAAATAGGGGGATGGCTAGCCGATAAAATAAGACAGCCCGATACTGAAGATGATTCATTTTCTGCCCCAAGCCTTCGATGGGGATGGTGAGCAGAAAGTCTTGGGCGTGCGGTTCCCGAGTGGAGCTAAGAATGACGACTTGTCTTGGGGTGAGCCTGTAACTAGACGCAAGGCTTTTCTCAACAACATTAAAATAAACCCCTGCCAAGTTTTTCATCATATGGGGGGCAGCGGGTTCATCGTTGAGAGAAATAGCGTTGGAGCCACAAAGAACCCGAAAGAGACCAAGAGCACGTTCAAAAGCCGGACTTGGGGAGGAAACATCACTGTTAGCTAAGATCTTAGCTTGGAGCGAACTAGTTTGAAGGCGAGAAGCGAGAAAAGCATAGTTAATAACGTCGCCTGCCGAGTAGATGCCAAAGCCACCCATCTTAAGGGGGAGGGTGGCTAACCTCCATTGCTAGTCTCCAAAGCTCGGCCCGGAGGCTGTAACAATCTTCTCCAAAGAAGAGCGCAATGCAAGATCAAACTGAACCTGTGCACCCCCTATCCAATCTGAAGGGCAAGTCCTCAGAGAATAAAATAACCTACCAACACCGGCACAATAGCGAAGCAGGAGAAGCTCACATTGGGGGTCATGGAGTTTGCTGACCGCTGTCATGAGCTCAATGGTTTTAGAAACCCTTTTAAACGAAAAATCACGGCAAAAGCTCTGATCTGTACTCACCGGTCCACCGAGAAGCTTTACCCCCGCACAAGGGCGAGATATGTTAGGTGAGAAAACTCCATCCTCTCTGCTCCTAGGGTCCTCCCTAGGTCAGAAAAGTTCAGTCTTATCCAGATTGAGAAATAAACCACGAGATGGGCCTTCCTCTTTAATAATGTCTAGGGCCTTGGCAACCATAAGAGTATCTCCCACAATAGTACCATCATCAAGATACCATGCCTGGAGGTTAAGCTTACAAGATTGATGAACTTTCCAGACCAAAGGGTGTAAGATAAGAGAAAAAAGAAGAGGGCCTAAGGGGTCACCTTGTTGAACACCTTGGCAGGACCAGAAAATAGAGTTACCATAATATAGCCAAGCGGGTTGGGAATAACAAAACTCCACCCAAGGAGCAAGGGAGGGGCACTGTATCCTAGTTTCAGACAACATGATACTTCTATCGACTAGGTTGAACGCATTTTGGAAGTCCACCAAGAGCATGGATAAACCAACAACATCACCCTTGTATTCAACAAGTCGGTTGACAGAATGAAGAATAGCCTCACCACCCCCTTGTGTTCCGACTCCAAACTGAAAATCTTCAAAATAGGTGTGCAAGGTTTTCCCCACAACAGAAGCACCAACCTTAGAAACCAGCCTCCGCCACACCGTACCAACCGCGATAGGACGAATACCACCCCCTGGCTTAACCAATGGAGTAAGCGGTGCACTTGCTATAAACCACCCGAGCACACTAGGACACTTACCACCCAAAAGCAGATTAACAACCTTGGTGATAGAACACAACAAAGAGTCAGCAATAGCTGACGCTGATTCACCAAGCCTGTCCATAAGATGTTGAGCTTTAAGCCCATCCCTGCCACATGGAGTTCCCTTAGAAAAACTGTGAATCATCTTCAGCACTTCATCTTTAGACACAGAGAGAGCTTCCTCAATACAGGGGATAACGGGCAGAACCGGAGGGGGCGCAAAAGGATGCTTAGATTCAAGAGCCTGAAGGGTGTCGCTAGTGGAAAAAAATCTATTGGCTGCTGCTGATTGGGTGCGGTTTGGGTGTATACGTCGCCAATAGAACAAAATTAGAAAAAAAAAAAAACAATAGCTGCGGTTAGGTGTTATGTCCGCAACCAATAGTCCCAAACACACACAATGGCTGCGATTATGATGACGTCCGCAACCAATAAGTCAAGTTTCAAAATATAAAATGCTCAATGGCTGCGATTAGGCTAATGTCCGCAGCCAATACCTCTTTCAAAATTGCGCCTATTAACGTCTAAAAAATTAAGCTACTGTTTCATTTCACGAAAAAACTCTTCTTCTTCCTTGCTTTCCTTTCCTTGCGAAAAAACCCACGAAAAAAGACTAATTTTGTTCTTGCTGTTCTTCTTCCTTCGAGATTTTCTTTCAAGTTTTCATCTTCTTTTAAGTTACCTGCTGCTCTTCTTCCTTGCTGTTCTGCTCTTCTGCTTGCTATTCTAAAAAACGTTCTTTTTTATGTTTTATTTTGTTTTTTTTTTTTAAAACCCAAAAATTTAAGGAATTGGTTTTTTGGTTTTTTTTTTTTTTTTTTTTTTTTTAAAATTTTATATGCTTAATTTTGTTTTTCTTGTTTAATTGTAGGTCACATTCTAGCTATTATTATGATGTGTATGTATTAGTTGTTGTTTTTAAGTTTTAAATTTATCATATATACATATTTGTTTTGTTGTATTTTTAAGTAATTTCTACATGTTATTTATGAATGTATATGTAGTTATAAATTAGGTTAAAACAATGTTATTATTAGAATATGAAGGTTTATTATTAATATTGTAAATTAGGGTTAAATGAATGATTATTACTTAATTTTGTGGTTAATTAAGGTTCGTTAAGTGTATATGTTAAAAAGTTGTAATTCATTTTGTTTTGAATTAAATAATCACACTTAGGATGACAAAAGATCGTTCTTGGATGTATGTAAACTTGGTTTGTTATGAACGATTTTGTTTTGAACGATTTTTGTCACTTTCGCGCGTATAATAACTTAAACTTGGTTTGTTATGCACGAAACTTGGCACACAACACTATTTGGTATATATTATTGTGTTGAAGTAGTTAGAATCGAAAATAATTGTCATATGCTTGAAATTAAGTGTTAAGTTGCGGTTTTAATGTATTTCTATTCAAATTGTGTTGAAGCTCAAACATGTTCTAATGTATTTCTATTCAAATTCTTTTAGGTACTTTATCTACAATGCATCTTTTCAGAGACGAAATGTGCCCGAGATTGAGACTTTGGACGACGTGGTTCATAGTGAGTCGGATAAGGACTATGATCCGACGAAGGAAAATGACATAAATGATGATGATCATGCCAATGAGGATGACGACGCACTTGTTAGATACGAGCAATCGGCTGATGATGCTCCTCCAGTTAATGATATGGTCATTGTCGCTCCTACTACAACAGTGACATCTAAGAAACGAAAAGGGCGAGGTCCTACGAAAAACCTCAAAGTCACGGACCCTATGCACCTCGAATACAACGCATTGGGTCAGCCATGTGCAAAGTGGCGTAGGCAATATGGAAAACAAGTAGGCCTATCTATTCGCAAGATTTCCATATTGCACGCGTGAAACGAGGTGCCAGAGGGTTTGAAGAACTCACTATGGAATGATACTATGGTAAGCAACTTTAATATTTTATTCATTACTTTCATTTTAAAATTAATTGAATTGACATTAATTACTAATTATAATTTTCTTTTGTAGAATCTTTTTCACATCGAGCACGACGAAGGAAAGTGACATTCATTTTAACGTTTTGAACGATTTTTGTCACTTTCGCGCGTAAAATAGCTTAAACTTGGTTTGTTATGCACGAAACTTGGCACACAACACTATTTGGTATATATTATTGTGTTGAAGTTGTTAGAATCGAAAATAATTGTCATATGCTTGAAATGAAGTGTGAAGTTGCGTTTTTAACGTTTTTGAAATGTTTTAAATTTGGCACTAACATATATAATATCTTTTTAATAGTGTTTTCAACAAAAATATAGCATTTACTGCGGCTACTACGTGCTTAAATTTATGGAAGATATCATAGAAGCCGTGAAGAAACTCGGGGTACAAAGTATTGATTCCGTAAGTATTTATTATGTTTTTAAATTATAATATTATAAATATTTATTAGAAAATCTATAATATATATGTACTAATTTTTTAATAATTATTTCTTTTAATACGTAGATTATATACGACACTCCAAGGGAAACACGCGAATTGACGGAAACGGAAATACGCGAAGTGAAAGACAAAGTTGCCGTGTATATTTCTAATTTATGTTGGTAGCTTATGTTTCGTAGTGGTGTACGTTAAGTTTATGTACATATATTTGTATATATTATATATTATATAATTTATTTGTAAATGCACAATTAAATTATTTATGTATATTATATATATATATATATATATATATATATATATATATATATATATATATATATATATATATATATATATATATATATATATATATATATATATACAAATATCAATAAAACAAAAAAAAAATTTTAAAAAAAACATAACAAAGGCTGCGGACAGGTACCACAACCGCAGCCAATAATGTGCCCAAAATTGGGTTTGTGAAATTCACATTATTGGCTGCGGACAGGCCAAAAAACCGCAGCCAATAACAATTTTTCTTGCTGCGTTTTTTAACCGCAGCCATTGTTTATTACTATCAGCTGCTACCACAAGTGCTTGGGTCCAAAACCGCAACCTTTAGGGGCCTAAAAACCGCAGCCTTTGAGGTTTTTCCCACTAGTGTGTCCGTGGAAAAAGGTGCCACACTAGAAGAGGACAGAACCTTGATAGCAGCAGAGAAATGACCATCCCCAAGTTTACGCTTGCACTGAAACAAGTTGCAGTCTTCTAGGTTACTGACTTTCCGAGCGCTAGTAGAGGGGGGAGCTACCTCAACTAGCCGATCTGAAACCAAACATAGCCTATCACTAAGGTCTCGCCATTGAGAAATAGTAGAGGAAATTTGATCAAACTGGCGTCGTTCCCTCATGCCCGACCGTCGCTCTATACGATTTTTCGGCAAAAAGGTTCCCAAAACACAGTAAGGCAATCACTCGGGCAAGCTAGCACCATATCAAGGGCCTGGAGGAACACCCTTGCAAAGTCAAGGCGCAACTTAGGGAGAATACTTTTTGCAGTTCGCAGAGGCTTTAAAAAAACATGACCGAGAAAATCAATATCAAAACCAGCGGTAGAGAAACCATCAGAAGAACCTAAGGGGAGAGCCATATCAACCACACAAGGATCACACATAGAGGGCAAAGGGCGGGGGATGCCATCCTGCCATGGATGGCATCATCAGAGCAGGAAGGTGCAAGGATCACGGAGCCATTGTCATGCTTACAATTCTTACTATAGGAGTGGGTACGCAAACACTCCCCACAGAGCTAGACACCTGCTTTTTTAAGAGCTATGTCCAGAGAAGCGAACAAGCAAGAGTTAATCCCTAGGAGATCTTTAAGGTAAGCCCTAGACACAACTGAGCCAAAATGTCGAGACCCAAGGTGATCAATGAAGTATTTCTTAGTGAGCCCCTTACCACCACCACTATTGCAACCATCACGACCCCTAAAAGGGCACGGGATCCGATCGACAACCATAAGAAAGCACTAGGAAGAGCAAACACGAAAAGACAACAACCGAGGCACCACTACGATTTATAAATACCCCTAAACAAAACAACCCATAAGAAGCACCAAAGCATCACCACAAAACCAACAACCAACCCAAAACAACAACCAGCGCAAACCAACAATCAACCCAAACAACACAAAACCATGCTCACGGGATCAAAATATACACAAACCCACCAACAAAAATTTTATAAACAAACCACCTAACTCGCACTCCAAAAACAGCACGAAAAGGATGCCAAAGAGACCATATAAGAACGGTGGTCAAAAACGTACCAGAGGAAGCTGCAAGCTGAACATAAGGAGCCACCGTCACGATGTTATATCAAAATCGAACCCATCCTCTGAACTAAACCACACGGACAGCATGAAGACCAAACACCCGCATCGTGCCGCAAAGAAAACTCCCCTGTAGAACCCCACCTACTCTTTCCACCGCCGGCTGACCTCAAGTTCCACAAAGGAAGCGTCTTGTTTCACACTTGGTAAACCGACCGAAGGCAAGCTTCACAAGGGAAGCTACTTTACCCACACAAGGGAAAGAGGAAGATGGAATAAAGGAGGAGTCTTGGAAAACGCTAAACCCAAGCTTAACAAACGCAAACGCGTTCGTGCGTCAAAGTTCCAAACCAACCGCCTGATACAAGAACGAACTGAATTGGATTAAAGGAGGAGGAAGAATAACCAAGCTGCCAGGACGGAGGACCACCTAGAAATCCACCGGAAACCAAAGCTAAAGGAGGAAGATGGGCGTTTGAAAATCGCCCACCCAGTCCTTGAGAGAGAAACTCTCAACGGCTATATTATTATTGTTTTTTTTTTTGGCAAATAAAAAGCTTTTTCATTCACCAGAAAAATAAATCATACATCAAGGCAATGAGAAACTCAGAAATTCCTAATTGCATCAGTGTGGAACCGAGGCCCACCTTCTATGAAGGGTTTCCTCGGCCCACTCTTCATGTGCATACGGGAAAGACCGAGGCCTAAAAAAGACAAGCCGACAAAAAAAGTCAACACTGTAGAGCTATACAATGTAGTCACTAATTACATCAAAATTAGACATCTACACAAATTCCTTCGTGCAAGAAACCAAAGACTTGTGAGGAATGGGAAGCAGGTCAGCAGCCTGTAGCAAACCAGTAGCTCAACCAGCAGACTTCAAATGCCAACAGGCTAGCAGCATCTCACATCAGAATCAATAAGATCTCAGCAACTTAAGATAGAAGATTTTAGAACAAGCAGGCAGCAGCACCATCAAATTCAGTAATTAACATCAAGCACCAGTTGCCTCTTAGCATCAGAACAGCAAGTGAAGACATCAAACACAGACTTTAGAACAAGCAGGCAGCAGCAGCTTAAGACCCATACCATCAGCAATCAGCAGGTCAGAAGGCATCATATCAAACATGAATATCACACCAGCATCAGCAGTTAACAAGATCTCAGCAACTTCAACAGAATGGAACATAGAACAACAAAGGGATCCAGCATATAGATCCCATAGAGCAGGCTGATGATATTATTATTATTATTGTTGTTGTTATTATTATTATTATTATTATTATTATTATTATTATTATTATTATTATTATTATTATTATTTATTTTAATAATAATAATAATCATAATAATAATAATAATAATAATAATAATAATAATAATAATAATAATAATAACAACGTTATAAAACTAAATCAGATCAGATCAGATCAGACCAGACCAGAAAGATTCAGATCAGATCAGACTAAATCAGACCAGATCAGACCAAATTAGATCATATCAGATCTGATCTTAGTAAATTCAGATCAAATCCAATTAGATCAGACGAAGAGAACATGCCCTTATTATAGGAAATATAGTGGTCAAACACAAGGACGAAAGTGACAATATGAATTCTGTTAAATTAGGCTGGTCTTATGTCAATGCCAGCACATTGACAGGGAGACACGAGGTGCACACACTTCATAAGCCAATGAGATATATAACATCCCAAAACCATATGGCAATGGGAAGAAGGTCTCCAATAGCTTATAAAGTGTGCACACCATCTTTCCTTTGTCGATGTGGGATAACTCATCCCAACACCCACCCTCACATGCGAACCCCCGTCAAGTTCGCATGTGGGAGTAATCAGTTAGGGTAGAAACGCCATTCTTTTTGGACCTACCATTTTTTTGATTTTTGATCGAACCATCGGCTCTGATACCATATTAGGCCGTGACAATTCGTCACATAATCTCACCGTGGCCCACTTTGTGGACACGGGAAACCCGTGGGCTCGGGCCCACAAACCCACGGGTCAAGAGCGTTGACTTGCACATACACTTGGTGAGTTTCATTATTTCCTAAAACCATATGGTAGTATGAAGAGTAGCTCGCCAATTATATATGCAAGTCAACAACCCACTATTTGTCGATGTGGAATCTTGTCTCACATGTGAAGTATTTCCAACAAATTATAGTCTAAGCAAAGTTGTTAAAATCGGGATTCTACATGGAATCGTTTAGACTTGTAGAATCAAATCGGTAGTCTCGAATCGTAGGATCGTAAGATTCTACAATAAACTTTAATTTGCTATCTGGTCATAAATATTCATCTAAAAAGTTTAAGTTCATTAATTAAAGTTTATTCACTTTATTTTTAAGAACGAATCGAAAAATACTTCTATTTAATACTCCCTCCGTTCCTTAAAGAAGTTCCCACTTTCCATTTTGGGGTGTTTCAATTGTTGCTCCCATAAGGAATATTTCCATTTATATCACAAATTTTGGACAAAAATAACCTCACTCATCCTCATTTTAATATTTTAATAATGATTATGGGTCCACATATCTTCCACTAACTCCATTTTAACATTTTTATATTCCTTATGGTCCCCACATGTTTCCCACTAACTTCATAAAAATATTTTTTAATTAGTTGTGGTCCCCATATTTTTCCCACTAACTTTCTTTAAATACTTTTTAAATATTTTTTGTCCCCACTTTTCCTCCATCAAATTTATTATTCAATAAAATAATATATCTACTATCTAAAAGATTTCACTTTTCTTAATTCCCGTGAACATTCCCTATGGGAACATCAATAGGGAACGGAGGGAGTAATTATTTTAAATCTTCATACCAATGAAGAAGTTTATTTATAAAAAATTATGATGATGAATCATTAAATCATTAGAAAAATTAATGAAAGATGGTACATAAGAAAAATTAAGAAAATTTAAGAATAAATTTGTAGAATCGAAGCGTTAAATCGTAGAATCGTGTTATGAATATACCTCTACAAATTTTATTTTGATTAGAATCGCAAGATTCTACCAACTTACGATTCTACCTACGATTCGAGTTGCTCCCTTTTTTTTAGATCATAAAATCTTACAATCATAGATTAGAGTCGTGATTTTAATAACAATGAGTCTAAGTTTTGATGGGTTGATGATTAATTAAAGTTTATGTGGTAGATGATAACAAGAATTAATCGTAAGATAAATTGTTATATACACTAGCGATGGGGATATGGGTGAATTAGTATGACAAAGGTATGCAATTTAAAACATCAAATAGATTTTGCTTACACAGAGTTAATCTCAAGTGCAATTAGTGTAAGGAGTGTGTAGCCGTTCTATTAGAGGGAGGTGTAGCTATCTAGGACTTTACCTCCTCCTAAACCAATAACACTTAAGTACTATAATAACGACTTCGGATCTACTGACTATCATTTCTAAAATTCGTAAATGATCATGTAGGGTGATAGAGTTACAATTTGAGGTATAGTAAGGGGTGCTCGTTCGAGCGGAGGTGCTCTTAAATTAGTAAACTTAACCAACTGTGCTCGAACAAGATGGAAGGTTGCTCAAACGTGCACTCTCCTACAAATTTCTCACTATTTTTAAGGCTGTTTGACGGCTATAACGTATCACTCTTTAGGGCTTATTTATTACGCCTTTACTATAAACAGAAGATTACATTCACTAGTGGAAAAAAAGCTATTGGCTGCTATACATTTGCTGCGGTTTTATAAATACGCAGCAATTAATAGAAAAAATATTAGGCCAAAAAAAGAAATTCACTAAAGGTTGATTTTGATGATTGTTTGGTGATCTTGTAATCGAGAAAGAGTCCATTCTCAGCGAAGCTGAAAGAATTTATTTGTAAAGGATGTTCGGCTTTGGATTAAAATGGACTAATATTAACTGTCGATCTAATCTGTCCTAAGATTCTGAATTTCTGTGAATCTGTTGGTCAGTAGAGATGAAACATTTCTTTTTTCTCACCAACACATCAATAAATCTGAAATTTGATTTTCATAGTTGTGAATCTTGCTTCTATGTTTAGTGGTACGAATTTGTCATCTTTCTTACTGTTTTGAAGCTTTTCTTAGGAGTATACGAGATGCTTTACTGTGCTACAGATTTAAATTCACCATTTTATGGTTCATTTTAAGATTTGTTTCAAACAATATTGTCTATGAATCCAAAAATTTCCCAATAATATGTGGTTTTTGCGACATTGAACTTAGTTGTTTTGAGGTTTACAAAGAACATAAGGTTGCAAACCCTAATCTCTTTATGTTTCAAGAGAATGTGGGAGAAAAATAGAGAAATCAGAAATTGCACAAAGGTACTATCCCTTCAACTTTAAAGCATCATAGCACTATATTTTTGCTGATTTGTGAATTTCATATGATTCCAATTAGGTTCTGCATGCTAAGTTTTGGGTGATAATTTCAGGTTGCCTAAATTGAAGTGTCTAGTGCAAGCAAAAAAAGATAGGCTGGAGCTTAATGAAGCACATTGTAGTACTGGATTGATTCCAACATTGAGCAAATATTGTAAGAATATAAATAGGATGGAACTTAATGGATGCATCGAAGATCGTAGAGCAAGTATCCTTGCTTCACACTTTCCTCAACTCATGCATCTGAATATCCACTCATGTCTTCTCTCAACAAATGCTTTATCGATAATTTTGCAACGCACTCCAAATCTTACTTATCTTGATACTCGACATGCTTTCTCCATATGAGGTTCTATTTTTGGTCCATTTACTAATTATATGTTTTGAGTGGCTTCATTCAAATCCATTTACTAATTATAACGAATAATATCATTTAATTATAATGACAAACATTCATTCATAACAACACAATGCTTCATGAGACACATTTTCAATTCACGAACAGTCGCCCTGTTGATCATTATGAAATGTTGATCGCAAGTTACATGTTGTGTTCTTCATTTGCTTCAAATTACATGTTGTGTTCTTCATTTGTGTGAATTATGAAATGTTGATCATTTGTTTGTTTACTATTATAGGGGAAGCCCTTTTCGAACTAAAACAATCGTTACATGCTTCATCTCAACAGCTGTCAAATTGGAACCCCAATATGGATCCTTGCACTTGGTCGCAAGTTATATGTGACGGTAGTAATAATGTTGTTTCTTTGTAAGTATGTTTGATTCAGAAAATTAAGTTGTTGTATATATCAATTGTTGTAGGGGTAAATTTTCTGCTCAACTTGTTTTTCTGACTTATTATTACACAATATATCAATTATGTATCAATTATGCCAATATCAATTATTGATATAAGGCTTGTTGTATATAAATTGTTGAAGGTTTATTGTTGTTAAATCAATTAATTAGAGTGATTGAAACAAGAAGCGGTTGTTAAATCAATTATTGTTAATTTTTTATTATACTTTATTTTTTTTGAATAAAAAAAAAAGAAAACCATTAAAGGCCGCGGTTTTTGGGCAAAACCGCAGCCAATAGTGCATTTTTGATTTTTCAAAAATGCACTATTGGCTGCGGTTTTGCCCAAAAATCGCAGCCTTTAGTTTTTTTTTGCTGCGTTTTTTGACCGCAGCCTTTCTTTCAAGATATCAGCTGCTACCACAAGTACTGGGGTCTAAAACCGCAGCCTTTGGTGGCCTTAAAACCGTAGCCAATAAGCTTTTTTCCACTAGTGATTAGGCCTAGAATTATTCTATTCTAAATTTTTTAGATTTAAACACAAACCTTTCTTTTCCCTCTCTCTCACTCTTTCTATGTGTAAATGTGTAATCCTTGTATGAGTTCTTTATTGAACTCCATCGTTCTTCTCTATAATCAATCAACGCTAGCCATCACCATGAAGCTTGTAGTTCTAGTTGGTGAACGTTGTACCTCATGTGCCTTTTGTTAGTCATTGCATTAGTTACTTATCATCCATTATTTGTTCATTGATTAGAGTTATTCATTACATCAAGAAGCATCCTATCTTTCTTCTTAGGACTCTTTGCATTAGAGTTGTACTCTTTTGTTTTTGAACATGAAGAAAAGAGAAAAACTCTGATTAAAGGTGTAAGAAATGGAAAAAAAGCCTAATCCTAAAGAGGGGCATTTATATTAAAATTCCTACACAATAACAATGCTAAAATGGCTTAGAAAAAAAAATGATCATATGTAATGAATCTAGTT
Organism: Amaranthus cruentus; assembly: GCA_019425755.1. Lineage (NCBI taxonomy): Eukaryota > Viridiplantae > Streptophyta > Magnoliopsida > Caryophyllales > Amaranthaceae > Amaranthus > Amaranthus cruentus. The sequence continues at coordinate 19,551,687 of CM033459.1, forward strand.
GGGGTAACTAAATTAGTACGATGCTCCTACTTGCTCGATAAATCACACCAGCTATAGAACGTCTGAATATCTTCATTAGATAGTCAAGGGTCAAATTGTCTTGGTTAGGTCTGAATGTCTAAGAGGACTATTAAGTCGAAATAGAGCTGAGCTAGTTTTCCTGAAGGTCCAATTAAACATTATTAAGTAGAGTTGACCAAGAAATTGTTGAACATCTAGATTATATAGATCTAGATTTTCATAAACTACATACTAAGTAAAGTAGTGGGACTAAAATATATTACTGGGGCTAGAAAACGACAAGTCATTGCATGGTTACTGGGGTAACAATTTGGGTCAGAAAATAAAGTCGATTCGGTTTTATAAGGAATGACGACTTGGTGTTGGAGGGACGACTCGTCGCCAATGTGCGGCGACTCGTTGTCAACCCCTGTTTTGTTTTTTGCAACTTTTTGTTAGTTTTGTTTGTTAGTATTACTTTGATCTAAACATCACTAATGCATAATTAACTTCTGGTTGGGAGTTAATTGCTATGCCTTGCTTAGTGAATCATCATTTTGATTCATAAGCTTTGCTTGGTGAAACACTTTGTTTCAAAAGGAGGTGTTGATTGGTATTTCACTCTATTAATAAAGGAAGTATGCCAAGGGACAATCCATCCCAATTCCATATCATTTTTTATTTCTCTCTTAAGAATTCACTCATTCTTGTTCTTCTTTACATGAGATAATATTGAGAGAGTAATTAACTCTCAATATCATCAAAGTCACTAATCCATTTCAATACTTGTATTTACTATTGCAAACTCCTTTGTGCTAGGATTATGTTGTATAGATTGTATCTCATTGTGAATTTCATCATCATCCCATACACTTTTGTGGGAGAAATTTCACAATAGAAAAGTATATTAACGCCTTCTACTTATATCATGTTTCTGAGCGACTACATTAATTATCGCAACCATATCTTCATTATTACTTTGGTAATTCAAGAAGAGTTCAAAGTCATAAACAAAGAATTACGAATAGTGTAGATTTCATCTTGTAACACGTGTTTGTAATACATTATTATTGTAATAAAAACAAGTAAATAATGGCCAACCACCTACTTGAAAAGGCACATGAAGAGCATGTCCTAATTCAAGCTAAAGAATAGATCCTAAGGTAGGTACTAGGTCCTATAAAAGAGAAAGACGACCTTATAGATACAAATTCCCAACCAATAAGGAGGAGGCTTTAAACTTTAGCTTATTCTCTTAGAGAGCAAGAATACACATCTTTGCATTCACCATATGTATTCTAGTACACCACTTGGGTGATTATCTTTTATAGAATCAATCAACAAAAAAAGGACCTCACGTCTAAGAATTTACCTTGATTATTCCACAAAGGTTCTTTGAATTTAGGTGAGAATCATCTTGTTTAAAGAATTTATTTCTTATCCTCCCCTCAAGCTATTTTTCGTTTTGTCGATGGCTTTCGATTAATATAACGAACTGCAACACACATTATCCCACAAATGATTTTGGACTAATCCAATAGGCAACACTCATACATATAATGACTCTCACATTCCAAATCGGTCTAGTGATATTTGGGTGAATAGATAACTATGATATAGAAAATGAGTCGAGTCAAATATAGTTATAGTACTACTCTCTAGTGATTTTTGTGGTCATTTTGTATCCATTTATGATTTCTTTGGTTCTTTGATGATACAATAAAAAGTCTCTATTTTTTAATCAGAAGTTAATTAAGCATCGGCGAGGTCTTTCGTTCCTCAGTGAGCTGACATGTTTTGTGCCTCCTCAAACTTATGAATGGAGCGGGTTGTTCATTAGATTAACCTAAGGCATGTGGCACGACACGAGCACTGCAAGCCAATGTGTCGAGTCATGTATCAGATTAATTTTTTCGCTTTGTCATTATTAATATGGCTAATAAGTGGCTATTAGTTGGAGTTGTTGGTTGGTTTGAATTAATAATTAGAGGTAATGATTGATTTGCTAGATTTTAAGGCAAATATAATCTCTAAGGCATATATGTTATAAGATATTTGATAAAAATTAGTTGTTGGTTGTTGAATTTTTATTAATGAAAAACATGAGTTAAAAAGTCAAAAAATACTGAAAAACCCAAGCTTTTATGCTGGCTTGAAGACATTTACGATATTATTTTAACTGTTTGATTAACTAAAAAGTCAAAAATTAATCAAAAGAAATTTACCGAAAACAACCATGGTTTAAATGTGTGTTGGGCCACCTGGATATTGTCTATTCAACTTACAGTTGAATGTGATAGAAGTTAAATAAATCTCAAAAAATAATGAAAAGTGACAAAACTAAAACAATTAAGAAGTGAAAACAAATTGAAGGATTCCTTAAATGAAAGTAATACTTAACCAATTGAAATGTGCAAGCTAACTCGAGTATATAGTAAGAGAAAGATTCTAGGAAGTGATACTTTTTTTTGGCTTCACAAGTAATACTTAACCAATTGCTGGCGTTGTTATATGGGACATAATGTTTGCACGTAAAGAAGGTTTTCGAACAAAGGATGAAAGTAATAGAGATGCGTATGTTGAGGTGGATGTGTGGTAATACTATGATGGATAGAATAAGAAACCAGAAGTTCAGGATGATGTTCTATCTCCGCATAGATGCAGGAGAATAGGTTGAGATGGTTTGGGCATGTGCAGAGAAAAACACATGACGCCCCAGTAAGAAGGATCGAATGCATCATATAGTAGAGGGCAAGAGAAGTCGAGGAAGACCTAAGAGAATATGGGAGGAACAAATTAAAAGTGACTTGCATGATCTCCACCTCTCCAGGAACCTGACCAAGTATAGGGGCAGTTAGCGGCGCCTTATCCACGTCCTAGATTACTAAACTCGTCCCTTTTACCTTTCGTTTATTATTATTCTTTGCCCGTTTTGGTTGCTCTTTACCTTTTTCTTGCTCTTATCTTTGTATGTGTGCATATGTTTTTTGTTCTATTTGTCTGCTGTAGGTTTCTCTCTCATGAAGATCTTTTGCGAGTCGAAAACTCTTTGATCGCACTCTCCTCTACGGATATGAGTTGTCATCGTTCTTCCCTCCCCAGATCCTAATCATAGATTTCTATGAGTGGTATACACCGGATATGATGATGAAGTCCAAAGTCTTATAATTACTGTTAAAGGTCGAAAGTTGGACTACCAACAAACTAAGCAATAATAAAGATAAACAACTTTTGATCAAATGTTATCGTTTTACTCATGCCACCAACTAAAAAGGCACGGTTTGAGTGCATGATATAATCAATGAAGAAAAAGTTCTTGAATAATGGAGCAATAAAAACAATAGTTTCTCAATAATAAAAGATTTTTTCCTTAAACATCATACACATATTGTCAAAAATCAATTGACAATGTAGTTTCACATATACAAGAAATAAATTATACAAAATCAGATAATAAAGTAAAATAGCACTAATAACATTGGAGAATGATAATGATTTCATATGATCTCTTAAATATTGACGTAAAAGGATAAAATTCATGTAGAGTAAATCATATACTCATCTGTCCTAATAGAATTGAATTAAAGATGAAAATGAGAATTTTTAAAAAAGTAGTAATAAATGAAGAGAGAATGAATTGTGTGGATGAAATTAAAAGAAAGTTAAAATGCATGGATGATATTAAAAGAAAGTGGTGGGTCATTGTCCAAAAATAGAAATGACGATGGAAATTAAGTGAGACGGATCAAAATGGAAATGCTTCAATTTTAACGGGACGGAGGGAGTATATGTGAAGGTACTAGGCCGTGACAATTCGTTACATAATTTCATCATGGCCTACTCGTGTGGAAATGGGACACCCATGGGCTCGGACCCACAAACCCATGGGTCAAGACCGTTGATTTGCACATACACTTGCTGAGGTTCATTTGCTTTCCAAAACCATATTGTAGCAGGAGGATTAGCCCAACCCAATGTATATTCTAGTCCAACCCACTATTTTATTGATGTGAGATCTTGTCTAACATGTGAAGTATTTCCAACACAAGGAACCAACTCAACAAAAAGTTCAAACTTATTGTTCAGGCTCCAAGATATGTTATACACTTTAACACGCGCCCTCAGACGAGAGTGGATGCATGAAAGACTCTCCTCATACCTAATACTGAATAGGAAAAATTATAAGAAACTACCTAATCTATATACTTTTTTAAAAAAAACTACCTTATATAAAATTTTTTGCAAAATACAATTCTTTGCAAAACACTACCTTTTACTGATTTTCGTCAGTTGACTGTTAACATTAACGTTGATTTGCACAGAATTGTATTATGCTCCCTCCGATTCTTTTTTATTGTCCACTTTTCTTATTTAGTCAATTCACTCTAATTGTCCACTTTCTATTTTTGGCAAAGATTTTTTACCTAAATACCTTCAACTACCCCAACTTATATTATTTAAAATATCCCACCTACCACCTTTTCAATTATTATAATCACTCAAATACCCCAACTACCACCTTTACAATTATTATAATCACTTAAAATACCCCACTATCATTTTTCTTAATTTGCGTGCCCACAAGAAAGTGGACAATAAAAAAGGGGTGGAGGGAGTATAAGGTAGTGTTTTGTAAAGAATTGTATTATATAAGGTAGTGCTTTGCAAAGAATTGTATTATATAAGGTAGTTTTTTGTGCAGGTCAATGTTAATGTTAACAGTCCACTGACGAAAATCAGAAAAAGATAGTGTTTTGCAAAGAATTGTATTATATAAGGTAGTTTTTTGTAACATTTTTTATATAAGGTAGTTTTTTAAAAAAAGGTGTATAGATTAGGTAGTTTCTTATAATTTTTCCTACTGAATATTCCAATTTAAATAGGGGTGATTAAGATTCGAACCAGTGACCCATAATCATGTTAGCTCTAATACCATGTTAAGGAACCAACTTAACAAAAAATTTTAACTTATGATTGAGGCCTCAAAATCAGAGCGAAGCAAAGATTTTGGAGGCCTGCTTATCTTTTTGATGTTTATTAAAGTAATTCAATGCACAATATATTGTATAACAATATATTCTAAAATTACTTCAAATCAAATGTAAAAAAAGTTCACCAACAAATTACTTAAAAAGCGTTGTTTAGAACCACACTTGAATATCACCTTTTAATATTTAAGACCCTTTATTTTTGGAGACCCTAGGTGATCGGTTACCTAGTCTATGTTTAGATTCGGCCCTGCTTAATATATGTTATATACTGTAACAATATACACTCCTATATATAGTGTAACAACATCCTCCAACTTTGCATGGAAATTTAATCTTCCTATAGAAATCAGATATTAAGTTTCACTTGGTTTTAGGTTGTTCAAAGTTTGTCACAACATACAACATTTCTTTACATTAATGGCTCAATACTTTGTAACCATTGCGTTGATTCTTATTTTCATTTTCTCAGGTATGTCTACATATTCATATTCATCTATCTTTTACTTTTTCTTTAATCGCAATTCACAATGGTGGAAAAATAAAGATTTTTTGTTTCTAGGAATTGAATATGACCACTTTTACAAGTAGTAAGAACATTTCATTACCTCAATATCAATAAATTACTCTCACCTAGGGTCGAGTTTGGAAGGATTGGATAATGTACATAAGCAAACTTAACAAATAGGCTATTTATAATTGACCCTAACGACCCGTTTGGTAGATAGTAATAAACGGTGGTAATAGGAATGAAAAACTAGTGTATTTTTTGTAGAAATTAATATCAGGATATGAAAAGATAATAAGTTTAAGGTTTAAATCAATTTGTTCCTCATTCTCATTCAATAAAGAAGGCAAAAGCCCCCTATAAATACAAGAGATAAATCCTAGATTAAGGAATCTAAATAATACAAAATATCTTGACGTCCTAAATAATGAGAAAAATAGTCTAGAATAAAATCTAAATATTCTGCAAATAATAATCTAAATATTCTACAAATAATAAAATATATTATTTCCTACACTCCCCCCTCAAGTTTGGTCTCGGGATAACCGAACCGAACTTGCCAAAAAAAAAAAAGTCATTTAGTAGATGGAACTCCCCCTTAGAACCAATTCGGCATTGTCCAAGTAATATAATCCACCGCATTCAATACCATGACAAATGATCTTCTGGGTCTGGGCATCCTGTACAACGCAACCGTGAGCGATCATGAGAACAGTACAATTTAGTTCTTTGGTGTGCTAACTGATAAACAAAAGTTTATATGACAAATTCGGTATCAAAAAACCACTTTTTTAAGTTAAGAGATGGAGAAATAGTAATCGGGCCTTCACCATTCACATGAACACTATCACCGGTCGCAAGTTTAAGTTGAGTATGAGTAGTGGGATTATGAGATAAAAGATCACGAGGGTCAAAAGTCATAGACTTGGTTGCCCCGCAATCAAATATCCAAGGATATGAAAAGAATTTATTGGATTCAAATTTTTTATTGGGTTCGGAATTTTTATAAAAACATTTTTCGAATTTACTTCTTTTTATTTTTGGATTTGGACTAATATTATTGCAAATTTTTGGTTTAAGATTATTGTTTTGTTGATTTTTGAGATTTGTTCTTTGGTTTTTGTGGATGAATTTAGGACTTAGGATGGTTGGTTTTTGAGATGTAATGGTGTCGGTATTGGGTTCTTGGTGGGAGTGGGTTTGTGGGTCAGTTTTTTTGTTTTGGACATGGTAATAGTGTCGGTTGAATGGTGGTGTTTGTGGTGGTACACTTTGTTGAATCATTCCCATACAAGCCCAAGATAACGTACTTTGACCCGTCTCTTCATGTGTATCCTCTGGTTGTGGTGTTGCTGCCGGAGGTGGGACGATAGTGACGGGTAACCGGTGGGGCGGCGGCGGCCTTTCGTTGCTTTAAATCCTCCCACCAATCTGGGTAGCCAATGAGTTTAAAGGATGCTTCTTTGGTGTGTCGAGAACCTCCACAGTGGTCGCATTTTAGATGAGACTTATCTACCTTTTCTCGCCGGAATGAAGAGTAATCTGATCGGTTTTTGACCATGAGCCCACTTCCAATTTCTGAGGGACTGGATCCCAATGATGATGCGCTGGTCATAATACCGCGTCGGTTGAATTCTCGGCAAATGGTAGCATAAGCCTTTTCAACAGTTGGTAAGGGATCTTGATTAAGTAGATCTCGTCTTTCTTTATCATACGTGTCATTTATTCCGGCTAAAAATTGATAAAGTCGTTGCCTTTGAATAAAACCATTAAAAATGGTTATGTCTTCATCATGTTTCATCGGATTAGGCATACGATGATCAATTTCTTTCCATAAAGTATTAAGTTTTGAATAAAAATTTTCTATGATTTCTTGATTCTGTTTTAATGACGATGCTTTGGAACTTAGATTGAAGATTTGAAGTTCATCCCTCCCACTACTTAGAAGTGTTTCAATCCATTTCCATAATTCCCAAGAAGTGGTGTAATCAAGGAACTGATTCACCAAATCTGAATCAATATTAGAAATAATCCATGAAAATACAAGTGAATCATTTTGCTTCCATTGAACATATGTTGGATCAGTAGGGCTTGGGGGTTTTGCTGCGATATGGTGGAGCCGTCCCCGGGGCTCTAAAGCTATGTAGATGAGTCTACACCATTTTGTGTAGTTATAAAATGTCAACTTTTCAGATACTTTGAGATCTCCAAATTCAGTAACTGTGGGTTTGGTTTGTATATTTATTTGTTTGAGCATTTGCGCAACAATTTGTTGCATTTGAGTAACAGAAATCATTTGTTGGTTGTTTTGGTATTCTTGATCTTCCATTATTGGATAATGAGTAAATGATAAAAAAAAACAAAGGTAGATGATGAGAACCGAAAAAGTTTGTCGTCGGTCCTGGAAAACACCTTACGGCTCTGAGACCATGTAGAAATTAATATCAGAATATGAAAAGATAATAAGTTTAAGGTTTAAATCAATTTGTTCCTCATTCTCATTCAATAAAGGAGGCAAAAACCCCCTATAAATACAAGAGATAAATCCTAGAGTAAGGAAACTAAATAATACAAAATATCTTGACTTCCTAAATAATGAGAAAAATATTCTAGAATAAAATCTAAATATTCTGCAAATAATAAAATATATTATTTTCTACATTTTTAGTTGAAAAATCTCTTTGTTACCTTGATGGACATGTTTATTTCAATCATCTCATTTTCTTTATAAAATTCATTCCAATGCATTACCATTGGGAGAGGTAGTATTAGATGGTAATGAAAATTTGTGAACAAAAAAGCTTTTTTTAGATCAAAGTTTCATCACCATGGGAATGATATGAAACTTTTGATTAAATTTTACACTATAAATCATTCTCATTACTACCATTTAGTACCACTGACCAAACGGGTTGTATGTATCAAACATCGTGTGCAACATATAAATAAGAAATGCTCATGCTTTAATGGAATCATCATACAATATATTAATTCAGAAGCATTTTGTTTGAATAATTGACATATTTCATCTTTTGCCTCTTTATTTTTTTGACAGAAATAATGGTGATAAAAATTGGTGCACAACATCTATGCCAAGCAATAATACCTGGTCGTTGCATTCTGTATGAGTGCCGTAGGGATTGCTATGAATTGTATGATGGATTTGGTGTATGCCTTGAGAAAATCCCTTCAGGAACTGGTTATATATGTTGTTGCAATTACCCTTGTTGACCAATTCATATTATAAGGCTATGATTATTATAGATCTACACTATAATTAAACAGAAACAGATAGAAAATAAATAAAATTGTCCAATACATTATCAATTGAAAGACTCAAAATAGATATATGTATATATGCATATAAATAGATGTGTTTTTGTGCTTATATATTTTTATTTGTAATGTTTTCTCATTTTTTCCAAAAAAAATTGAAAGATAATGAAAATAAATATTGTTGCATTGAAATGTAAATGTATGTTTTGTTCAATTAAATACTCCCTCCGTTCTCTAATAATCTTCCCATTTGAAATATTTCATTTTAAAGAAAGAGAGAAATGAAAAAATTACCTAGAATAATCCAATTTATTTATGATTTTTCTACAATAATCCCACTTATTGATTAACTATGAATAATCCCAACTTTGAGGGGTATTTTCCTAGAGCAAACCTGGTGGCCGGATGACTTGCTATAGCAAGTTTTATTTTTTTTAAAAAAAAGATAAATTAAAATAAAATGTCGAAAAAAATGATAAAAAATTGTTAAAAAAATTAATGATTTTTTTTATTATTAAGCATTTCTTATGTAAAATTTCAAAAAAGTAGACCAACAAATTTTTTTTGATAAAAAAGTTCCTGGGTCGGCAGGTACTTATTTTAATTTATTAAGTGGCCCATGATCCGACCCGATTAAGTCGGGTCGGGTATCCGCTCCGTAACATATTGTTGTTATTGAAAAACACCCCTAATCTCAAACACTTATAAAATTGTTGGCATTATAAAGTTTAAATAACTAGATGCTACTATGTGGAAAAAATATACAAAATGATAAATCAAACGGAATTTAATAAGAATAACGAAAAATGTTGCGGCAATTAAATAGTGCATAAATTAGATGCTACCATGTAAAAATTTTCTTTAAAAAATGCTACTATTAGCATTTCATAAAAAGTAGATGTTACCATGTGAAATTTCGATAAAAAGAAAGATGAAATCAGAAATGCTAACTACCTATTTAAGCTACATGTTTCGTGTATTAACCTCTTTTCAACGTAGGAGTAAAGGGGGTTGTGTAACTTTTGGTTTTTTCCTTTTGCAATTAACATTAGGAGTGCAAATAAATTCAAGTTTCAACTTAATTTTGGATGGAAAAGATTGAGCCTAAATAAGATCAGGTGGGAGATGATTAGCAATAAAAAAATACAAACAATTAAAACATACATATACTCATAGTTATTAAAATCGCGATTTTAATACTCCCTCCTATGCAGCTCAAATGTCCCATTTGACTTTTCACGGTTTTTAAGGTGAGTCAAATGGGACCCTTTGAGTAGGAGAGAGAGTGATATAATGGGTTTTTAATGAAAAGATTAGGGATTTAATGATTCCCTCCAAATTTGAATATTTTGGGTGGAATAATGAAATGTTGAATATTTTTGTCCTTTAAAAGTCGATAAATATTTTTATAATTGCCGAAAATTACATAGTTCGAGATAATTAATTAAATTACAGTACATTACATAAGCCGAATAATAAAATTACATAGACAAAACTACTTAATCTCGTTAAGCCTCCTCAAATCTTCAACGGCCTCGGTGTAGTTCAAATCTTTCTTGATCATGTGGGTGCGGATTTTTTTTCGATCCTCGACTTCAGATTGTCCAAGTTATCAAAAAAAATCGATGCGTTAAATTTCTCAAAAATTGCCACCGTATGTTAAACAACCAAATTTTCAGTATTTAAAAAAATCCATCATCATTGTACAATCCCATTTTAAAACAAAACCAATTTTTTTGTCCAAAAAACAGAAACTAGTGGCGCCATAAACCAAAATCAGAAAGACCCAAAAAATGAAAGCTGAACCGCCAAAATGAAATTCCAGAATCAAAGAAATGAGCCAAAATTAATGGCGCCATATTTTCAGCAAATACACCAAACACAGAAATCAGTAGCAATAAATACAGCAGCAATCAATAGCATTAACTACAATCCACATTAAACAAACACTTACAATGGCTGGAACAAAAAACTTATCCAGTCAACAAAAGACACAAATCATGCAAAGGTTGTTGAGCAAATTAAACAAAAAAGGAAAACCGATGCTAGGTACAATGTATGAGCTTGCAGCTGAGTTCGAAGTAAGCAGGAAGACAATCACAAGACTTTGGCAGGAGGTACAAAAACAAATGGACAACAACAGTACAGCAATCAACTTGAACAACAAAAGGGTCGGGAGACAAGCACCAAACAAGATTCAATTTGATGAGGAGAAATTCAAGTCCATCAAATTTGAGCTCAAGGGAACTCAGCATTCAATGGCAAAGCAAATGGAGGTATCTCAGTCCACTGTGTGTAGGTGGAAGAAGGATAGGATTATAAGAAAGCACACAAACACGATAAAACCCACACTTAATGACAACAACAAATTACACAGGTTAAGCTTTGCATTATCTAAGTTGCAATATGATGAACATAATGACTCATTTCAATTTAAACCACATACAAACATTGTGCACATAGATGAGAAGCACTTTTATTTAACACGAGAGTCGCAGACATACTACTTAGCTCCCGGTGAGGTTGAACCACATCGGGAATGTCAATCAAAAAGATTCATTCCAAAGATTATGTTCATGTGTGCAGTAGCAAACCCAATTTATTTGACTAATGGTGATGTGTTTTTTGATGGTAAGATAGGAATATGGCCTTTTATTACTCAAGAGCCTGCGAAAAGAAGTTCAAAGAACAGAAAGAGGGGGGAATTGGAGACCAAACCAGTCCAGTCAATCACTAAGGAACACATGAGACAAATGCTTATCACGAATGTCTTACCCACAATAAGAGCCAAGTGGCCACATGGCATGTCCAAGCACATATTCATTCAACAAGATAATGCAAAGCCACACATTGCACACAATGATAGAGAATTCATGGAGGAAGCTATGAAAGATGACTTTTTTATTGAACTAGTACAACAACCACCTAATTCACCCGACATGAATGTACTCGACTTAGGATTTTTTAGGTCAATTCAGGCATTGCAATATCAAAAAGCAGCCTACAATGTACCTCAATTACTTAATGCTGTGAACAATGCATTTGATAATTTAAGCCACAAGTGTTTAAGATTTTTCTTTATTACACTACAAGCTTGTATGATTGAGACAATTAAAAGGCAAGGGGGGATTGATTATCATATCCCACACATGAACAAAACAAAGGCTGCAAGGGAGGGTACATTGCCAGACTACTTAAGTGTAGAGAAACAACTAGTTTTGGATTCTCTACAACATTTGTTCACAAGAATTAGTGCACAAATAATGAATCAATTGGTGGAAATGATAGGGTATAAAGGAGGTCTTGATGCAACACAACAAGAACAACACAGCAATGAACCACCAACAGCCAACCACAACAACAATTATTTTTGGGAAACTTCAAGAACATAACAACACAGCAGTGAACCACTTACCAGTTCAAAAACAGAAATCATGCATTTTTTGGACATTTTTTGGGAATCTTAAAAATGGGATGTTTCACAAGTAAACAACAAATGTAAAAATGTTATTGTTGTTTAAATTGAAACGTTGTACTCATGGTTAATGTAATGAAAAAGTGGTTGTTTATTTTGCAAACTCTCAGAGTATTAAACGCATGCAAATCATTGAGGAAAAAACGAACATCTTTTGCGCTTTGGTTTTGGGAAAAAAATCCAAACCCTAATTTAAGTTCGTTTTATTTTCACTGGCAATTTAAATTGCTCTCAAAAAAAAAATCATTGAGCATAAGAGAAAAAAAAGCATCGAAAAAACCCTAAATCACAGAAACATCATCATCAGCCATAACACACCCACAAGAACAGAAACATACTCGAAAATGGGCCAAGCTTATCAAGCCAATCTTCTTCCTCACAATCACTGTTACTCTGTTAGAGAACACAGCATCAACAGAAGTATACTCTCGATCTGGGTTCAGATCAGGCTCTGGAGTGTAGATGGGCTCTCCTTCAGAGTCTAGTTCTCTACCCCACTTAGGATCTGTCTCAACTGAAGAGTAATCTTCTTCATATGAGTCATAAAAATCATCATCATAGTACTTAGGGTTTGAGAGAGGAGATTTGGGGATTTTGAGAGGGGAAACATCAGGCGAGGAGATGTTACGTTCAGGTGAAGGAATGGTGGGTTTAGGGTTCTTCAGGGGTGAGACAATGGAAGGTTTAGGGTTGTCATCCATGGTGAAGAAGGAAGGTCGAACCCAGAAAGATTGAAGGTTGAAGACGAAAGGAAGAAGACGAAGAGAAGAAGACGAAGAGAAGGAAACTCAGATCTAGGGTTTCAAGAACAAGCAATAGGTTCTAGAATGGGGAAGGGAAAGGGGTTTTTAATCTGGGATGGGTAGTGAGATGGAGTGTAAATTGGAGGGAATCATTAAAATGGGTTTAGATTAGGTAAGTTAATTTGATTGTTTATTGAGATAATAGGAAAAATTAGATGTGTTTATTAAGGTTAAAAAAGTAAATAGGTAAGATAAATAAGGGTATAAGGGTAAAAAAAACCATGCCAAAAATGGAAATGAGACATTTAGGGTGACTTGACCCAAAATGGAAATGGGACATTTAGGCTGAATAAGAGGGAGTATATAATTTACAATTTTACGGTTCAAAAACATGCAAGCGATCTAAATCGTAGGTAGAATCGTAATTTTGGTAGAATCTTACGATTCTAATTGAAATGACATTTTGAGAGGTTGAATCATAACACGATTTCACTATTCTACGATTTAACAACCTAATCCAACAAATTTAAACTCAATTCTTATTAATTTTTGACATGTACTATATTTCCCTAATTTTTTTTAGATACACATATATGTTTTAAAAGTTCATAATCATAATTTAAAAAAAAAAAAAAGATTTTAAAGTTTTAAACCGGTTTCTTTCTTTGTAAAACAGCTCTATGACGGTTGTGCCAGATGAGGTAATCCAACCCAAGTTCTTCTTCTAAATTTGTCTCATAGTTGGCTAAATTCGTACTCCTCGTATGACATTGGCTTATAGTTACTCGCCACTCACCAGCTTAGATCCGATGTATTTATTGGGTAATCAACCTATAACCATCTTTGAATACAATGAATAACCACTAATTACTAATCACTAATCAGTTATCACTTATCACCCGATGTAAACTCTTTTATTATTTTTAAAATTAAGGAAAAATTACTCAGAATAATACAACATTTTGTTTATTTTCCTACAATAATACTAACTTATGTTTCATTTGAAATATCTTCTATATGAATATGGGTTGTCGTCTATCTTCCTTCTTCATACTCTGAACATAGTTTGTCTATGAGCGAGATACACATATATAGTTTGCTGGTTTTTTTAAAAAAGTTCTCTTGTTGAGGGTTCGAAGGTTGATGCATATAAAAAATTATTATTTATTGCCTTAGATTTTTTCTAGAAAGAAACAGAAAGAACTCCATCGAAACTGTGTTCGTCAAATCTCTGATCAAATTCCGTCAAATAGAAAAATCCCCAAAAAATGTTCAGAATCCGAATTCATTCAGTAGATACAGACCATCCTCTATTTCGTTCCCTTCCTTCTAATTCAAATCCAGACCCTAATCCTAAAATTGTCGAACGCAGAGGTATAATTCATCTCTTTCGTACTCTTCAAGGCCACTCTTCATCTTCAAATTCATCTAATCTCCTCTTTATAGTCGCTGTTCCTAATTATTTCTCCTCCGATGATCTTCTTCGCTTTTTCGGGCCCCAAATTGCCGATTTCACTGAATTGCATATAATTAGGTAATTTGGTTTTGTTCAAATTCAATTTATATTTCGTGGTTTTTTTTAATTTATTTTTAAGTTTGTTGATTCAAATGTGTGATTTTTTGGTGGGGTGATAGGAATGATGGTATAGAGGATAGATACAGTGTGCTAATTCGAACCGTTAATCAAGTTTCAGCTGATGCATTTTATCGTAGCTTCAATGGGAAAAGATTTTCGCCTTCTGAGGTTAGTAATCTTTAATTGAAATTTGAAAATTGTAAAATTGGCGATAGAATGAAGATATAAGAAAAATTTTATTGACAACAACCAATATCTTGATATTTGATTAGTAAACTTCTAAAACAGTTGGCCTGATTTGAACAGTTCTCTGTTCAATTTTCTAATACAACCTTCCATCACCGCAATTCCATTTGGGGTCGGATGTACTTATCCCAACCTTGTTAGTGATGAAATAAGTTGCTTCTGATTGTTTGATGGCTAGTAGCATGTGCACTTTCACATTATTAGAATGTGCACATTATAATCCATTACAACATGAAAGAAAAAAAAAACTATAGTTCTTTGCAATTTGCTAATACAGAATTGTTCTTATTACTTGAGTCCCTTGAAAATTATATGGATCATATGTGGTGATGCTGGATGGTTTTATTATCATTAGGTTGAGATGTGTCACATTCTATTTGTTCTTTCATTGGAGTTAACCGAATTGGCTGAAATTGCTAGCACTCGTCCACCTGGATACACAGAGTTGCCAACTTGCCCCATTTGTCTAGGTTAGTCTTGCTTTCATCATTTATGGTTTTTTCTTACATACGTTCATAATGATGTTGTTTTTGATTGTAGAGAGGTTGGACCAAGATACGAGTGGAATACAGAGTACACTTTGTGATCATTCATTTCAATGTTCTTGCATTTCCAAATGGACTTATTTGTCTTGCCAGGTTAATATCCATTGTTAAACCGTAGTATCTTTTTTTTTTCCGCAAACGTTGGTGTTTTATAGAGCATTTTGATCATGTTAAACCTTCAGTACTTGGTGAAATGCTTTATTGTAAAGAATTGCCGTCTATTTGTCAGCTGCTACTTGCATAAATTAATGACTGATTGCTAGAAACAATAGGCTAAATCTAATTTCATACTTTTGTAGAAGGATTGGGTGGAAGACTTAGAGTAAGGTGGGCTAGGAGTGAGGAGGAAGTCTTAAGTTCGATTCTACGTTTTAATCCCCGGAGGATTGTGGATAGAACATGGAAGTGGGATAAGATTCAATGTCTCAAAATCAAATAGTTTCTATATCATCCACAGATAATTACTTCCTCTCTACTTTCATTTCCAATTTATGCATTTTTCCTGAGAGAATGGTATTGATAAATTTTATTTAAAGGCTTTTCAAAGTTCCTTCCAATCCTCAAGTCAGAGATGATTTCCACCAATCATTTGCTGTATGGGTCATTAACATAGAAGAAAAAAAATTGTTGCTGAATGTTCTTAGTAGGGTCAGATTCATAGAATTAAAATGGTCTCTATTGTGTAAATTTGAAAGCCTTAATTTTTACATGTTTCCATCAGATTTATTTCTATCTTAGCTCTTAAAAAGCTGATCAGTTAGCAATTGTAATATTGCTCATCCTTTTTATAAAAATTAAAAAAGAAAAAATTTATAGCTTGTACAACCGAAGTTGTTTTGTTTATTATTTTCCATTAATGGTTGTGTTGCTGCTTCATAGAATACAGAGCAGCTGTAATAACTTTTGACTGGGTTACATTGGAACTTCAACTTAATAAAAGTCTTTCGTGTTATGTTCAAAATGAAAGCATACTAGCTATAAAAATTTTGGATTCAGAATGCATGTATCTTTTATGGTGCAAGAAGACCTCAACCTCATTAAGAAAGAGGCATGAGAATAATGAGGGGCGCCCGCGCTCTATTGCATGTCTATGAGGTACAATTGTAAGAGTACCTCAGGCCATGATGTGTATTCTTGATATCCTTACTGCTTTTTGATGCTTTAACAACTCCCACAATTGTAAGAGTACCTTAGGCCATGATGTGCACCTTTGAACTCTCCAAATGAAAACTACAATTTCACTTAAGCTATCTTTTAATTGTGGCAGTGTCTCAGGGTAACCAGATAACCTTGGTCAGCTTTATTATGTTTGAACAGTTGGAAAAGATTTTCAGCAACCTGAGAATATGACTTAATATACTGCTTGTGCTATAATATTGTAATCCTTGTGTGCTTGTTTTCATTTTGACCCAAAAAACTTTCCTTTTGCTTTCGTTAAGTACGAGCTATACGAAATATTTTGGACCTCAAGTCTTGTGTTTCCTTGTAGTATGACAAATTACAATAACACCTTTATTATGTTTTCAATATGTACTGATTTTAGTGGTTCAGTAGCTTATGAATTTCTAGTGAGGAATAACACCTTTATTATGTTCTCAAGTAATGAGGAATAATGATCAATAGCCTAGAATAAATATGTTCTGATCTTTAGAGGTTGCATGTCATCAGGTTTGCCGATTATGCCAGCAGCAGGATAATAAACCCGATTGTTCTGTTTGTGCTACATCAGAGAACCTTTGGGTCTGCATCATTTGTGGCTTTGTTGGGTGTGGGAGGTAAAATGATCCAAAGTCGAGTCCATTTAACAGTTCTTTGGCTCATGAATCTGTTGCACTTGTTTTAGAAGTCCTCGATTTTTCCACATTCATGCACAAACACAAATTTGTCACTTGTTTAACCTGGTTTGAGGGTTCAACATAGAGCTTGACGCGTTGCATGGAGCTAAAAGATGTGTTGCATGGAATTAAAGTCCTAGTTGCGGTTTGGACATACAATTGATGAGTTCTATGGCTGTTAGGTTTATTACTTTTATATACTTGTTTTATTTGATTTTAATTCGACATAATGAAGATCAAAGCAAGTTAAGAAATCACTTGTATCTAGTTGCTAAATGGTTCGGCTGCTTCTGATAATTGCTAATGAACCAGTACACTTCAATATGCTTAAATAGTAGATAATTATTAGCTTTGGAGTCTTTTCAATACCGAACCTGTTCAGCAAGTTGAAAGCTTGTGGCTTTTGTTTTTTGCATTCTTTTAGCTTCCTATAGCTGATCCATAAGCTCTATTTAAAGGGCACATATGCAAGAATAAAAAGCAGAGTTGTTGAAAATAAAAACAAAAAAACCTCTAGTTTAAAAGTTTTTTTTTTTTTTTGTCTATGTGTCTATCCAAAGTAGTGATTCAATTAATACTTTGTTTTTGAGCATTAATCTTAGGGGAGATTGAGTGTGTTCTTGTCCCTAGCCTAGAACTCCAAAACATTGAGTTTGTCCGTGTGTTTTGGCGTCATAATTTTGTGAGCTTTGTAATGCTGCCCGGAAGTGTTTTTTTCTTGTTTCCTTCTAGTTCAAATCATCAATCAATATTTTTGAGGGTAATTCAACACCTACAATATAAAATCATCATATCTAGCCTAAGTGGATACTTCAAAAGATTTGCATTTTACTGCTTTGTAAGTGATAAACGCTGAAGATTCCTATTGTTGGTTTTAGGTATAAAGAAGGACACACTTTCAAGCATTGGGAAGATACACACCATAGCTATTCTCTCAATTTAGAGACTCAGAGAGTTTGGGATTATGAGGGGGACAGTTATGTTCACCGGTTAAATCATTCCAAAACTGATGGGAAATCAGTACTGCTTGACTCACAGTGCAAGTCCCATGATGGAGATTGTGGTACATGTGACGATGGCGAAGATTCTGAAATGGGTGATGCTCTCTTCAGCAGCAAAGTTGAAGCGGTTTTTTTTTTCTTTAATGACTTCTTTACATTTGATAAAACTTTGGAAAATTTGCCTAGAATAATCCAACCTTTGTCTGATTTTCCTACAATAATCCCAAGTATTGATTAACCATGAATCATCCCATCTATTGATAGTTGTTTCCAATGACATCCAAGCAAGTAAAAAATTAGTGTATATGAGAGAAAGAATGATTTTGAAGTATAGAAGAAGGTAAACTGGTTTTAATGGAGGAAATGTCATGTGAAGAAGAAGATGCTTGGATGAAGAAGAAGATCAAGAAATGACCTGCTGTAGCCGGTTGTTTTACTTGCTTGGATGTCATTGGAAACAACTATCAATAGATGGGATGATTCATGGTTAATCAATACTTGGGATTATTGTAGGAAAATCAGACAAAGGTTGGATTATTCTGGGCAAATTTTCCTAAAACTTTTGGTGGTCATTTTTAATTAATTATGCGATGGTTGATATTGAACCACTCATCTATTTATCTGGAACAATAAACCTGAAGTGCTCCCATTTAGTTTAAATGTGTTTTCCTCAAGTTTCAACATTCAATTCTTGTATACTAGCCCAAATATCTGTTAAGATCTAATTGCTTGTTATATCTTCTATGCAACAGATCACTGATGAGTACAATCATCTTCTTGCAACTCAACTGGAGAACCAAAGACAGGTGACTTTTGCTTCGATCAGGACTTCATTTAGTTTGTCTAGTATTTGTACTTCCTCTGTTTTAAGTAGTCAATCATTTAGGTTTGGTGTGCTTGAGGAACTAAGCATGTAAGCCTTTTTTGGCGTAATTCCTAAAAAACCAAGCATGGGTCACTTTTGATTAATCAACGACAATACATTTTCAAATAAAAAGGTACTGAATTAGAGTGACTCTTTCATGAATGAGAAGTATTAATACTAAAATACTAAACCCAAACTTTTAAGTCTCTCGTGTCTCAAACACATTTTTTATGCCCAAATCATAAAGATGGCATTGGTATTTAATTATTAGAAAGATAGCTAAATTTTTTTTAAGCTAAATTGAGTACTTAAACAATGAAACTTTGTACATACATGAAACTATCAAATATTAAAACACCTAACCATAATTATATTGCCGAATATTATTTTATTGAGGAAATCATCAGTGCCAAATTCAAACTATTTGCACTTTAAACAAAGAGATGAAGTGCTTCTTTAGACGATTAAAAAGGTGTTGCTTGCTAAAATGCCTGACTTAGGCTAAGGAGTTAGGTTTTAAAATTTGTTACGTCCTCCATAAAAAGACAATGACTAATAAATTTTCAATTTTGTCTCCTTTTCCAGTATTATGAATCTCTACTTGTCGAGGCTAAAAGTAAAAAGGAGAATATCATCGCTGAAGCAATAGAGAACGCTGTAACCACAAAGATACACGAGCTACAGTGCAAACTTGAAAATTGTGAAGAAGACAAAAAACTTGTTATGGAAGTGAGTTCACTTTAATTTATTGAACTTTACTTTGACTTTAATTTATCAATATTGTTACTCTACATTATTTTTCATGTGTTCAACATACCTATTAGTCTATTACTCTCTTGTTTTAGTTGAATCACTCTCTAATCAAGGGCCAGGAAGAGTATAAGAAAAAGCTGAAGGAAATTGAGGAGAGGTTAGATTTTTGCTGAGAACTTTATGTTTTGGTGTCATTATTCTGTAATATACTTTCTCCACTGCTGGCAATTTATAGGAAACGTTTTTTAAAATGTGGTCAATATTTTAGCAAGGCAGGCAATGCAAGCATCATGACATCAAGGGCTAATCGAATACAATCTCTTCATCATTACATTACAAGGCTAGGTTAATACATCCGTTCCCGCAAACCCTGTCTTGGTCTTGGTGGGAGCGGGTTAAAGGCTTTAGCGTGACGGAAAAAACATTATGACATGATTTTAATCAGCAATATTTCTATTAATTGACCTCCTTCGACTTCTGAGCATGTTCTACATGTTCAACCGCAAAGGCCCCCTAAAAGTTGTGGGTCTCAATATTAATTTACTTATTATATGTTAAGTGTTTAAAGATAAAATGTTAGAAAAATATCATAATTTTTATTAATTGCACTGGGCTTTCAAAGAATTTATAAATTTTTGCTCCACCTCTGTTGACCTCCTTTTACTTGCATGATGGAGGGCGCCATTTTGATGAGAGGAGGCTCTTTGTGTTTAGAGTAGACTTTATCACAAATCTTGATTTCCTCTTTTGTGCCAGGGAAATGAAATCTCTGAAAGCAAGGGAAGAGCATATACTTGATCTGGAGGAGCAGGTAATATCTTTTCACTCTTTCTTATCTTATCAGATTATATAAGGCTTTGGGCGATGTTGCTAGTCTTATTACTTGTGATCTCCCGTGGACAAAAACTTACATAAGTTTAATTTTGGCACTAACAGATTAGAGATATTAAAATCTACATTGAAGCGCAAAGGAAAATCGGCAGTGTAGGAGATGCAGGTAGCCTAAAAGGAGGAACGGTGTTGCCTGTGCCTCAAATGCAATCTACTCCTTCCAATACTAAGAGGCGTACGAAATCTGGGAGACACCGTAATTAGTTTTCTTGTTAGTGCTTGCTACTTCATTTTTGTGTACAGAAAACGTATGTGAAGTAATAGTCAATGTGAACCGATGTAAATGCACCCTTCATCTGGACTCAAATCAATTGGTATCTCTTTGTGCATCTTTCTTTATAACCGAAAGACAAATTTTGTAAAGACACATTGGGAGCCACTGCTGATTAGGGAAAAGAACAAGTGGATGAGATAAGAAGCAAGGCGCGTTTGTGGATGGTGAGTCTCGTTTCTTATTTAAAGCATCATAGCAAATTGGTCCCGATGTCGACAAATGTAGCATATTTAGTGGGATAAAGAAAGTACGAAATTTTTCTTTAAAAGAACAACATTTAGCTCATTTGCAAATAAATGGTTAACCTTACGCTTATTCTACAAAGGTCTAACCTTTTGCTCTTATTTGCAATGAAAATGCAATAAAGAGTAAAGACATTGTTCGAAGGAAATTAACAATACAAACAATAAACACAAATATTGACGAGGTTCACCAATATAAATAATAGGGAAATTTCACGTAGTAATCCTGAGGTTTTGGGTTTTCCACGTGATAACAAAAACTTTTAAAAAATCCACGCGCTAACTCTGAGGTTTACGTAATTGTTCCACCGTGACCTTTTTGCATATAAAAACGTTAGCAAACGTTAATTTCGAAGCTTTAAGACTGTTATACTTCTATTTATGCGACTCACCATTTAAAATGTCATTGATTTCAATCTTTTTCCCCAAAACATAAACCTCAATCCTACCATCTTTCATCTAAATCATATTTTTCCCCCAAATCCAAAGATGGTAGAGTTGAGGTTTATATTTAGGAAGAAAATGTTGAAACTGATGGCATTTGAAACGGTGGGTTGCATAAATAGGCGTACAACAATCTTAAAGTTTCGAAATTAACGTTTGCTAACGCTTTGCTTACGTTTTATGTGCAAAAAGGTCATGGCGAAACAATTTGGTAAACCACAGGGTTACCGCGTGGATTTTTTAAAAGTTTTAATTACCATGTGGAAAACTCAAAACCTTAGGATTACCACGTGAAATTTCCCTAAATAATATTTTGATAAAAATATTTTCAAGAAAAAGATTGAAGAAGGTACAATGATGTTGATAAGTAATATCACAAGAAAACAACTAGTATTAATATTTTTCTCGATGCAGAGTGTGTCTAATTTTTTTTCTAAACAGAATATTTTGATAAATATTTTCAAAAAAAGACATTTGTAAGACTTATATTACTCTTGCAAGTTTGTAGTGACAATCATGTATATTGCTAATTATAAGAGGGATACGTGGGACAAGTGTACAATTTCATTTCCCAATAGAACCAAGAGGGCCTATTGAATTCATGTTTCTACTTGATACAATACAGGAATATAATTAATTTTATTTTAGTTGTAAATTTACATTGACTTTCAACAATTATAAAGAATATCTTGCTTCAAATTGTTTTATCTCATGCTCATTTAATTATTTAGAAAATTTATGTATATTATACTCCTTTTATTCTTTTTAAATGTCCAATTTGATTTTTTAACATTATTCTTAAATCACTCTTATAATATAAAAGTTAAAACATAATCAAATGAAATCCGATTTAATTCGTCTCTTTGTAAATTTTATTAATATCAACTTTTATGATTTTTACTTCAGCACAATTAGGGATATTTAAGATTGAAAGAGTTCATTAACAAATATGTCAAAATCAAATGAGACATTTAAAAAGAGTAGAAAGGAGTATTAACATATGCTTCTTTTTTTGAAAATTGGAAATATTATTAATATTAAAAAAAACACTGCAACTTGGAGAACTCAAAACCACAGGCATAACAAATCCTGTGAGGGGAAACAACCATTAGAAGAAGAACCAGACCGCTCAAAGAAAAGCATACAAGTGACCGAGAAAGAACTAAGATTGTCGCACCAAGTAACACTCACTGGCCACTAGTACCTTACACACCAAACAAAAAGAGTCACCTTAGGCACCAAAATTAAAAACCCAAACACCTAGTCTCTAGTCTCTAATCTCTAGAGATTAAACTCACAACAAACAAAACAACCCAATGAATGAATCACGATAAAACAAAAGAATGGAAACAAAGCAGCAGCCACAATAAAGGACTTCAATGTTTGATAGACCACCACCACAGCAAACATAGAGGCTGAACCGCACACTTCAACAGATTGATGTGAAACTGACCCAGCACCAAATAGAGAATCAGCAACAGCTGATCTGATAACCCGATTGCACAGCAGACCCAAACACCCTCTGCACAATAACCACTTTTGAACACACCAACACAGCAGCTGCACCAGAATTTTGTTTTTGACCACAACACACTCCAAGATACACCGATACAAACGCAAGATGCATTGTAGTAACATGCTCTTTTTAATTATTAGATTTCATATTTCTTAATAATCCAACCTATTCGTGATTTTCCTACAATAATCCCACCTATTGATTAACCATGAATATTCCCAACTTTAAAAGGTATTTGCCTAGAATAGACTTTAGTAACTCGATGACCTGCTATGGTAGGTAATTCACTACAAAAGTAAATCGAAAATTAATTTAAAATTAGAGAAAAATTTTGAAATTTTACGTAAAAAATTCTAAATAATAAAAAAAATTCATAAATTTTTTTTTTGAACATTTTTTTAAAAACTTTTTTTGACATTTTATTTTAATTTATCTTTCTTTTTAAAAAAATAAAACTTGCTATAGCAAGTCATCCAATCGCCGAAAGTACCCCTCAAAGTTGGGATTATTCATGGTTAATCAATAGGTGGAATTATTGTAGAAAAATCATGAATAGGTTGGATTATTCTTGGTAAATTTTTCTACTTTTTTAACAAAAGTATTCTTTTACGCAAAAAATATAGTTAATTCTGTATATGTTATGGAAAGCTAGTAAATAAGGAATACATTATACATAAGTACTTCAAAAAAAATTGTAAGTATTAGCCGTTACAGAGAGTACAGATACAGAACTACGTTGCAATAGAATACATGTTTTCAACAACCTATTAGGGTTCTAAAAGTAGTATCCCCAACTGACCGGAAAATGAGGAAACAAAAAACACTAATCTAAAAAAATCGAGTTTTCTTCTAGTAAAACAGTTATTAAAAAAAGGTGAATAAATACTTCCTGACATCCGTCCAAATCAAAGAAAAACATATGGGGTTAGTCATACGGATCTTGTCAACGACACATCCATCCTTCCCTTTGGATAAACAACCAGAACCCGACTATAATCTCATTGAAGAAAGAAATGCAACAGCTAATTGTATACTAGAAAATGTGGTTGCCTATTCCATTGCGCCTCATCAATGAGAATAATCTCCAAATTCAGGTTGGTTAATGACCTTTTTTACCCCTGTAGCTTCCCTCTGAAAAAAGTGCGGCGAAACCAGGAGCAAGGTGACTGTACAAAAAGACATTTCGTTTGATTAGCAAAAAGCAAAGTATTTGATCATCTTTGTGGTTGGTCTGTCCCGGCTGCTCCAGATGCATTGCTAGTTCCTGCGCCATTTTCGGCAGGAGGAGAAGTACCCCATTGCCCATCTGATTCTAGCGGCTCAAGCACACAAACGCCACCATCAGTAAGTCCTAGTGCAAATTGATTAGCATCTGACGGATGTGCTGCGATGCACAATGGGTACACTCTCATACTGTCAAAGCAACAAGAAATGTCAGCTTGTTAACACAATTTTGAATAAAATGGTTATTCATTCATACTACAGTAATCAGAAACCAAAAACTTCCTATTTCGGAACTTTCATTTTCGTAAGTCTAGATTAAGGATTCTGATTTTTTCTGTTCTTTTTTTTTCTTTTCTTTTTAGACATTTTCTTTTCTTACCTTCTTTACTCAATTTTTTTGTTGTAAAATAAAAGTGCACCTACGTTTCTTACATATCGAAAACTCTAAATCAACATTTCTCGAATCCGTTTCTGTTTCCCGTACCAAATCAAATTTCGTTCAAGTAACATTGATTCATACCAACTACCAAGTGTCAAATGCCGTGCTTGGTAAAAATTAAGCTGTATATACCTTGGATTAGGAGGCAAGTATGCATTTGGATTAATCCGACATCTCATTCGAAAGTTTGAAGCAGTAAGAATGCTGATGCTTCCATCTTCTAAGCTAACATATATTGACTGGCTATCACAGGAATACGTAGCATGTGTTATAGGGCCTTTTGATTCAGGAGCACACCACTGAAGAGAGAAAAAAAAGGTCATTTTCAGTCATCAAATACGAATGTCCAACAATTAGGTGTATCAGCAACTATTTATAGAGGAAAAACCTGTCTAAGACATTCAAGTTTTGGAGCCTCGTATATAGCAATTTGCGTTTCATGTACAGCCAACAAATGAGTTTGATCTTGATGGAATTGAACCCGTGTATCAACAAGGGGATTCACAGTTCGACCACTAGGGATTTGTAAAGATTTACTAGCCAACTTATCCCAAGCATCCATGCTCCAAACACACAGCTGAAATGATGAGCAATGAAAAATAAGCCATTATTAATACGACTATTCAAAAAAGATACAAATGAATACCAGGAGAAAAGTAAGACATGTTGCATTAAGTTTTTTTTTCCGAAAATCTCATGAAGTATTTTTTAAAAGAATTTTACTTGGACTTAACGTTGAGTTTTATAAGATGGTGTTGCACACAAAATTACAGCAAGAACAGAGGCAACGGAAATCACTTGGCTTGGTAGGTCCCAAAGAAGTAATTGACAATTTCCTCATTAAAGAATCATGGGAGGAAAATTTCCCTTTCCCCTTTATACATCTCCACAATGCTTTGGTAGTGTTGCTTTTGCATCAGTTCCATCCAACATAAATACAGCTAGAACATCTTTTCACTCTACGTGATAGCCAGTGTGCCCGTTAGGCTATAGTTGTGTGCACAATTGTTACCTGAAACACAAATCGGTACGGGACATGGGACGTGCGATGGGAACGGGGAACACTACTTAATCAGGGACGATCGGAGATGAATGGATAATAAATAATAAATCAAGTCTGTTCAAAATAACTCAAAATTCAATAATATGCTCTTACAGGGTAGTAAAAAATTCAAAACAAACGTTCACTATGGTAAAAGCATTAATTTTCTCATAAAAAAATTAAATTAGTCACTAGCAAACAGTACATCATATTATTACCTGAGAGTCAGCACCAGAAGATACAAGCACATTTTGAACATTAGAGAATGCCAGGCCAGTAATTCTCTTCTGATGCCCTTTAAGTTTAATCTTAACCTGTATAAAAAATGCATCTAACACGTTAACAATTAGAGTTGGATAAATCCCGCATAAAATATTGATTAGAAAAAGTTAACAAAGTTATGACCTCATCAACTCGAACATTGTATATTTGAATAGACGAATCTTCCATGCCAATGGCAATAATGTTGTTATCTTGAGGATGAAACGCCAAAAATGTTGCCGCAGGTGGTGGTGGCATGAATGTTGTCATTGTCTGCATTATGAAAACTCAACATAAGGCGGGCCGACTAAAAAGCAGACCAATGTAGGAACTGAAGTCAACAACAGTGACTCCTCTCCAGCTTTTGGCTAGCCAAAGGAAGAGAAAACTGTGCACTTGAAACAAAAAAGGATAATTCAATCAATGAAAAAGGGAAGGTCCTTGAACAACTTCAGGCCTAGCAGAAAATAAATGGGCAGGGATACTCAAGGATGAGCTTGTAAAGGGAATGGTAATCGCATAACAAGCAATTTAAAATAAAGCACAGTTATTTTGCAAGATCTACGGATGCCTTCTTACAACTACTTGTAGGTCATAGGGTGGCAACTGCATGGGGACAGGATGAAAGAAATGTTATCGCGAATTACCTTGAAAGTCATCATGTTGAATAAGGAGATCTTCCCTCCTGAAGCAGACATAACATAAGAATCATTCTTCGAAAGTGCAAAGCAAGAAACTGCATCTTCAGGATTTGTGTCACTTAAATCATTGGTCATCAATATCCCACTTGAAGGTTGCCATAGTTGGGGAGCAATAGTTGCAGTTGCCTGTAAATAGAAGAGTTAACTCCAGTGAAAAGGACATAACATGGCCATATAAATTTCTGGGTTCTAAAAACCATACCTTGCCAGTCGAGTTTCTGTCATTCCTAGGCCATTTCCAAAGCTTGTGTACAGCATTCGATGCTAATGCCAATATAGCAAGTCCTGAATTTGTATAGATCAACCTTGAGACCTAAAATAATAAAGAAACGACGATCAACATATGGCCTTTCAACTATAATAAGACCACAAAAGATGCACAGGAAAAACCAACAAATAGAAGACACAAATCAACCACTTCCCAAAATATAGAACTGCAGGAGGAAATATAGTTCAACCTTAACTCATAGAAATTTCTGGATTAATCATGTATTTAAGTTCCAGCCAAATATTATATGGAATGAAAAGCATATACTACCTACGCTTAAAACTGAATATCAGGAAAACTCCTATAAAAAGAGCTCAGCCATCCACAGCTCAACAAGTTTGGGAAAAAATTCTAGCATAAGCAAAGAAGTTGTTCACAAAAACACATTGGTTGGCATAGCTAGAGAATCCTAACTGGTACAGAGAGAGGGAATTAAACCAAAAAAAGCGATAAGAACCAAACATCTCACAAGGGGGAAAGGAAAAGCCCTCAACCGCTAGGCTAACTAATCATTCTCAGATAACGTAGCAAAAGTATAGGTAATATCAAAAGTATAGCATCAGAACAGTTTTATAACATGATGATAAGTGTATACTTGTCAAAATACTGGCTTGGGCTTGGGAGTTTCTAAAAAAGAATTTATAAATTAAGGCAATAAGAAGAGAACAATTGAGAAGAAAACTATAGACATCCAAGTATCCAACCTAAACAAAACAAATAAAGGTTTAAAGGAAAACTTGTCAAGTCCGGACCCTACCCTCATTGCTGATATACTATCAGGAAGTCTGAGCGAACGACACTGTGAAGATTCACTTATTTCAGTTAACTTCCAGATCTTTGACTTATCAGCTGACTCATCTGGAAACTTTGGTTTCACATCTACCACGCTTCGATTATCAGCATTCTGCCAAAATCCGGAGAAACTTTAATTGCAGGTATATATTGCTAGATACACAAGTGTGATCCCAACATTTTATGAACATGACTCAATCTTAGACAAAGAGAAAAACAAACGTATACCATAGCAACCATGGCTGGCACAGGAGTTGTTCGATCTGCAATGCTGGCTCCAACAGCAGCATTTGCAGTAGGAAATACACCCATTGTAGGGCCCTGGATAAGCAAAAATGAGATTTAGTTAGCAACAGAAAGGGTTTTACTCTTTGAAGTTAAAATCAGGAAAACATAGAGAAAAACCATTAACTAAGGGGGAAAAGGTGAGAACACATACCTTGACGATTGCAGCAGAAGCGGAAGCGGAATTATCAAATGGACGATTCTCTACAGCACGCAGTAACCTAAACCCTTCTGTATTAGCTAGAATTTTCACACCATTGTCACTGGTTGATACAGCCAATAAAGTTCCCTCCTTATTAAACCGAATACAAGGAGAAGCCTGGAATATAACAAGAGGAGAGTAAGGAACCAGCATTCTTGATAATAAAAATCATAAAAACATTCAATTTTCTCCAAAGAAAAATACATTACCGGCAACCCCCCACCAGCGTCGGCAGTAGTTAAAAGGTTAACACTATCCATATCCCAAAATTTGACAGAAAACTCATCCCCAGCAGCAAGGAATCTGTTCTTTGTAGTATCAAAATGAACAACTCCTACAGAACGCTTTCCAAGACTAAGGTATGTACGCTTGACAGTTCCTTCACTTTCATTCCATTCCACTAGGAAGGATTCTCCCTCTTTGTTAGTCCCGCATGAGAACAATCTTGAGGAGAGAAAAAATACATTCTTTGTAAATAAGATGCAGAGACAAAACACAAGTTCAATACACTTTACCAATTTCAGAGATGTACTAGGAAAGATGGAACTGATACTTTACCTTGAGCCATCTGCACTATATCCCATCCTCGTTGATGAGTGACCTGGCGCATCATAATCTACCCTAGAACCCACGTTGTCATACAACCATGCTTTTATTTTTCCATCCGTTGCGGTTGAAAAAATGAACTGAAAAAGTGCAGTTAATTTCAGTTTCCAGAAAAAACAGCAGAACATGTGGTTATCCCACTTTTATTCATGGAAGATGCCATATGGATATCCAATGTATCATTTACATAACTTTTATCAAAGTGACACAGCTAGAAATCTCAACTAAAAGAATAGTTGGAAGAAAAATTTAAAGATAATACGGATGATATGCATACCTGAATATTCTCCTTATGATGAGGACAAACAGAATACACAGGCGCGTCATGGCCTTCAAAGGTATACTGCTTGGTTCCAGTGACAGCATCCCACACCTAGCGAAAGCAAGATTCTCAGGTCTATTCTTGGTAAAAGCAACATAAACATAAAATAATGAAAAATAAAGTGTTGTTACTTACCTTAATAAGCCTATCCTCTCCGCAAGTAAC
Organism: Amaranthus cruentus; assembly: GCA_019425755.1. Lineage (NCBI taxonomy): Eukaryota > Viridiplantae > Streptophyta > Magnoliopsida > Caryophyllales > Amaranthaceae > Amaranthus > Amaranthus cruentus. Next base: position 19,581,172 of record CM033459.1, read on the forward strand.
AATACATAGTTGTTTATTAGGATAAGAGAAGGCGAGATCATTAACACTACCAACATGAGCCTCAATCTGTCAAGGAGAGATGCCAACATTTAGGTAACTACAAATACAAATCAATATACAAATTCTTAATTAAGAAAATCTCATTGTGAGAGCCTTTTTCAATGGGTTGAGCAAAATTATTATTATTATTATTATTATTATTATTATTATTATTATTATTATTATTATTATTATTATGATAACTATTATTATTATTGTTATTATTGTTATTATTGTTATTATTATTATTATTATTATTATTATTATTATTATTATTATTATTATTATTATTATTAATCAAAAAAAGGAAAAAATGCAAAAGCGGTTTTTAATAAATAAAAAAACTAAATTTTAAATTTCAAATAAAACCAAAAGCATTTGACGATTTAGAAGCATTACAAGCAGTTCTATAATATTTCTATCTCACTTATTCACTCAATCACAATCCCTCTTTCTATTCGGCATTACTTTCATAATCCTTCGTCCTACAATCCCTCAATCTATCATTTTCTCCATTAATTACTTTACATTGAGTAACAACAGTTCTGCAGATAATGTTATCTTATTCTCTTTTGTTGAATATATGTTGAAGATTTAGAGTTTTTAGTATTTTTAAAAAAAATCTGTTCAGGTAATTTTTTTTTGCTTCATTTGCAGATTCCTTGAATGTACTTGAAAAATGTATATATTGCGTTAATAATGAAGAATGAGAAGAGAAAGCTGGTCATTTAAAAAGCAAAGAACAAGCAAAGAAGTATCTTGATGAAAAAACATTAAAAAAATTCTTAATTTCTTATTCATTACAGAATGTCATCTCCTTACCATGAATCAGGCTTTGTATTCGGTTATTTTTTTATGATTAAATTTTTGTTTTTAAATTTATATTAATTGCCAATTTTGTCACCTAATTAAATCATTCATTCTTCTTTTTCCTTTTGGTGAATCATGCTTTGGGTCATGTATTTAAGTTTTTAAAGATATTTTCATTATGTATATTGGGCTACTTGTATGAATGGTCTTATAGTGAGACGACCTCATACAAGACGCACTGAAATCAATATATTAGACTCGATAAACAAGCTGTTAAGTATACAAACCTCCAAATGGTTTCTCAAATCATTGGGGCCATGATAGGAGTAAATATGTACGATATGCTTTGAGTATGCAACACCTGCATTATTAAAAAAAGATGAACTTCACAGCCAATAGCAGGATGAATTTACTGAAAATGAAAGGAAAAGAGCTCCACAAAACAGAAACCCCTTGAAGCATACTGCCCAACTTAAAGCATTAAATCCAAGAATGTGGCAGTTAGCACGTTAGATTACCAAAAACGGTTCCATCAGGACTCCACATGACACGATTGATTGATGCAGTATAATCACTTGCCAGAGATGCCTATTGAAAGATACCAAGGGTAGGAATAGTATCAGTACATAGAGAATAGTTGGTAAAGAGAGACATGATCTACAACTAAATTTTAGAAAACAAACCTGCAGTGGCATAGAACACGAACCAAGTTCCCAAACCTTAAAATTTCTATAAGCAATCCTCTCCCTGCTCACTAATTCCCATACAATGACTTCACCCATATTTGTCCCCACTGAATAACAAAATCAAAAGTTCAATCACAGTAAAAGCGCAAAGAGGTCACTGCAAGAAAAGGTAGCAACCGTGAATAACCTAGGAGCAGAACTTGCTGCGACGGATGGAAATCAAGACTCTTGACTGTAGAACCCTGGTTCAAACTCATAACCACATCCCTCGGCAAGTCAAGAGAAGAATATGAGCTTTGACCATGACTTTGACTGTTGTATGTAACAGGAAGAATGTTCACAGGTAAATTGTTGACCTGTTTGCCAATAAACCAGAAAAAGCATTTCAAAGTTAGAATCTCCTCAAAATTATTATACTGCAAGAACCTGAAAAACACTTTCCTCAACAGGACTTGTGCACAAGATAAGTTTGAAAAATAATATCAAGCGTAGTACATGATAGTACGATACAATGACGCACATCTAAGCCACAACAATCAAGTACTACTCAATTGGAACTTGCGTATATAGGTAAAAGAATCTAAGTATAACACTTTTTGATCGGTCCAAACAGCGCCAACTTTCAATGTCTTTGAGCAAACTTAGAAGTTGCTTTCACCCTACTATTGATACTTTTTTCAAATGTGACTGGAAAAAATCAAACAAATTCAAAAATAACTTGATTCAACAAACATGTCTTGGTTGAGTTGAACCAAAAAGCTGCATTATTATGGTCCTCACAATGCAAGCATGTTAAACTAAACAAGCTTTCTTTTTTGGCAAGATTAACCTGTACAGTCTTTGATCTCAAACATCTGACTATAAAAAATCCCCTTTAATCTCCACCAGCCTTAGTTATTTTACACGATAAACATATTCAATATGTACATTGCAGCATTTATAAGGCCAAATTTTGGATTGATTGGCAAACCTACTTTTGAAAGAATTGTGAATTGACACAAGTTAGGTAAAATAGATTTCAACAATTCGTACTCTTAGAAACAAAATAAGATAAGGAAAGTTCACAAACTTCTTCTGGAGCTCCAAAAGGTCTATGTCTTTTCAACACGTGTTCCGAATCTGCTGTTTGGTAATCCATAGCTGAATTATTGTTCGGAGGAGTCCTTGGGCGCTTCACTAGAGCAGCTTCATGAAGTAGAAATTCCACATCAAAAATAAGAAATTAGTCATGGAACATGGCACCTTGATCAAAAGATTCAAGAATATCAAATCAAAAGCAGTAAAAAAATACAATATTTTAAGTACACTGCTTTTCATTATGGACAAAAGGGGAAATTTTGATTATTGTACATAGAACAAACATATAAAAAAGTAACAAAACACATTAACATATTTCTCAGACAAACATTCCTGGTACACATACTTGGATTGTTAGAGACACCTAAACCCATGGGCCCAGCAGAAACAGCAGGGTGAGGTACGGGAGATGGATTTGCCATCCATCCAGCAAGCGGTGTTGGAAGGGGAGCTGGTGCAGCCTGAAATGGCTGCAATTTTTTGAACAGAAATCAAACTAACATCTTTCAAATATCCAAGCACAGAGGAAGCACCAAATCCATGTTCACTTACACCATGAGCACCAAGTGGAGGAAATGCCCCTGCCTTTGGAACAGGAGCAGCATTCATCAATGGATTGGTCACAGGCGACGGTGCACGTGCACCGTTAGGGGGTCCACATGTATGATCCACAAAAAGTGTCTTTATGTCGGGATTAGGCTTAGGATTCTTGCATAGCTGGTGCTGCCAATTCAAACTGAGATTTCATGGTTAAAAATGTCAGGAGAGCTCCAGATTACTTCCAGCTAGATGAAAGCCATGTCGCCAAAAAAAAGTTTGTAAGCACCAACCTCTGATTTATAAGAGTCCTTAACCTTGAGTTCCTCAAGGTTGGAAATTGTAGCTTATCCCGAAACAACGGATTGGCCTCAATCAACTTCTTTAGTTCAGCAAGCATTATGCTTCTAGCTGACTTAGTATCCCCATATTTCGATAGTTGCTCATTTTCTCTGCATTGTTCAACAATTTCCAACAGTTTAATGATGTTGCAAAGAGAGAAAGAGAGCCTTCAAGCATATGATATATACCTAAAATTTTCCAGGGTTAATAGATGAGTGATTTCCTTGAAAAGTTCTTCATTAAATGCAGAGAAAACCTTTAAATCCTTCACAAGGATTTCCACGGCCTTTGCACGATCTCGCCTGCAATTGCAAAGACAAAACAAGCCCAACAATATAAGAGCTCAATTCATTAACTTAACTAACACATATTTTAAAAAACTGCCTAGAAGTACTTGCCTATCCAAGGCCTCTAGGTACTTCTGCTTCCTGATTTCAAAAAAAATCTTCATGGAGTATCTATTATCATCAACTTTTGTGAATCCAGACAAGTACTTCTCTGCCTCATCCCACTCTCCACCAGTAACCAAATCCTCAAAATACCTCATATTGAAATAAAACCCTGACTCTTGCTCCAATCTGACCAACAAGTTTCACAATATAACATCAGATTAAGACATAACATACATAAAAGCTCAATTAAAGCTAATCAAAAGATTTGAAATTAGCATTACAAATAATCTCTTTACCCAAATAAGCAACACCATCCACCGTAAAACATCTACAAGACAAGATGAATACGACTACTAATCATCTTTCTCAAATTGTTTCTGTTGTGGAAATAATATTTTTTTGACACAAACTATGTAATTACAATGAAAAAATCTTGATAGTCAAAATAAAGGAAAAAATTAGTTGTGATATTTAAATGGCATTCAAGGCAAATCTCCTTTCCTTAAGCTATACTTCTCCCACTTTGGTGTCTTGGGAATGAGATTTAAAATCTGCTCCAAGATACAATGAATGCTAGAATTGGATTTGACATAACGCCAACACAATAATAAGCTTTTGAATGGAAGAAAAGAAGACAATTTTCTCAGATAAAATTTGCAACGATTCAATGTTGGACCAGCCTCTGAAGGGAAGAAGAAACGAATAGAGGAACGAGTGAGAGGGACGGATTTCATATTTCATTTCATGCACAACCAAAGATTACATGCTAGTATTTATAGAAAACAAGTTCAACAACTTGCTGCTTAACATAAAATTGGTTACAAAATATTCCCTTCAAGAAGATCCTCCCATAACAGTATCTCATGCCAATGTTTTGGGGCTTGTTTGAGCTCGTATAAAGACTTAATTAACTTACACACCTTACTTTTCTGTCCTTCCAAACAAACCCTTCCGGTTGTTTTATAGTATAAACTTCTTCCTCTAGTTCTCCATAAAGAAAAGTTGCTTATGCATCCATTTGATGTATTACAAGATCTTCCAATCAGAAACCTTATCGGGGTTTTTCTTGCAACTAGTGCGTATGTATTGAAACAATCGGCACATGGTCTTAAAGTTTAAAGTGAATCCTTTTGCCACCAAGCGGCAGAACTTGTCAATAGTTGAATCGACCTTGATTTTCTTTCCTAAAAATCAACTTGCAACCAATAAATATGCAACTTGGAGGAAGTTCTATCAATACCCAAGTATTGCTACCAACGATCGAGTCCATCTCATCACAAAGACTTCATTCTATGCCATAAAGGCAGAATCAGCAGAAAAACCAAATGTTCATAATCTAAACGGTACTCCTGATGTCCTGCTCCCAACTTTAAGTTCACAACAGGCGAACACTGCAGAAAAGAGTGCATATCAAACACACTCCAGTAATCTCCATACAGTACCCCCATTTTTCGATATAAGATTACAAGTCTTAAATATTTCTATCAAATAATTTCATCTGGCATATGAAGTTCTGGGATAGCGTTGCAAGGATAAAAATCCAAAGTTAGAAATGCTGAATTCTCACCAAACCACATTAATCAATCAATTATCATTTGTTAACCAAATTATAATAAATGTCACAGTTAAGAATCAGGAAAGAAACAAAATCAGAAGTACAAGTAAGTTCCCTTGTATTCTCAGCAACCAACCATAACCTTGCTACCAAACAAAAAATAATGTAGTTAAATACCCAAATTTAATATATTCGTTTGTTTATTCATTCTTACATAATTAATAAGGCAAAAATCGATGTTAATCAAGAGTTAACCATACTATAACACGAATCATTTATAACTACGACTTATTCAAAGATTTCACATACTAAAAATCAAAAATAAAACAAAATTAACAAAAATAAAACAAAACAATTAATCTAAATTACCTATGAACACTTTCTTTGAATTTCTCCTCTTCAAGAAACTGAAGTATCAGAAAAACTAATTCCCTGCTTAATGAGGTCATCTTTCTTCAACTTCTCTTGATTCAACTCCAAATCTCAGATCGCTTCCTGAAAAAACATCAAGAAAAAATTACAATAAGAATCTCCGAATCACTAATTTTCACTAACACAAAAAATAATCTCAAACATCAAAACCTAAAATTCAATTCAAAACAAGAATAAAAAAATTTACCTTGAAGAAGAAGCAGATCAGGAAAAAACGTGAATTACTTATTTATACTAAGAAGAAGAGAGAGAAAAAAACTCTTTTTCCACTGTATCTCTCTCCACCCTCCCTCTCTACGGTTTTTCCTGAGCTTTCTCTCTCCTCAGAAGGAGTTTTTGGGTCAGAGAAGAAAAAATGAGGGGAATTTATAGATTGAAAACAAGGAGAGAGAAGATTAATTAAAACACCTTTTTAAAAAAATTAAAAAAGACACGGTTTATCGTACGATAATATAAAATCACGATTCACGATATTTTAATGAGATGGACATAGTTAATTATTGTTTGAAATCCTAATATAAATTGTACTTTCTTCTTTCCTTAGTAGTACCCTTCTGTTCCAAATTAGTTGCAATATCAGACAAAAAAATACTATTTATTTATTATTTTAAATTTATGATTAGTTTTTTTATCTATAGATTAAAACTTAGTAAAGTGAGATTATGTTTGATTCCTCTCATTGCAAAAATTATTCATATTAAAGTTTTATAAATTTTTATTATAAATAATTAGGGATATTAAGAATTGAATTAGTGCTTTGGACTGCGTGAAAAAGAAAATATTACAAGTAAATTGGGACAGGGAAAGTAAAATTCTTACAAAAATAATTACTCCCTCTGTTCTTTTTGATTTGCATCAAAGAAAAAAGAGGGTTGTTTTAAGAATGTGATAATAAATTTAAAAAAAATAAATTGTGAGAAATTAAAAGAGAATTTAAATGTATAGATGAGTTTAAAGAAAGTGGTGGGTCATCACCCAAAACTAGAGATAACGCAAATTAAGTGAAACAAAGTGCTACTAATTCAATGGGATAGGGGTAGTATATATAAGAATTAAGAAAAATAAAATCTATTAATAGTAAATATTTTTATTGACTAAAAATTTGATAGAGAAAATATGAATATCATAAACATTAAACAATATTAACAAAAAGTTGGTGAGAAAATACAATCACCATAATCGATAAAAAAATCTTTTTGAAAAGTTAGTGGTAAACGTGTAGGGATCGTAAAGAATGTAAAAATGCTAAAAAATAAATTTTAAACTTTTTATTTGTTGTTCTCATGAAATGAAGAAGAATAAGGTTAATTTTTGTCAAAAAAATTGTGATATAAATAAAAAAGTTTAATGAGAACAACAAATGAAACAACCAAAATAATAAATGTGAACTTCTTTAAGAAACGGACGGAGTAATAAAATATTTTGCACAAAGATTATACATAATTTATTGAATTAGTTTGAAACTTATAGAATACTGAAAGAGAGAAATATGTACAAAAATAAAAAATAAAAAATAAAAAGGTGCTATAATTTTGTTATAAAAATAATTGTAGTAAAGAAAAGTAAAAGAATAGGCCTAAAAAAATATAGCATTTTTTTTAGATACAAAGGAAGTATTCCCTCTGTACTAGTCAATTTAGGTGCAAGGAGAAAAATTATAATTTTAAAAAGTGCATAGTCTAATAAATGAAAAAATAAATTATATGAATCAAATTAAAATAAAGTTGAAATAAAGTGCATACTAAAAAAAACAATAGTGAGGCATTTTTCATAAATAAAATAACGCGAAATAAGTTGAATGGATTAAAATGGTATTGATGAAAATGAGTGAGACGAGGTATATTTGGCAATATCTTGAGTTGATAGGTGCGTTTACTTATCAGTTTAGAAGGGGTGACATTTTGATAAGCGAACCTGGTTATTATTACAAGGAGTTCTCTAGAGAGACGTTATGGATTTTGCTAAGGCGCGTGAATCACGCGCTTATTAAATGGGAGTTAGGTTGTACTTAGACAACTACCCCATGAAAATGACTTTTCTATTTTTTGAAAAATTAATTTTAAAAAAATACTTTTTTATTATTGTTTGATTTCATTATCCGTAGTTTCTCTATATTGTCCCAGTCGTAAGGTGTGTTGTACTGTACTGTAAACAATTAATGAATTTGGCTATTACTCCCTCCTATTCTACCTATTAGTCTCATTGATTTTTTTCCCTATTCATTTATCACTTTTAATCTACATTTTATTCTTAATCTATAAGTTAAAACATAGTCATGAGGATATTGTTTGATTCGTCTCAATACAAAGATTATTAATATCTAATTTTTATAATTTTTAATTAAAAACAATTAGAAATATTAAAGGTTAAAATGTTGTCTCGACAAGTGTGAAAAATCAAATGGGACTAATGGGTTGAATAGGAGGTAGTATTTTTAGTGGTCTTATTTAATTTAGTGGTTTTGTATTTCTTGTTTTTTTTTTCAAAAAAAAATTAATAATTCATTCATAATATGTCATACGACATTTATAACAGAGTATAATCAATCAAATACACAACAATTTTAATCAAACAAAATTCTATGAAGAAATTCATAGTGCGAAATTTGGTTTGGGTTTAAATCGGTGAATACTGAATTTGTATTAATTATTCAATGAGAGAAACCGCTCTATTTATACATAATTTGATCATATAATAAGGAAACTAAAACATTACGAAATATTAAATATAAGAAAACTGGATCAGAATAAAATAAAATGTAAACTAAAATATTCTACTAATATTCTATTTTCCTACACTCCTCAAGTTTAATCTTGGGATCACTGAGACCGAACTTGCCAATAATATTCTTCAATGCTTTTAAACCAATTGCCTTTATCAGAAAATCTGCTATTTGATCCTTTGATTTTTCATAGGACATTTTGATAATTTTTTCGACAAATTGTCATAATTTATTTTCAAATTATAACAAACATAGTGTTCAAATGGGTTAAACAAATAGGCTTGAAAACGGGTTGTAGGGATTGTCCTAGAGTTAGGGGCTGGTTTTTTCTATTAAAAATATAAAAAACCTTATCCTTGGAAAGAGCATGAAACTTCCCTCCCCTAATTTTTGTTTTCTCTCTCTTGCCCCAAGTTACTGGTTTTTCTCTCTCCTCTCTTTACCCTTGCCGGATAATATCCCCTTTTTCAGTGACCATGCCGTCGATCTGCTGTGACAATACCATGGTGGCGATCACCACCGGCTGGGAGGCTGCTTTGGTGGTTAAGATCTCGAAACTTTGGTTTTATTTCTCACCATGAGATCCGATTTTGGTTTTATGGTTTTGTGTTTCTAGGTTTTTGCTTGAATCTTGGCATTTGAGGTTGCTGATTTTTGAATTTAGGCCCTCTTGATCTATATTCGATTCCGAATATTCTGTGTTGGTTATTGATTTCTGAGTTTGATTGTTGTTAATGAATTCTGATTTTTGGGTTGGATTTGAGCTGTTTGTTTGTTGGTTTTCTGGGTGAGGAATGGCGAAATTAGTCATGCCATCGTTCAGGTGACTTATCGGGGCTTTGGAGGCGACTTTTTAGTTATTGAACTCATCACTTCGACATAATGATGAACTTCGAAATTCTAACCGGCTTTCTTACCCTTGTTCGTGAAACAGCCCAAACCGGCGTAAACAATATTATAATACTGTCTACAAAGCACAGCGGAAGACTTATAAAAGTCTGGGCTGAATCCAACCTGTGGCTCGATAGCCACAACAAACTAATATCAGATTATTTAAAACTTTTTACATTAAATAAGTGAATAATATTTACAAAACGTTATAAAATATTACAATTTATTTTTAAATATCTAATTTACATTATGATATTCAAAAAGAAGCCCTCGCCGCGCACTTAACACATAACACAAGACGGCATCATCTCCACAGCAGAGTTAACCTGAAAATGGATCTACCCCTCGTAAGGGATAGGCCCCAACAAAGACTGTCAACAATTGAATTGTTGAGTAATCCAACAAACTATTACATTTATATGCAAATCATTAACAAAAATCTTCAATTTAATCTTTTGCTCATTTAGTAACTCCTTATAAAACATTAATTTATCAAACCCAAACTCTTTTAAAAGATCGTTTGGTTTTAACATAAATACGGCTGAGAACCTTTAGTTCAAATCGAATCAAAATATGGCTATTACTTTACAAGTAAATAGCGAAAGTCAAAATACGGCAAATGGAACATATGAATTTATTTGCGAAACAAACAAAACTTTATATACCAAACGTATTTATTCAAAACTCATATGAAAACAATAATATAATAGCACTTTAAAACGTGGGAATATATGGACCGTCAAGAAGTAGGCTTGATCTAAATCCTGAGAGTACGGGTGATCGTCATCACCGAAAATACGGTTCTTGCAAGAACGAAACGGGATCGGGGGCTCGAGACCGATCCGAAAAGCATTACCTATTATCAAGCTATAGGATTTCAAATACATCCAGATATGAATATCCGTTGCCAATTCCCAAAATCAGACATTTTTCAATGTCGAACATTTCAATACAAAACAAATCAATAAATCATTTGATTTTCTTCAAAATCAATAATCATAACTCATTTTCATAGTTCAATATTTAAAGCTCATATTTATAAAGCTATGAACATACAAAACATAATTTTGATCAAGGATTAAAAGTAAGGTCAAACCAAGTCAAATTCCAAAGTTTCGAACACCAAAAATTATACGATTTTGCTCAAATATCATTACCAGTAATACCACACATTATATAATCATAACTTGAACTTTGAAATCCTTAAATTAAATTTAAAAGATAATAGTGTTTGTAAGATTACCTTCCTACGCCATGAATAGCAATCAATCATTAAAATACCAATAAATTCATCATCAACCATCAACATGTAAAAGCTTTAGTTACCATCAATGGTGTTTAACCAAATTTACACCAATCATAAATCTCAAACACCCAAATTATATCATAACCAAATAATATCATCTAATCTAATACCCAATCGATACTTATGTTTCCAAATTTATACTTGAACCAACACCCTTATTATTCAAATAAGAACCATAGGTCAACAATACCAATCAATAAAGAAAGAATAATAACCATAAATTAATCTCAAATACCCAATAAATAACCTTAAACACTAAATTAATAGAATACCCAATTTGTTTCATAGCATTTAATCCCACATTAAGAATCCCGTATTAGTACCATATCAGAACACCTGGTAGTATTTTGGTCATAACTTCCTCATACAAACTCGTATAGAGGCGATTCAAGTGTCTACGCGATCGCGACTCCGAGCTCTACAATTCTTATGAAGACACCCAAACCCAGAATGTAACACCCCGTAAATTTTAATGTTATTTTTATAATTTAAATCGTGATTAAAAAAAATAATAATAATTTTAGATTATTATTTAACATCGGAAATTTAATATTTGGGACCCACAAATATTTATTAACTAAACGTTGAACACATCTAATTATACGGGAGATTATTACTTAAATAAAGTTGAGTAAATTAATAATAATCGTAACAGTTTCGTTCTTAAACTCGACTCAAGCGAAGTCACTATTAATATTTCGGGTTAAAATTAATGGGCCTCGTGAGTAGAATAGCCTAAAGTAATTGTGGGTTAGGGTTTTAGAGTTTGAAATTAAAAAACCCTTGTTTTGGTTAGAGTGAGCCGTCACTCACATTTCTTCTTCCTTTCCCTCCCTCTTCACGCGCATCCCCTTCCCCCACCGGCCACTGGCGGCACCACCAGGCCCAGGACAGCAGTCGGCTTCCTCTCTTCCCCTGGACAGCAGCCGCAGCACGTCACCTCCTCCCTCCTGGCCTCCATTTCGAGCCCCAAACAGCAGCCATGGCTGCGTTTTTTTCGGTGCTCCAACAGCCCTCATCACCTCCTTCTCCCTCTTCTCTCATTTCCCCATTGTAAGCCACGTTCCTTCCTCTTTGTGAGCAATCTCTTAATCAATTTAAGTTTGTATGTTGTGATATTTAATCTCTTATTATTTAGATAGTTCAATTTGTTAAATTTGAACATGATATCTTGATTTTTGTTATGAATTTGATTATTATGGAGAATTGAAAATAGATATTTAAGGTCTATATTATAATGAATTTAAAGGTAGTATTTTTGGTAAATTCATGAATCTTAGTTTAGATTAAGTTATATCTTGTTAGAATTTAAAGTGGGTAAGCATTAGAAAGTGTGAATTAAACTTGAATAAATTAGGGTTGGATGAATTTAAAAGGAGTATGTACTACTTTTGTGGCTTGGATGGTGTTTTATTAATTGAAAATCTTGTATAAGCTTGTGTATGTGACTTTGTGGATGAATGGTGGCTAGTTATTGTTTATGTGACATTAATCATGGTGGTGTGACTAGTATTGTTGATACCTATTATTGTAGAGTAAATGATGGTAATAACTACTAAGAAAGATTAATGTTGCGTTTGTCATTAATGAAATTATTGCCGTGGTTATAGTTGTTTGATGGGGTTATTAGTTTTGAGATTGATTGCGACCATGGTCAATGACCGTAGTGAGTTGCTTGTACATAATTGAGCTTGGTTGTTATATCGATATGTTCACTTGTGTTGCTAAGCTATGTGACTTTGACCCAAATTATAAGAATCGTTATTTGTTCGTCAAGCTACAAATTTAATTTATTCTTAATCGTCTTACTCTGAAATCTTGGAAAGGTAACAAATTATTACTAGTATGAGTAATATGATTGATACTAAATGTAACATCACATATTATGTGTTCCTAAACCTTCCCATGGATAGTTTGAGTATATCGCGCAAGCGTATGATTGCGTCCTACTCACTTTAAACACATCTTGATATAGAATTGACTGTAATCTAATGTTATGGTGTGATTGGAATTAATGACGTAGTTCAGGTGCGAACATGGGTTGAATTTATTGCGTAAGTACGTTAGACTGCGTATTGGCTTGAGTCGAAACTTGTTTGGCTAATAGTGTAGTTGTATGGAGTCAGTGCTTCTTAAATGATGTGAGGCATTAGTCTTACTTTTAACGTGTATAGGTGTCCGGTTCATAAGAGGGGCGTAAGAACCTCCTTCGAAGTGATTTTTGCGATTTGTTATCTTGCAGTTGCAGGTAAGTACACGCAGTAGCTAATTCTTGCATGCATCTTAAATATATTTTTTTTCTTTGCGTGATAATATTATATGAGCTATGTTGAATATGAATTGCTATTAAATATTATTAAGTTGGTGTTACAAGTGAGAATCAAATGTAGAGATGGTAGAGAATGGGTTCTGATATTGCGAGAATAGAATGTTGGATTATATGAGATGGAATAGGAATGATTCCCTTATTGATGAGATATTAAGTTGGATATTTACTGTGACTCCACTGGATTGGTACCCTAGTTGGTTTAGTTCCCGGAGGCATGGATCATCTATATATGGTCGCTATACGGGGGTATGATCATACTTTGCCATTGGGCGCCGGCATGGCCGTCACCGTCCTTGGCTGAGGTGTTACCATGTGGGTCTTGCAAACCCCAATATGGTGGCCTCTAGTCTCATAGGAGGATATATGAAATCAATGAAGAGACAGAAAATGGTGAAGGCATTGAGAAGTACATAGAAGTGATAAATAGTTGGAGTAGATACTTATACATTGGAGTGCCTTTTCTCCCTTGTTTTGTTGAATTGATTGTTAGTTGCATATATGACTTGTTGTTAGTTACTGACGTGTACTGTTGTTTCCTTGTTGATGACTTGTCTTTGATGGCCCTGCTATGACACGTTGGTCAATGACTTTACGTTGAGCAGCAGGGGTAACATAGATAGATCTTGCAGGTTTTGGAGCTTCCTTGCATTGCATAGGGGGGGAGAATTTGAGTGAGAACCTTGACGCGTACCATGTTCTAACTATTTTTGACGCTACCTGTGGTTTTTGAATTGATATTGTGTATGTTTTTGGTTTGAGGCGCGTGCCCTCCTTTTGATGTAATTCGTTCCGCTGCAAAGATTTATTTCGTTTTGTAATTCGTTATAGTATCTTGAATGGCTTGTATAGTTGGTTATGTCCTTGGAAAGCTCAAGTGTTTACATGGGAACCACGATCCATGCTTAGCATGTCGACAGAGGATTTGGCGATGACCTTTCCGCCGTGATCTTTGTTATGAGGTTATTGATGCCTCTTCTTCATGATGGTTTATTACTTGTTTAATTCTTTTGGTGCGTCAAATTTCAAGGCAAATGCTGCCGAAATTTTCGCAGGAGTTCGTTTGAAAGTTTTTCTATAACCTCTTTAATCAAACTCTATCTTTCCTTTTATTTATTTATTTTAATTTATTTTAAATGTAACACCCGAATTTCCTTCGTTCTCTTGCGATTCTGGTTCCGTTCAGAGGGTCGGAAATTCAGGGGTGTTACACAGAAACAATCAGAAAAGCCACGAAAATGGTAAAACAGAAGCTTATTGTTGATTTTCGTAACAGCCAGGTACTATTTCACTATTTTGAAAATAACTCTCCCATAAGAACTCATTTTGGGACGATTCAAGTGCCCACGCGACCACGACTCCGAGCTCTACAATTCTTATGAAGACTCTTAAACCCAGAAATGGCCACAAAAGGCTCGAAATCAGCAAATAACAGAAAAGACAGAATCTAATTTCCATTGAAATACCACCATTGAAACACAAATGAAGAATTTTAGAAACATAGATGAACAACCTCCTTCACTTGATAACTTTCATCTTGAATCTTCATAAATCTCAATTAATTCTTCAATCAACCCTTTAATACTCTTGATAAGCTTCTAATGGACTTCACATCTAAAAGCCCCAAATCAAAGTGAACCCTAACTGTAACAATCTTTAATTACAACACTTAATTTCCAATTGAGCTATACAATCACTAATTTCAGAATTTAGACTAGTGATTCATGAACAATAAGGAGAAGGAGATGAATATTGATGTAACATGTTTTACACTTCTGGGTATGTGCTTATGAGAATTATGACTCATGAAATATTAGATGAGTCATAGGTTTAGGTGGCTATTTATTAGGAGTAAAATGACTTCCTATATTCATCAAGTATGAGGTGTTATTATACCCTTATATTTTTCATTGTATAATTTACTTTGATCCCAAAATTAATACTCCCTCCTATTCTCCCTATTAGTCCCATTTCTAAATAGGGTTAAGTCACTCTATTAGTCTCATTTCTATTTATAGTATGTATTTTTGACCTTATTACCCTTACTCACACTAACTTATTACAATAAATCTAATGAAAAACCACTAATAATTCACCTACTATCCTTTCTCTCTCCTTTTTAAGTGGTCCCATTTGACCCACCTAAAAGTTGGTGAAAAGTCAAATGGGACTAATTGGAAGAATAGGAGGGAGTATGACTAATATCCTTAAATATTGTTCTGAGTCTCAATAAAATAACATACTTAAAATTTAATACCAAATTAACTTAATTAATCACTATTAATTAAGTCGCTAAAATAGGGGCTGTCTCATTCTCCCCAACTTAAATAATTTCGTCCCCGAAATTACTCTACACTTTAGAAAACATATTAAACTCATATTCTCCCCAACTTAAGGATAAACCTTAAATAGTTCAACATCTAATACTTAACTGAAAACCTCAACTTCGACATTCGACAGCCATTCAAGTCTAAAAACAATGTTTATGATTCAATCACGACCCATAATAATTTTCAAATGCACAAAACTCATGATGCAAAACACATTTGCACATATACAAGTGCACATATAAAATCGCAAACTGATAATCAGAAATTAAAACAATATTAGCAACATTTGAAACTTTTAAACAAAGATATTTTGACAATCTACGAAAAACTTGATAGAGTTTCCCTCCGAAAAGAGACAGATAGTTTTATTTTCAAAATCAAATTTGTTTTCTCGTCAAACTAACTTACTAAATCTCCATATCAACTCTTACGTTATACTCAAATACTTCTTAACAAATCTTTACTTGTTTTAATCATGTCAACTATTTTGTATCCTCAATTTGAAAATCTGATTCCCTAATTTACTTGACTTTCCCAAACGACAACAAAACTTCACTTAGGAACTCTTATAACCCCCGATATACTTCGAAAGTATCACTTTAAATTACACATTTCATTTCTTATAATCAAATAACTTGAACCTCAAATTAGAAAAATTTCCTTGATGACTTTCGACTTTCAACCTTTAATAACTTATTACTCAATCGTTATCGTTTAACTTTCACTCATAATACGTTTATATCCACCTTTTAATACATAACCCCTAATACTTTAAGTTTCAAACACATCTTTCCCAAATAAGTTCCATACTTTTGACATTTAATTTCATACGATTCTTTACCTTTATTCTGATCATCCAATTCACCAAGAATACAATTTTACACAACTTATCTCATTCAATTTTTATCCTTTAATGTCTCATCCAATCATGGTTTAAACAAACACTTTTGTTCCCTTAGTTATTAGCTTTTCGATCACCTCAATACAATTAGCATCTAATCAAATACTCATTTTCCATAATTACAATCTAACTTTAACTTTCACCATATATGTAATTCAAGGCTTCCATAACTTTTAATTGATTCTTATTTGACTAATGAACTTCAACTCACAATAACCATAAATAAGGCTTGACATAATTTGAACCATTCAAACTTTTTAATTCTTAAAGTTTCCCTTTTAATATCGTAAACCATTTAGAATATTCTCCATCTTAAATTTAGATTTATCTCAATACGTATAGAGCACTAAATAGGCTTATCACAAACATAAACTTTACGACATTCCTATTCATATCAACCTTTGTTTCTTTTTGGCAACTTTCCTTGATTGAAATTTCTCATCTAAATATCATTAAATTGAACATGTCACAATTACTTTTTTTACATTCTCTATTTTTTTGATTGATTTCCAATCGTCATACAATTAACTCATAACTTTCAATATTTCCATAATGCTTCTTTTGATCTCTTTGCATCGAATCATTCTTACACAAACATCATCGCAATTTTCAATAAGCTTGGTCCTCAACTCCTTATGCCAGTTATCCGATTATATATAATATCTTTTGTAAAACAATTTCAAGAATACTTGACTCAAATATATACATTTCAAGTAGAAATTTTTAAACTCTTTTAAAAACATATATTTTTTTATACATAACATATAAACAATCACACAAAATTTCACATGTAATCAATTAGATCCACCAATCAAGATTCAAACGAAAAAATTCGCAACTTAACTTTAATATCCTTTAAAACTCTTTTTACCAAACCTCGAAGTTCCAAATTCATAATTCAGACTTAACTCTTGGCCTTTGGCATGACTCTTGCTAAAAGAGGAAATCACAACACGTAAGGAAACTTCACATAAGCATGATACACATCACACATAGTCACATTAATACCATCTGATTCTCGGAGGATACACCCTAAGACTCGACTACCGACCTCTCTCAGTTTTTCAAATTTTATTTTTCAAAAGTTTTGTACTCGAATATGAGGATTCGAGTACTCCAGAAACAACCATGCTCTGATACCAATTGAAACAGCCCAAACCGGCGTAAACAATATTATAATACTGTCTACAAAGCACAACAGAAGACTAATAAAAGTTTGGGTTGAATCCAACCTGTGGCTCGATAGCCACAACAAACTAATATCAGAGTATTTATAACTTTTTACATTAAATAAGTGAATAATATTTACAAAACGTTATAAAATATTACAATTTATTTTTAAATATCTAATTTACATTATGATTTTCAAAAAGAAGTCCTCGCCGCACACATAACACAAAACACAAGAAGGCATCATCTCCACAGCAGAGTTAACCTGAAAATGGATCTACCCCCCGTAAGGGATAGTCCCCAACAAAGACTGTCAACAATTGAATTGTTGAGTAATCCAACAAACTATTACATTTATATGCAAGTCATTAACAAAGATCTCCAATTTAATCTTTTGCTCATTTAGTAACTCCTTATAAAACATTAATTTATCAAACCCAAACTCTTTTAAAAGATCGTTTGGTTTCAACATAAATACGGCTAAGAACCTTTAGTTCAAAGCGAATCAAAATACGACTATTACTTTACAAGTAAATAGCGAAAGTCAAAATACGGCAAATTGAACATATGAATTTATTTACGAAACAAACAAAACTTTATATACCAAACGTATTTATTAAAAACTCATATGAAAACAATAATATAATAGCACTTTAAAACGTGGGAATATATAGACCGTCAGGAAGTAGGCTTGATCTAAATCCTGAGAATACGGGTGATCGTCATCACCGAAAATACGGTTCTTGCAAGAACGAAACGGGATCGGGGGCTCGAGACCGATCCGAAAAGCATTACCTATTATCAAGCTATAGGATTTCAAATATATCCGGATATGAATATCCGTTGCCAATTCCCAAAATCGGACATTTTTCAATGTCGAACATTTCAATACAAAACAAATCAATAAATCATTTGATTTTCTTCAAAATCAATAATCATAACTCATTTTCATAGTTCAATATTTAAAGCTCATATTTATAAAGCTATGAACATACAAAACATAATTTTGATCAAGGATTAAAAGCAAGGTCAAACCAAGTCAAATTCCAAAGTTTCAAACACCAAAAATTATACGATTTTGCTCAAATATCATTACCAGTAATACCACACATTATATAGTCATAACTTGAACTTTGAAATACTTAAATTAAATTTAAAAGATAATAGAGTTTGTAAGATTACCTTCCTACGCCATGAATAGCAATCAATCATTAAAATACAAATAAATTCATCATCAATCATCAACATGTAAAAGCTTAAGTTACCATCAATGGTGTTTATCCAAATTTACACCAATCATAAATCTCAAATACCCAAATTATATCATAACCAAATAATATCATCTAGTCTAATACCCAATCGATACTTATGTTTCCAAATTTATACTTGAACCAACACCCTTATTAATCAAATAAGAACTATAGGTCAACAATACCAATCAATAAAGAAAGAATAATAACCATAAATTGATCTCAAATACCCAATAAATAACCTTAAACACTAAATTAATAGAATACCCAATTTGTTTCATAGCATTTAATCCCACATTAAGAATCCCGTATTAGTACCATATCAGTACACCTGGTAGTATTTTGGTCATAACTTTCTCATACAAACTCGTATAGAGGCGATTCAAGTGTCTACACGATCCCTACTCCGAGCTCTACAATTCTTATAAAGACACTCAAACCGAGAAACAATCAAAAAAGCCACAAAAATGGTAAAACAGAAGCTTATTGTTGATTTTCGTAACAGCCTGGTACTATTTCACTATTTTGAACATAACTCTCCCATAAGAACTCATTTTGGGGCGATTCAAGTGCCCAGGCGACCACGACTCCGAGCTCTACAATTCTTATGCAGACTCTAAAACCCAAAAATGGCCAGAAAAGGCTCAAAACCAGCAAATAACAAAGACAAAATCTAATTTCCATTGAAATACCACCATTGAAACACAAATGAAGAATTTTAGAAACATAGATGAACAACCTCCTTCACTTGATAACTTTCATCTTGAATCTTCATAAATCTCAATTAATTCTTCAATCAACCCTTTAATACTCTTGATAAGCTTCTAATGGACTTCACATCTAAAAGCCCTAAATCAAAGTGAACCCTAACTTTAACAATCTTAATTACAACACTTAATTTCTTATTGAGCTATACAATCACTAATTTCAGAATTTAGACTAGTGATTCATGAACAATAAGGAGAAGGAGATGAATATTGATGTAACATGTTTTACACTTCTGGGTATGTGCTTATGAGAATTATGACTCATGAAATATTAGATGAGTCATAGATTTAGGTGTTATTATGAGGTGTTATTATACCCTTATATCTTTCATTGTATAATTTACTTTGATCCCAAAATTAATATGACTAATATCCTTAAATATTGTTCTGAGTCTCAATAAAATAACATACTTAAAATTTAATACCAAATTAACTTAATTAATCACTATTAATTAAGCCGCTAAAATAGGGGATGTCTCAGTTCGCTCCCCCTTTCATCATTGATGGGCCCAAAAAAGATGGAAATCCATGTCCACAATTCATGGGCACTACTAGTATGGTAAATAACAACATCGGCAATGGTGGTGTCAAGGGTGTAAAGTATCCATGATATCACTTGTGCATCATCTTGTTTCCATTGAGGGTCTTTGTTTTCTGGAGAGGGCGGTAATGATATGATTGAGCCACCACCGATCTGCTATTTCTTGTTTAATTTCATTACACCACTTGGTATAATTTGTAAAATTCAATTTTTCAGAAATATTTGGGTAAGTATGGATCTTTTCGCTATATGTTTGGATACTTTGTAACAAGTAAAGAAGGAGTATTCACACAATCATGCCAAACACAATCATTTCTAGCTCGTCAAATCTGATAGATAAGATTGCAAATAGAGGCAATACTAATCTTCTTCAGAAAACGAGAAACCTTCCACTTGCTTGGAGAATTAGCTTAGAGAGATGTAGTAGGAGCTACACCAAGCCATGAAGTCAAGAGATTAGCACAACGACTGCTAAAAGCATAGCTGAAGAACAAATGAGCAAATTAAATTCATTATCCATACAACAATGGGGGCAACAGTCATCAAGAGTAACACCAAATCTCATAAGATCATCCTTTGTTTTAAGCGTGTTAAGCATTGCCAACCAGAAAATGAAGCGAGCTTTAGGAATTGAAGATCTATGCCAAACAAGTTTACACCAATTAACATGAGGATTAGACCCAATCAACTCTCTAAAAACTGTATTGATGTTATAAACATCGGAGTTGATCCAGTGGCACATATGATCTTTAACCTTACACAATTTACGAATGACCCAACTAGCAGTGGGAGGTGGGTTAAAAATCAGCCAACGACCATCCTTAGTGTAGACACCATGAATCCATCTAACCCAAAGAAATTTATGCATACAACTCAAGTGCCGAACAATTTTACCAACTAAAGCCCTATTCCAGAGTTCAAGGTTCTTAATTCCCGAACCACCCTCCTTCTTAGGCCTACAAAGAGACTCACAGTTCACATTTTCAGGTTTAGTTTCTTGACGATTATAGTGCCACAAGAAAACCCTACATATAGAATTCACAGCGTCAAATCACTTTTTTTGGTAAGACAAAAATCTAACACCAGTAGGTAGTGATGCTCATCAGAACTTAATGCACAAGCTATAAACATGCAACATAAGAGAGTTGCTTAAAAGGAAGCTTACCAAGAGGAAGAGAAGTATGATTAAGGATGTCCCTCTACTACTGCTCAGGTACACCAACTAAGTAAATGGCTGATTTGGAAGTATTAGCACACAGACTAGATGATAGATCAAAGACTTTTAACCCCTTATATATAATTTCAATAGAGCTAAGGTCCCCTTTGGAGAACAACATCAAGTCATCAGCAAAATAAATGTGATTAAGCTTGATGATTTTGCACTTGGGATGATATTTAAAGAGAGGATCAGTATTAGCACACTTTAGAATCCTAGAGAGATATTTCATCCCAATAACAAATAAAAGAGGAGACATTGAGTCCACTTGTTTAAGACCCTTTTGGCTTGAAGCCTTGGCAAAGGAACACCATTAACAATCAAAGAAAAGGAAGCTATAGATATGCAAGTGAAAACAATCTTAACAAAGTGATGAGGAAAACCAAGAGCAATAAACATATCCTTAATAAAGAACCAATCCATCGTATCATAAGCTTTTTTCAAGTCATCCTTCACCCGACAGCTAGGGGCACAACTCTTCCTAATATAGTGACAAATAATATCTTGGCAAAGAAGGATATTCTGAATATTACTTCTATCAGCTACAAAAGCCCTTTGATTTGGACCAATCAAATGATTCAGCACCGTCGACAACCTAGAACAGATCAGCTTAGAAATTCACTTATACAAAGTATGGACATAAGCTATGGGTCTAAAATCACCAGGAACAGTAGGACTAGGGACTTTAGGCACAAGAGTAATAGCTGTAGCATTCCAGATTTTCAAGAGCTTACCTATAACACCCCTAACTTTTTACACTAATAATATAATAATAATAAATACAATAAAGCGTAAATAATTTTTTTTATAGCAGGGGAAAATAAATATGGGGTGTCCGCCACACTTAGAAAGTGTAAGGTGTCAAACCAACATTTAAACTTATATAGTTTAACAAAAATAAATGTTAAACACTAATATATTACAATACACTCATAACGTATTATGATCTACGTCGCCCAACTCCCATGCACAAAACACGTCATATAAGTTGTCATTACCTGTGGAAAACAAAAACACAAAACATGAGCCACAACTCAGTGAATAGTTACTCTAACGTGTCAAACTAGTTATTCTTGAAAATGTTTGACATTTAAAAAATATTTTTTTTATCACTTTCGAAATCCACAAAATTGTTAAGTATTTATATATTTTGTAAAAATCATTATACACTCACATCGTAAAACACTTGCATTGTCACACTTTGTAAATACTCATATAAAACACTTGAATAGTCACACTTTCAAAATTTATTCACCATTTACATTTATATAATGTAACAAAAATAACACATCCCCTTTTATGGACTCCTCCCAAAGGCCGATCTACCAGACGCCTTGAGGAGGTAATTTGCTCTTGGCAATATAAACACATGTCACGTTTAGGTGCACCAAGGATTGACCTACCCTACACAATCTAGGGCAAAAACATTTATATCATATCACTTAAATGAAAACCAAACAATTTTATGAAATATACTTGCATATAAATATATAATACAATCTCTTTTATTAACTTAGTACAGAGTGTATAATACACTCGTAGTACAAATTCCTTTTTAAAAAAAAATTAATGACCATATGTAGAATCAATCAATAACATATGCTTTTAAAATCCTGGGAAACAGTTTAAGCAAAGTATAAAAAAAAAATTTAATAAAGCAATGAGGTTTTAGACACATAAAATACCAATGAATTTTTTTATCCGAAACAATAACTATCATCAACACAAAAATAGAAAATTTACAAAGCCATTAAAATGAAATTGAAAGCTTGATAGAAACATCGTTTATGGAGTTTTACTTCTAATGAAATAGACATAACTACTCACATTGTATAAGGAACGAGATCGAACAGGAAAAGAAAATGTAATAAGCTTCCGAATCAACGTTGACTCGACGCCGAGACCGACCACAGCTACCGTATTCCACTGATCATTACTATTAATAATTCTTTTTAGAGAAGGTAAGAAAAATATGTGATGATTATAGGCTTGCCATGAAATGGGTATCTATAGCGGGAAGATGGGGAAGATGATAGGTTGCCATTGATGAGAGAAATTGAAGCTGCAAGGTCTGTTCTTGACTGCCACAAATAAATTACCCCTTACATACCAAGCATCTATCTTCAATGCTTTATTTCTTTAATTTAACTTAGCATAATGATATGACTTTGGGGTTTCCTTTTTCAATATTAAGCTCTTATATTATTATTATTATTATTTTTGAAGAAAATTTTTTTGTATTACCCAAGCAAATAAAACAGGATACAAGGGATCTACGCCCCTAAGATTTCCAGCTTAGCTCCCTAACTTTGCATCAATGTGAACACAAAGCCCACCTTCTAGGAAGGGTTTCCAAGTGTCACTCTTCATGTGCACGGGGAATAAGGGGGAAATCTCAAAAAGAAGGCTTTACAAGGATAAACCCATCACAATCTAAGCCTGTCGATAGGACATGTCCAATCTGACATGACTTCATTAAAAACAAAACAAAACAACACAAAAGGCCTATCAAACAATAGAACTAGCCCTGTAAGAAGGAACTTCACGACCTGAATCAAAGGCGACGAGACTAGCATGTAGGACAAGCTTGAAGTTGCCTAAGGCGCAATAGTCTATGCGAAGCAGACCTGTAGGAGATACCATATACAACAGAGGTAACCAAAAAACATCGTTAGAGGTAGAGATCAACTGGATCTAGCTTTGAGTGTCTCTAGATACTTGAACCGGGTTTCGGACATGTGCTTGACATCTCTAACCACTTGACTGATCATAGGCACTTTGTGTTTCCTAGTGGCATCGTTCCTTGCGCTTCAGATTGCATAAATGAGATTGCACACAATGGCCTTAAAATACTTCTTTTCTTTGCGGGCAAGGCGGTACCCCTTGAGGGTATCCTTCAAGTTTACCATGTTTCCTGTTATTTCCATGTAGTCTTTTAGCGCATCAACACAACCTTTGCTGAAGGTGCATCTGAAAAAGAGGTGTTTCACCGTTTCGCTTTCTCTACCACATATTGGACACGTATCGTTATCCACTACTCCTACTAGCTTCAAACGCTGTTTTGTTTTCAGGCGGTTGTTGAACGCTAGCCATGCACTAAATCTGCTTCTGGGTGTGGCAATCCTGCTTCAGACTATATTATTCCACCTTACTCTTTCACCGATGCCTGTATGGTCTTTGTACACTTTTGTGATTGCATAGTGCGGTGTGTTCATCCAATTTCGGAGTTTGTCTTTGACCTTGCATAGTTTTTTGATGACCCAGCTGGCGGTGATTGGGGCATTAAATAGTAACCAGTTTTCTCCCTTCGTGTAAACCTCATGGATCCATTTGAGCCAGAGGGACTCATGGAGGATACTAATGTGCCAAGAAATTTTCCCTACAGCGGCTAGGTTCCATGTTTCCAGATTCCTGATACCAAGGCCCCCTTCTTTCTTTGGTTTACATACTTTCTCCCAGCTTACGTTCCCAGAGCTGCTAGATTCAGATGAGCCATGCCAGAGGAAGGATGTACAGATTGAGTTCACTTGTCGAATGACCTTCTTGGGGAGGATTACAACTTGAAACCAGTAGCTCGTTATACTCATAAGGACTGAGTTGACGAGTTGGAGTCATGCAGTGTAGGAAAGGTTCTTTGCATACCAGACTCTAATCCTGGATGTCATCTTATCCACCAAATATTCACAGTCTGTAACTGAGAATCTGCGAGAGGTGAGGGGTATCCCTAGATATTTGACTGACAGGTTTTCAAAGTTTAGGTCAAGGGTCATCTTAGCCTGCTCTCTGAAATCATCACTGACTCTTGCAAGGTATATACCTGATTTCGAGTTGTTGGCTTTAAGGCCTGAGCAAGAGGAGAAGTAGTCTACAGTCTTGGTCAGGATGTGGATGGATTGCAAGTCCCCCTTACAGAAAAGCATCAGGTCAACTGCGAACACTAGATGATTAAGCTTGATTTTGCTGCATCTCGGATGGAACTTGAACTCGTGATTTTCACTGGCCTTTGTGAGGGTTCTCGACAAGTATTCCATACCAATGACGAAGAGTAGGGGGGGCATGGGATCACCTTGTCTAACTCCTCTTTGAGCTTTGAATTCGGGGAGAGGGTTGCCATTGATGACCAATGAATATCGTGTTGAAGTGACACAAGCCATGACGATCTTAGTGAATTTCCTCGGGAAGTTGAGGACAATCAATATGTCGTGAATGAAATCCCAATCGAGTGTATCATAAGCTATGATAAGTATTCCATACCAATTATTATTATTATTATTATTATTATTATTATTATTATTATTATTATTATTATTATTATTATTATTATTATTATTATTATTATTATATTATTATTATTATTATTATTATTATTATTATTTTAGAAGAAAACATATTATTATTATTAGGAAAATTTTCCAAGAATAATCTCAACTATCACCCGTTGGCCAAAAATAATCCTAACTATCAATTATTTATAAATAATCCTAACTATTCATCAAATTTGCTCAAAACAGTCCCACAGTACCATTTGAATTTCTTCTAATCTGTGTGCTCATTCGCAACATGTGTCCCTTCTTCATCACTTTCATCATAATCAGAAACATTATCCCTGCTCAAATTCGAAGCAACTACAATATCACCCAATTGAGGGTGTGGGACTGTTTTGAGCAAATTCGATGAATAGTTAGGATTATTAAAAAATAATCGATAGTTGGAATTATTTTTGGCCAACGGGTGATAGTTGGGATTATTCTTGGCAAATTTTCCTTATTATTATTATTATTATAGATTTTATTCTAATAAAATTAATCAACAATTACCCTACTTAGGCAACTTAATAATAATATGACGATTTGCACTAATATACTATTTATATGGTAACAACTATATTCGACATGAATTTTGTTTTACGATTATTAAATATCAATTGGTCACATGACATAAAATGTTTTCATCTAGTAAACACATATAGTAAAAGACAATAAAATAACGGGGTATTACATTACCGGTCACAAAAAAATTGTTGAATAACACTAACAACATCATTCCCCATAACAGGTCAAGCAACTTTATAAAACTTGCTGTTGTACCCATCTAGCCCAAGAGCTTTACTATCCGGGATATTTCATCAGCAGAAAAGGACATATTTAAATGAGATCTCAAATCATCATTCAATACAGGACTTGCATGAATCACATTTATATTAATTTTCGCATGGCACAACAAAGAAGATCAAAATAGAAAGCATTAAAAGCTTGATGAATTTGATCCATATAACTGACAACAAAACCATCCACATAGAGCATATTGATACAATTTGAAGTTCTTCTCTGTTTAAAAATCTGATGGAAGATTTATGTGTTTTCATCACCATGCGTCATCCATTGCAACTTAGCAAGTTGCTGGACATGAACAAAATAATCCTTTTTCGCTTGGTTGAGCTTAACAAGGGATTTCCAGGATGTTCATGCAAGACTAGCTAAGCACGATGTAGTTCAATTTCAGTTGCATCCATAGAAGCTTTAACAGACCCATTTAATTTGGACTGAAGCTTTTATTATTGTTATATGTTTTATTTATTTACCATTTCTAATCATATTATTAGTAAACAAAAATTAATCAATATGGAATGTAATCATTTTGCACCCAATAATTTTTTCTATTTTTCACGTCTCTTTAGATAATGACAAATGAAATTTTTCAATACTTTTATAGTGTTGTATAGCATGGTGAGAGTTTGTATTCTTATTATTAATTCGATGGTAAAAAGGTATATAACGTCATCATGGATTTCAGTTTTGCTAATATAGTCAATAATATCTAACTTATCTCTATTTTAAAGCCACACTAGATCAAAGAACCCCTCAGAAGAGGGTTACATACTTACATATCAAACCACGATGTGATAGACGAAATGCTTCAATGTGAGATCTCCTTTATAATGATGGTGACTTATTCTATATAGAATTTTGTTTGATAAAAATTGTTATGTATTTGATGAATTGTTACTCTATTGTAGATGTTGTATGATATTTTTATTCAATGAATTATTAGATTCCTTTCAAAAAAAAATATAGTGCTCTTTTGGGGTAAAATTGACCATATTCCTCTAGCCCTCCCTTTGAAGAGAGTACAGTATGAATTGTCTACCACATTTCCTCACCCTATCCTTATATTTAATCGGGATATTGGGTTAATAATGATGATGACTAAAAATCATGAAAATTGGTACCTCCATGGGTTTTGATATGTTCTAAGCGCATTGGTTAAGTCGGATTTTGAGTTTAAAATTTTTCAATTTCTGTTTCAAATAAATTTTGATTGCTATTTTGTTTTCTATTATGTTAAAAATTGATTTAAGGCCATTTATTATTTTGTAACAACCCACTTAGTCCGATCTATTTTAAAGGGTCCGACTTGGCCGGCCTATATCCGACACAGTGAACAAATCTACTCTCTATTAAAAACTATTTTAATGGGGATAGAAGAGTACGTGGTTTACTTGTTCCCCCTTGTACAAATTTGGCTGTTGTCATCACAAAATCCTAACTCGTAGAAATGTAAAATAAACAAGATGATTTTATTTTAAATTTTCAAATGGAATGAGTTTACTATTATTAAATTATTGAATGAATTCCTTTAAGTAGTGTTTTAGAATATAGAATTCATTTGAAAATAGGTAATTTAAATTTAGTATTCAAATTCAAGAATTGTAAATGATACCTATATACATAGAATTTGCAAATTTTAATACTTTTACCTATTTTACATTGTTGCTGGAATTTTAAGGAATTGACCCAATTCTAACATTTTCAAATTTAAAATTTATCAAACATAATATTTAGACTAATTTAATATTTGAAAATGAATTTTAAGTTGCCAAAGATAGAGTTTACCAAACTATTGGAGTAGTCGGGACAAATAGTAAATGACAACATGCTTAAAAAACTCACTCTTCATTGTGAAAACAACTTTTAGGAGAAAAAGTAATATAGTCCATCTAGTGCGATTGCTGATCAAAGCTAAGTTTGACCAAGTCATCCTCACTAATTGTTTCAACTAATTCAAGTGCATGCATGTCTACTATTTACTCTTTGATTTTCATTTCATTTATAGTATACTTGTATAAAATTTGTGCATCGTACGAAATTATATAGAATGGATTTTTTTATTTGAAATGTTACTTTTAAATTATTGTGCAATTGTATATTTGAAATATAGAAGTAACTTTTTAAATTATACTGTATTTAGTATAAAAAGAAAGTATTGTGATCGCGTGTTGTTTTATCATAGGAAATTAATTGTTTTTTGACTGTTTTTATTTGTGATGTACAATATTTTTGGACAGCTATTGAATTTGTCTGTAAATGCAGTAATAAAGGATAAGAGTAATATTTTCTTACTAAAATATTTTTGGAAGGTTTATTATTTTTCCGTTCCAGTATTTTACTATGTGATGTTATGACTATTGTATTAATGTAAAATATTCTAAAAGCTATGATTTTTTTAAAAATTAATGTATTTATTTAGAAATAAATTGCTTTACTATTAAAGGACCAATAATCCTACTGCATTTGGATAATGGTTGTGAGACTGCCATTTGTCATTTAACAGCAAAATTATAGAATTGTATGATGTGTGCCGACTCTTGGATGGATCGAGGTTTCAGAGTCTCAGGGGCATTAATAAATGGACAAAAAATTTATTTCAGTAAAATTGCGTGTAAAAGCACAATAATCTCAAGCTAAAATCAAAATTATAATATTAAAGCGATCAATTAATGTCATTCTCATCTCAAAAGATTAATAAAGTTTAATTATAACGTCATTCATACATAATAGAAACAAAATCTAACAAACACATTCTCTACTCATCAAACATTTTGCAAGAAAAAAAAATTCTCTGTTTTTTTTCTCATTAATTATATTGAATATTTCTAACAAAAACGCTAACAAACACATTCAAAGATAAAAACAAAAATATTCAAAAAGATGACAGTCTAAAAAATTCAAATAATATTTTAACAAACATAACACTTTTTGGAGGATATAAATTAGTTGAAAAATAAGACAAAAAGTAAGTTGAAGATATAAATAAATAGGTAAGATAAAGAGATAATACTTTACTCAAAAACAAGTTTTCAATCAAAATAAATTCTAAATACTTTATTTCTTGTTTTTAATGTTTTTATATTCAGAATCATAGGAAGATTTAAAGAGAGTAATCATGAGGGATAATTAATGTTAGACATGTGCATTCGGATTATAATTTCGATTTTGGATAAAGTATTTCAGTATCTTAATTCCTTTATACTATTGAATATTATTATTATTATTCTAAAGTAAAATAAATTAAAATGAATCATATATATAATACTACTATTAATCAAGTTATATTTTGTGATTTAGCCTGAATTAATTATTTCATCTAAATTATGGATCAACAAATCAGTTTGTATACGAAAACAAATATATGAGTTATTATCTTTTCAAAAAAATTTTAATGAGTTATTATTAGTTGTAAACAATAAAAAAAATCGATTCAATATAGTTGAGTAAGAACTCATCACCTAATTTGGAGATGCAAGACATCAGGGCCGTTCCGGGTAGGCAAGGAGTGTCGCCGCCTCGGGTCCGATATACATAGGGGTCTAATTTCAGTGTAATCTGTGAGTCTACAGTTTACATTTTTTGAAAAAAGTCACGTTTAAGAGAAGAGGAAGATAATGAATCTTGAAAAAAAATAATTTATTTCAACATATAGGGATTTGTCTCTAATATTTTTTCAAGTATTTGTCAAATATCATAATCGATTTTCTATCGAGAGGGCCCACATTTATTATTTTGCCTTAGGGACTAGGGCCTATAAAATATGAGAAACAGCATTGATGCAAGTATGTAACATGTAAGATGACCCATGAATCCAAAATTGATTGATAAATGTGTATAATCAACTTTAATTTTGTTCCTTTTTAACTAAGTTTTGTCAATGCAATCTATTTCAAAAGCAATTTAATTATATTTCCAAATAATATCTCCATTAATATTTATAGAATACAATAATCGAATAGGAAACTCTAAAATTTTGTATTCCATCTTAAGGAGATTTTCCATGCACTTTCTCATTCAAAAACAAAAATGAAGCACACTATCTCCAACGTCCTCATGTGGTTGACAATTACAAATATCTAATTTGTATAGTCGTATAAAGGAATTGTGAAGATGACACAATTTAAGCGTAACGTTCCAATAAACTACCCAGGCAATTAATTAGTTTAATCACGTAAAGACATGGTTATACTCTACCTGTTAAATTTAGACCTAAATCGAAATTTACTTGATGATACAAACAGAAATTAGTGTATTAGAATTAGGGGTGTTTAATAGATCGGATATAGATAGAGTCGGATTGGGTAAAGTCCTTTTTGAATTAATATGGGCATTAGACGGGCGGGGCTTTGAAAACCCGACCCAATCTGACCCAACCCGTTTTTGTTACTTAAAAGTATCATCATTTCCATTGATTAATTTATAATACTTAAATTGTAGATACGTATTAATAATTTCAATTGGCATTGTCATTTATAATAATTATATTATCCATTAATTATGCTATTTATAAAGGTCCTTTTTCTACCCTTATTAGAGTCTTTTATAGCACGCTTCAATAGAGCTCTTTTTTGGTCCAACCTATTTTTAAGTCGGCCCTTACAATTACAAAATCTTTCTTCAAATGGGCCGAATAAGGGCTCAAAAGTTAGGAGTATTATATATTTTTTAAAAAATAAATTAATGAGAAGTAAAAAAATAATTAAAGTTCTTGACCCCTTGGAGTCAACCCGAAACCAACAACACTCTGATTTGAAACTAGACTTATTTGAAATAATCCTACCCAACTTGAAGCTCGCTGATCTGACGTTTCAATAAGTCTATTGTGCTTATTTTAAGCAGTATGAGATAGTCTCATTGTAAGACGTGTCCATACTAATGAAGGTCTGTTACATTAAAAGTTTTTACTTTTTCTGTTTCATAATCCTTATTATTGATAGTGACATTTTTCTACACAATATCTCACACTTAGTAGCACATATTATAGAACAAAGGAAATATTATTAAACTATTTAACCTAAGTATAGGGGCACAAGTCATGGTGAAATCGTCCCATACAGAATTTATGAATCATTTTTAATAATTAACTTTGTTTTTCTTTTGAAATAGTTGACGAAATGACTACACTAAAAATTTCTTAGAAAAGTAAACTTTTTTTTGTTTGTTTTTAGTGCTAAGCAAACTTTAGACTGTTATTCTCAATATATTATATAAAGAATAATTGCTCATGCTTAAGGTTGTTTTGCCTTCTTTGTAAAGGAAAAAGAAAATCAAAATTAATATTTGCAATTTAGTGTTGGTTTCTTCTCAGTTCTATCAATTCACCTACCATTCTAAATAGTTGTTCTTTCTTTCTTTACTTTTTTTTTTCTTTAATTCCTTTTACTTTTTTTGTAATTTTTCATAATAAAAAATTAAGATATAGTGAATAAATATCATTAGGACGAGATGAGGCGTTGTCCCTCTATATTTTTTTAAAAAATAATATATAAACATAATAACACCTTTTAAAATAAATAATAATAATTTATTAATTAAATAAGAAAATTAACATTATCTTATGACTAAAAGAATAAGTTTGATAGTTTATCCAACCATAAGAGTAAATTTTAATAGTGGGTACCAACTAAGCCTGACAAAAGCTGATTGGACCTACTAACACAATTTGAACCTAACAAGTGAGTTTGTGTTGAAACTTTTGACCCAATTAATTTAATGGGTCGATCCGACTTCATCTACTTATTAAATGGGCTAAGTTAAAATTAAAATTTTAAATCTGAAATAAATTTGTTTAAGCCATTTAATTAAGGAAAAATGACCTACAATAATCCAAACTATTTATGATTTTCCTATAATAATCCCATCTATTGATTAACCATGAATAATCCCAACTTTGAGGGGTATTTTCCTAGAGTAAGCTTGGGTAGCTCGATGATCTGCTTAGGTAATTCACCAAAAAAATAAATTAAATATTAATTTAAAATTAGAAATATTTTTGAAAATTTACATAAAAAATTCTAAATAATAAAAAAAAATCATAAATTTTTTATGAACATTTTTTTAACATTTTTCTCGATATTTTATTTTAATTTATTTTTTTTTTAAATAAAACTTGTTATAGCAAGTCATCCGGTCACTGGGTTTACTCTAGGAAAATGCCCCTCAAAGTTGGGATTATTCATGGTTAATCAATAGATAGAATTATTGTAGGAAAATCTTAAATAGTTTGGATTATTCTAGGTAATTTTTCCTTTAATTAAACGAGTTAATTTTTAAGTATAATCAATCAGTATAACATGAACTTAGTTCATTATATATGTTTTTCTATCTTTCATGGTAGATACAAAATGAACATCTCATAAACTAAAAGTTTAAATAGTGGCCTAAAAAATAAGATGTAGTTTATGTCAAAAACTATTGATGAAAACAAAAAATTTTAAAGGGTTAAATGAATCAAAATTAGGTTGACATAATCTGTTACAGATCAGGTAAAGGTTGAGACATTCGACTCACATGCCCAATTAACTAAACGAATTAGAGTTAAGTCAAAGGGTTTCTAAACCGTTTATATATAAGCGAGATTTAAATCCGACCCCACCTAAACTACTCCCTCCGTCCTGATGAGTTAGTAGCATAGAGAAAATAAGTAAAATTTAATAAAGTGGTAATAAAATGAATTGGGTGGATGAAATTAAAAGAGAGTTAAAATGTATGGATGAGATTAAAAGAAAGTGGTGGACCATAATCCAAAAATAGAAATGCTGCAATTTAAATGGGATGGACGAAAATAAAAAATGCTGCAAATTATAAGGGACGGAGGGAGTATTTGACAAGCCTAATAACAACACCAATTCCTCAAAAAATCATAGACATATTATTCTTTTTTATAAGATTATAAAAAAATGGTGGGACGTACATGTATTATGACATCCGAATTTGCTTTTGTCATTAGTGATCAAAATTTATAAAATAACGTACCATGAATTATTGAAGCTTACATCGAGCTATTTAGAAAATTTTAATTACTGAATTTTTGTTTGAACATCATTATTATATCTAGTTTATCTTATTTATAGGGACTATGAGCAAGATTTGGAAAAGGAAAGAAGATGACAATCCATACGATAAACGAGAACGCGATCAAAGAGTCCCCGACTCAAAATTGATCATCCGAAGAAGTTCTTCTCACCTTTACTCACAGGCATGCACCAAAAGTTTGACCTATAACAATAAATAACAAATAAATATACATAAAAAACTAAGCATATAAATAAAGGCTAAGTAAAAACTAAGTAAAAACGAGTCAAGGAACGATATAAGAAAGACAAAGAACAAAAACATCAATAGGTAAGGAGAAATTCTCAATAATCTAAGACAATACTCTCTCCGTTCATTAAATGAAATTCTTATAAGGAAGATTGATGAGAATTAAAAATAATATATTTTTTTGATGGTGAATAAATTATTTTATTGAATACTAAATTTGATAAAGGAAAAGTAGAGACCATAAACAATAAAAAATATTAAAAGAAATTAAATTAAAAAATTGAATCTTTGAATTAAATTGTATCTTATTATATGAAAAAATTACAAAAAAACTACCTAATTTATAACACCTTTTGCAAAAACTACTAATCTTATGTTTTATCAAAAGAACTATCTTAAATGACATATGTGTTTGCAAAAGACTACCACTTGACGGAATCAGTTAGTTGATTGTCAAGTGGGTCTTTGACTTTACACGTGACTAGCACATGACTTCATTTTATAATAACTCTGAAATCCTATATTTTCTTTATTTTTTTTTTCCTTCAGTCTCATTTGATAATCTCTCTCTCACTGTTCATGAAAGACACCTATCAACACTTAATCAACACTTCAATGCAGTATTAATCATCAAATCCAATCAACTAGTAAATTCTTTAAATGATACTCATATATGCTGTGAATTTCACTTATCTAATCCCCACTATCGAATTTCACTCATATATGCTGTGAATTATGGTTTTTACATGATTTTGTTCAATTAAAAATCTTGCCTTTGAATTTTCTAATTCTCGATCCTCTGTTCTCTTCCTTTGATCTTCCTTTGATTTACGTTTGAGCTTTCGAATCATTTAGCTCTTTTGGTTTGAATCAACTCATTTTTAATATTATCAAAGGAAAAAAGAGCTGATTTCAAATGGATAACTAAGCAAGGGTAAATTCCTCTTTTCAAAAACTTTTTTAATTGAATGTATTTCTTAGGGATTCTGATTGCATTGTTTTTTGCTAATTGCATCCCCTCGAATTGGTATCAGGATCGAAAAAATTACAAGTTTTGAACCATCTTTCAAGATTTTCCTTTGTCCACGAAATTCTCTGTGCAAAAGGAATTCTACATGCACATCTATCGAGCTTTGATTTTTTGGTGGAAGAGAAGACATAATTTAATTTGAGGAAAAAATTAAAGTTCTTAAGAATTGAAGGGAAAAGGAGAAATGATTGGGGTTCTTAAGAATTAAAGGGGAAAAAGGAATGAATTAGAGAAAGTCGTGGTTTAAAAGAGCAAATAACACCTAATTAAGTAACTCACGTGATCCACGTACTCATCAAAATAAAATTTTAACAGTCAACTAACTGATTCCGTCAAGTGATAGTCTTTTGCAAACGTTTATGTCATTTAAGGTAGTTTTTTTGCAAAATAAAAACAGTTAGATTAGGTAGTTTTTTTGCAAAAGGTGCTATAGATTAGATAATTTTGTGTAATTTTTCCTTCTTATATTGAAAAATAATGTAGCGTAACAATAATAGTATAGAAATTTATATGGAATGATTTAGGGATATTCTATATGGTAAGCACCAACTATGGCAAAAAGTGAGTGATAGAAATTCTTAAATTTTTTTCCACAAAATAGCACTCAACTCGTGGAAAATTAACTAGAGTAACATAATGGAGGTAAAAACGTTTAATTTCCGTTAAATTTTGGTAAAAGTCATAAATGCCCCTGATAAATCCCAAATTTTTTCCACAAAATAGCAATCAACTCTGGGAATATTAACTTCCATAACATTTCTGTTAAGTTGGCCTGCACATTTGGGATCTATTAGGGGCATTTATGACTTTTACTAAAACTTAACGGAAATTAAAAGTTTTTACCTCAATAATGTTACCGTATTTAATTTTCCAATAGTTGAGTGCTATTTTGTGAAAAAGATTTTAAAAATTGCTACCACTCGCCTTTTGCAATAATTAGTGCTTAACATATAAAATATTTTTTTTTATAATAATTCAACAATTACATCAAATATGAAATCATATATTCACACACGAAAAGGAATCCAAAAGGACAAATTAGTTATTTACCAAAATGAGAATAAATTGTTCGAATTATTTCCAAAACTATAAATATATGTATACCAATATTAATTTGAATAAAATTTTAAATTACACATTATAAAAAATAGGCAAACTTGAGAGGAAGTAATTAATTTTTACACTTACTAGATTATGCCCGTGAATGCACGGCTTAATTAAAATTTCTGACATATTTGTATAAACAAAAAAATAAAAAAATTTACGGCTTTATGTTTTAACCATCTCAAAATATCATATACTCATTTAATAAAAACATTATAAAAATTTTATAAAAAACCTGAAAAAAATAAAATAAAAATACTTTTATGACTTTCTAATACATTAAATGATGTGACATAAAAAGTAAAAAGTAAAGTCAAAGATATTAATAGTAGTCATTATACAATGACATCATCTTTAAGTTTTGGAGGGAAATTTTTGATTGAGAGGGTGACACGTAAGCAATTTTGATAAGTGACATCAGCAACGTTTTGTTTTAGTAATAGTTACAGATACATTTCGATTCTTACAACTTACAAGTCATAAGTTTTTTGAAGTTTAAAGTATGGGTGTTCAAAACCGAATACTAGATCGACCCAGATCCGAAAATTTGGATACCCAGTGTTTCAGATAGTGAAAATCACTATCTAGTTCCGGTCTGAAAAAACCGATTAGCCAGAATTCGGATATCCAATTTTCTTTTCTTTTTTTTGTCTTTTTTTTAAACAATTTTACATTTTCTCGACATAACTATATAAGCTCACTTCGATTTCTTTCTTTAATCAAACTTATTTTTTAAACAATTTCATAAAAACAAGCTTATTTTTTAAACTTTGAATACAAATCATTTTGAAAATATGATTGGATTTTCAAAAGTCTAAATTAATTAACAATAAGTTAGTTATACAATTTAGTTATAATTGCGAACTGTTAATATTAGTAAATTTAACAACCAAAAAAAATTATATATTTTTTTATATTTTTTTTAAAAAAATAAATATTGTAACAAAAGTAGAAAATCGGATATCCGGGTACTTGGTTTTGCCAATGCGTTAACCCAGATCCGAATTCGGTTTAAAATCCGACCGAGTTTTAATTATCCAGTTTTCGAAATCAGATAATTTATCTGATTTTCAAAATCAAATACCGAATATTTTAAATCGGATAATTCAAATCGAATATTTTTGCCCTAGTTTATAGTCACTTGAGTCTTCAACACTCCTAATTAGTCCATAATCCAGAGTTATGGTCAACCCCTTTTGGTTTTTATTGGAGAAGCAGAGGTTGGCCTCCAACTAATTTTTTTCTTCTCCATACTCTATTTTTAATAAGTATTTTTGATTTTGCATAAATAGAAAAACAAGCAAAGTTAATTAAATTTGCGTTTAATTATATATTCATTTTCTTTCGTTGCTGAAATCGTTGCATTACTTAAAATATCCTATATTTTTTCAAAATATCGTATATTTACACAAGTAAAGATTATAGAACCCCCACTTACATTACTTAAAATACCCCAACTACCACCTTTATAATTATTATAATCACTTTAAATACCCTAATTACCATTTTTACAATCATTACAATTACTTAAAATACTCTAAGTACCTACTTTTAAGTGGTCCTTACCACACTGTTAAAATGCGCGCCAAGAGAAAGTGAATATTTATAATGAGTTGGAGGGAGTATTTAATAATCATACACTATATTAATTTTGATGTATAGTATAGAAAATTAGAGTGAATATGAGAGTGTCATTTGTATTTATTTTATTGGCCAGCATTATAAGAGTATTTATGGCCGGAGAATTAATTAAATGATTTACAATTCAGTCAGTTTTAGTCATTTACGGAAATAAAATATTACATTCATATTAATTGCAGGAATAATTGCAGGAATTTCAATTCAGTCAAGTTTATTCTTTACAAATATAAAAATTTGGATTTATATTAATGGTATAAATATTAATGACACGAATATTAATTGCAGGATTTTCAATTCAGTCAATTTTATTCTTTTACAAAAATAAAACGTTGGATTCATAATAACGGCAGGAGTAATAATTGCAAGAATTTCAATTCAGACAATATTATTCTTTTACGAAAATAAAAAATTATGATTTATATTAATGGCAGGAATATTAATCGAAGGAATTTCAATTCATTCAATTTTATAAGTTGACAAAAATAAAAATTGTCTTTCAATACAATGGCATGAAATACAATATAAATACACCATTTGACCAACTTAATTATTTGATCATATCATTTCTTTTTTCTCAAGCTTACGTGTTGGTGAATAATATTTTCAATTATAACCGTGAGCTTAAATTACATTCAGGTTGTATAGAGTGATAGGGGGACATGGAAAATTAATGCAAATGTCATACATATGTAGGAGTATAAGGAAAGAGATGTGACCACATCTATTCACTTAATCCTGGTGGACGAAAAGGGAATATCTATAATGGCTTCAATGGGAAATTTACAATATTAACTCATTCTAAATCCTGTGTGTTAGGAAAATCAATTTTTTTTTTGCAAAAGTTAGAGTTAACCCTGCGGTGGGTGAGTATAGATCAACCAAACATAATGGAAGATGTTCTTCTATAAAACATCAATAATCGAAGATGTTCGTTCGTCTAAAATTTTATTAAGATATAAATGTATTTAAAAATCCGTGCATTGCACGAGTTTCTATCCTAGTAAGAGACTATTTTTTATGACTATTCAAAAAAAGAAATGGATTAAAAAAGTAAGCGAGAAGAAGGGGCAAGAAAAGAGCAAAAAGGTGATGAACCATCACATTCTTAAAAACCTAAACAATACGAAAATTTACGTGTATGAGACGTTAATTAATTTGATTTAATGGATAAAGCTTTGCCAACTCCAGTTTTTATAGGAAAAGATAAAGATCCATTTTCTCGAAAACCAACTCAAATTTTCAACTCGCGTTAAAATCTCCTTTATTCTACATTTATCTTCTCAAAATTTATCATCTCGTGATATACCATGCTATTTTAATTTCCAGCTTATCGTTTCGTGATATATCAACCACAGTCTATTGTTTAAAAAAAATTTTAAAAAGAAAAAGCAAAAGAAAAAGAAAAAAGGAAGTTACAAATGTCAAGTCACCCTGACGAAAGACGTTTTAGACGGTTCTTTCTTCACAATTTTTTTAATTTATTTTTTTAATTTTCTTTCGTGGTAGTCAAAATGAGTTTACTATCAAAGCTTGAGCTAGATTTGCGTTGGAGTATTTACTCGTTTCACTTGTCTAATTTACTTTTTATTAATTTTATTATTATTATTATTATTATTATTATTATTATTATTATTATTTATTTATCATATTTAATACCACTCCGTCCTCTTTAGATTGCATCAAAGAGAAATTGGTGCATTTTTAAGAAAGTGGTAATAAGTGAGGAGAGAGAATGAATTGTGTGGATGAAATTAAAAAAGAGTTAAAATGAATGGATGAGATTAAAAGAAAGTGGTGGGCCATTGTCCAAAAATAGAAATGATGCAAATTAAGTGGGACGAACCAAAATGGAAAATGATGCAAATTCAATGGGACGGAGGGAGTATATATTTTACTTTTAATTTATAAACTTAAATATAGTTAAGTGAAGTCTTTGTTATTTCCTCCGTTCTTTTTTTGATTGTCCTATTTGAAGATTTCACACAAATTAAGATATGTGGAATTTTTGTAGATAGTGGGTATTATTTTATTATACTCCCTCCATTCCTTTTTGATGTTCCTATTTGGGTTTTTCACCAAGATTAAGAAAAATGGAATCTTTGGTGGTAGTGGGTATTATTTTAATTATATAGTAGTGGAAAGTAATGATTGTATTGGAAGTATAAGAGAAAAAATAATTAAATAATAGTGTAATGTAATGATTGTATTGGAAGTATGAAAGAGAAAATAATTAAATAGTAGGGTGAAGTAAGAAAAGTGGGGTTTTAAGGGGTAAAAGAGGGATGAAAACTTTCCAAAAATGGAAAGTATTCTAAAGTGGAAAAACTTATGGAACTACCCGTTATAGTAAGGTGGAAAAACAAAAAGGAACGAAGGGAGTAATAAATAGTGTGAATTAATGATTGTATTGGTATTATGAGAGAAAAATGAGGGTTAAATGAGGGATAAAGAGAGTATATGAAAGATAAAAACTTTCCAAAATAGGAGAGTATTCTAAATAGGAAAAACTTTTGAAACTGCCTGTTATAGTAATATGGACAAACTTAAAAGAACGGAGGGAGTTCTATTTTATTTATCAGATTTTAATTGTGTTTTATTTTTAATTTATAAACTTAAATATATTTAAGTGAAAGTTTTTTAATTCGTCTCAATGCAAAAATTATTAATGTACACTTTTTTGAAACTTTTAATTATGCACAATTAGATTTACTATTAAGGATTAAAAATACTTTCTCGACAAATATTGTGAAAAAATAAATTCAGATTAGTAGGCCCAATACGATAGAGTATTATTTAGATAGCCCCATTGTTTTAGGAGTTCAATATTACTTTTTATTAGCTATAATTTAATTTAATTACTTACTTTAGACTTAAATATGTCATATTTAATAAATGAAATTTTAAATTTATTGTGTGTTTTTATTGTGTTTTTGCTATTATTATAATATTATACTAAAACACATATTGTAATATTTTCATCTTATCTATCAGTGCCAAACTCAAAATTTTATAATTTTGTATGCATGATTTTTTATCAATTTATTTTTTAAATCTTCAATAATGTACAAAACTTTATTCATAATACACAAAAGGAAAAATTGATATAACTAATTCAACCTTTTGATCATCTACTGTTAATAATCTCAGCTTTAGATTATGTCTTCCTATTTAATATTTGCTTTTAGTTTGCTGAGAATAACCCAACCTTTATTTTATAAGTTTGCTAGTATCATACTCTATTACTACCTATTATTTGTAATAAAGTATGTTGTGAGCAAATGTTTGACAAAAATTAGATTATTAAAAAATAATCGAAATGAGAGATTATTCACAGTAAATGGATGAAAAGTTAAATAACTAATGACAATTTTTCTTGAACAAAATTAGTTTAATTTTATTTTTAAATTTGTAAAAAATTCAACCATATAAAAGGAAATTGGTAGAATGTGGACACACTCTCATCATACATTTTAAAAAATATACTTGAAAAAGAAAGGAGGATGTGTAAGTGCATCGTGAGGCTCGACCCATCACATGTTATCCACCAGATAGCTCTTGCTTACATGTAAAACAAACTTCCAAACATATTAATCATTCATTTATACTTCCTCTCTTCCATTATACAAATTCATTTATATTAATCATTCGTTTATAATTCTTACATTCCACTTTTTACGCATTCTAATGAGTTATTTTATTTATTTATTTGTCAAATTATACAAATTCAAAAATTATAAACAGTTATTATTATGAAAGTATGCGATTAGATGATTCAAACAAGATTTCACTTGACTATATTTTTATTTACACATTAGTCGTAATATATAAAATAAGCTTAAACGATGAATAGTGCACATAACAAAAATGTAGCGAGTATTTCAGAACGGAGAAAGTACGTATATGATATTCGCCATTTCTATATTTCACAAGTGATTTTCAAAGAAATTATTATTTATCAATCATATTTAATTTGTATTTTATTTACAATCTATCTATATATAACATTACTAAAACAAAACACTGTTGACATCATCATTATTTAAAATTGCTTACGTGTCACAAACTCAACGAAAGTTTTCCTTCCAACACTCAATGATGATGTCATTGTTTTATGACTACTTTTTTTTATCTTTGACTTTATGATTCACATCATTTAATGTATTAGAAAATCATACACATTATTTCTTTTTCTTCAATTATTTATAAAATATTTTTTATTTTATTTATTAAATGTGTATTATTTAGTGTATTGGATATTTTGAGATGGTTAAAACTTTTTTTTAGGATATTTTGTTTTTATAAAGTTGGTTACTTAAATATATATTTTTGTTTTAAAATTTTATAAAATAATTTTACATATTTTTGTGTTAAATTTGATTTTAAATTGTCTTATACATAGTTGTAATACTTTATATAAAATAATTAGATTTTATGGATTAAATCTTCTAATCTATATCTATTACTATTACTAAAACAAAACACTGCTGACATCACCATTATTTAAAATTGCTTACGTGTCACAACCTCAACAAAAGCTTTCACTTCAACACTCAATGATGATGTCATTGTTTTATGACTACTTTTTTTTTGTCTTTGACTTTATAACTCACATCATTTAATGTATTAGAAAATCATACACATTTTTTTTTCAATTATTTATAAAATCTTTTTTATTTTATTTATTAAATGTGTATTATTTAGTGTATTGGATATTTTGAGATGGTAAAAACTTTTTTTAGGATATTTTGTTTTTATAAAGTTGGTTACTTAAATATATATTTTTTGTATGAAATTTATAAAATAATTTTACATATTTTTGTCTTATAAATAGTTGTAATACTTTATATAAATTAATGTAATTTATGTCGGAAAATTTAATAAAACCGTGCATCGCACAAGCAATATCTAGTATATATATAAATTAAAACATAGTCAAGTAAGATTATGTATGATTTATCTCAATATAATTTCTTTAATATCAATTATTTAATATTTTTAACTAAATATAATAAATATATTTAAAATTTTAATACTATGTCCATAAGATTACATAATATAATGAGACATTTAATTAAAATACGAGATAATATCGTGGAATAGACATGTTCGAATGCGACCCATTCTTAATAGGGAGTAGGGACAAGGGTTAGGACCCAATTCAAAATTAGATTTAGAATTGATTTTAATATGAGCTAACTAATTTGATATTCTATAAGTTTGGATCCATATTATGTAAGTTCACTAACATATTATTTTTTTAATTATATAGAAAAGTTACATAACAATTCCATATAGAAAAGTTACGATTATTATAAAAGAGATCTCACATAGAAGTCTAGACGCAGTTATGGCATGCCTAGGTTCTACATTAAGAATCTCCTCATTTGTAAATTTAGCTACAAAAAGATGGAGAATCTCCAAAACAAAGAATGTTTTTTTTTTTTTGCATTGCATTGAATTGTCTTGTATACCAGATATGGAAAACCCGCAATGAAGCTATTTGGCAAGCAAAAGTCAAATCCACAGATGCCATTATGAAGATTATCAAGGAAGTTGTGAAGGCCCGTTCCTCTACTATCTGTATCAAGGAGAACGATAAAGATATTAGTTAGTTGTATATGACCATTGTCTATTTTTCTTTTTGGGCTACTAGATCGGTTCCTTTTTGGTGGCCTCTCTTCTCTCTTCTATGCATATGAAGAATGCGGGTATGAAACTCTTCATAGAAGGTGGGGCTACTTAGCTATCTGATGCAATTATTGGAGGTTAGTTGAGTTGTCTGAGCTTAGTTCCTGTAATTATTTCTTTTGAGTTTTAATGGAATTTCTTCTTCTTCCAAATGATGATGATGATGATGATGATGATGATGATGATGATGATGATGATGATAATAATAATAATATGCATATGATAAATAATAATACTCTCATTGGCGATATAGACTTTCTCTCACTGTCGTCTTCCTTGCGCGACTTCTCCTCTTTGAATCTCACCGGATTCTGGCCATGGGTAGGAGA
Organism: Amaranthus cruentus; assembly: GCA_019425755.1. Lineage (NCBI taxonomy): Eukaryota > Viridiplantae > Streptophyta > Magnoliopsida > Caryophyllales > Amaranthaceae > Amaranthus > Amaranthus cruentus. Next base: position 19,624,625 of record CM033459.1, read on the forward strand.
GGGAGGCCACCAAAGGTGAAGGTAGTACCGAGGAAGCCTTCTTTGAGTTGTTCTTCACGCGAGTCTTCTTCTCCGGATAGGTATGCGTTTCAATCAAGCTTGGGTGGTGCTGGTTCTTTGGAGTTGAATGCTGGTTCGAAACCTACTGTGTCTGCTAGTCCTCTTAATTTGATTAATATTGTTCCTTCTCATGCTTGTTTGCAAACTAATATTGCTCCTTGTATTGTTTCGAAGTCCCCTGGTTCGAATCCCCCATCTGCTTCTATTGATTTGATGCTGAATAATACTGGTGTTGTTGGCTCTAAAATCCCTGTTATTAAATTCCCTTGTGCTACTCGTACTATTGCTAAAATTAGTAAGGAGGATGTGGCGGAGAAAGTGAAATTTTGGGAGAATGCCGTGGTGTGCTATGTTACTAGTGCGAACCCCTCGCTTTATGTGGTTATGGGGTTTGTGTGTAGGATTTGGAAGGATCTTTCAATTGACAGAATTGGTATGGTAAATCGAGGTGTTTTTGTTGTTCGATTTCTTCAAAAAGAGCAGCAAGTTAAGGCATGTTGTAACCGCCCTGAATTATGAAGGCAAAGTTTAATTGGAATTTAGTATTAATCACTGTCTAAAATAAAGGAAAATTACAACCATATCGAAATAAGTCCAAGTTCAAATTACATCCTTAAAATAGTCCAAACCTTAACAACCAACTAATAGTCTCTCAAATACAATAAAGAGATCTAAACGAAAGGGGAGTCATACTCCAACTCAGGTTCATCTTCCGCTCGCATATCCATTCTTCGTCGAGGTGCCATAGGGGTTTACTCTAAAAACAAAACCATTGGAAAAACATACAAAGCATAGTATCGACAAAGGACGAGTATAAACACACTAGTGTCCAAAACAAGTTATCAAAACCTTTTGATTTGAGTAAATTCATTTTGAAAGATGCTTTTTCATTTGATAAATCATATTATCATTCAAACCCAGTTCAATGGTTTTATAGTAATTTCAAATTCTCAAATTTCATCATAAATCTTAAGATCTCAATGGATCAATCAATTTCAAACTCATATCATAAGTTTGATGGTACTCATGAGTCATCATGTGACTCGTTGGTAGTCTGGTCTACGTCCGACATATCCAAGTGTAACACAATGGTATTGTGAACAATAAGCCAAAGATTGGTGAGCGCTTAATCATGCACACAACATTTGTTATGGCATATGTACCGCTAATGGGTAAAACATGTTACATAATCATATCATCAAACATAACCTTTGTATTATATTGGGGCATCACTAGCATGTGTGGAAATGCATCGCTACAAAAAGTGATTAAAAATTCAAGACGATTTTTCAAGGAAACCACTAAAATGTTTAGTTTCAATCAAAGAGTTTTGAAATTAATTCAAAATAACTATGATATAGTTCATAAGTCTTTAAAATAATAAAATCGATAATTACTTAATAAAATTTTACTAAAGTTCTAAAAGTCATATAAACTTTTATTAGCTTATTTTAACTAATAAATGTCATGTATAATATTTTATATTTTTTTTTATATAGACATTTTATCGATAAATCAATAAAATCGGTTTAAAATTATTTAAGTCCAAATAAATTAATATAAAAACTTTTATGATGTTCCAGAAAATATTTTAAGGAATATAAAATTTTAAATAACCATTAAAAACCGTGTGGGGTATTTTTAATAATTAATATTGTTATTTTACCGATAAACCGAATAAGATTTATTTAAGTCCATATATGGTCACAAAAATCTATATAAGTTTTTTGACATGTATATACTGTTTATATAAGTGTCTCATAAATGTTTCATACTTAAAAGACGTCATTTAGTATTTATTTTGTATTTTACTATTTAATAATTTACCGATAAACAATTTAACGATTACTCAAAAATCATGAAAAATTCCAAATTAAATATATTTTGGCCAAATCTTGTTGGAGACATTATAATATGATTTTATTAATTATTTTTGATGATCAAGAGTTTATGAGAATACCATATTTTATAATAAGAGTATTTAACACCTTAAAACCCATTAAAATATCGATTTAACGAATAAATTTCAACAAAATTATTCAAGAGATTATTTTAACATATAGCTACTGGAAATTACTCTTAAAATGCATTTCAAATATTTTATAAGTCCATAAAACCATTTCCATCACAATTACTTTCACAAAGTAGTGTAAATCATGCCTTTAAACATACAACAATTCTTAAAATCAACATGCATGATGCCCACAATAATAATACATGTAATAAATCTTTGCATACTCAAAATTATCATTTTGATATCATTTTTCAAGATTTAAGAACTTCTCTTTGGGAATTTTATTTTATTTTTTTTTTTTAAAAAAACAAGTTTATACAAAACTTTCCCAACTTGTTCTTAAACCCTTTAAAAATCACCCCATGTGACATACCTCGACTCCAAGCCTATATAGGTATTTCGTAAGCTCCTACGTAAGCTCCGATGCGTTCTTAGAAGTGGTTCCAACTTCGGGTCCTTGCCCTTCAAGCCTCAACTCCAACTCTTCAACTAAACATATTGCATTCATCCAAAAATCAATAATAATTTTGGATTTCTAACATGCACTTAACTTTCTTTAGTTGGAGTTGTTAAACTAATACTTGTGATGATTTTAACATATTTGGAGTATACTTATTATGTTGAGCAACATACTTAATCAAGTCTCATAATTTTACTAAAATTTTTAAAGTAAGAAAATATATAAGTTTGTGAAAAGAACATTTTCTTTTCTTTTACTTTCTACTATAATCGATTTTTTTTATAGAGGTTTTATAAGTGATAATTTTCTTAGTTTTAGATACAAAAATATCCATATTAAAATGATCTTAGTTTATAGAAAGATTCATGTAAGAGTGTTCTTCATGAACAAGTTTTAACAAAAACTAGTGGAATAAAGAAATGATCATAACTTACTCTATGCTTGGTGGATTTCTTCAAGTTTGGTGTCTATGGAAAGCTCTTGAAATGAAGATTATTTTTATGGAATATTTGAGTTTATAAACATAAATTTTCAGAAGTTTTAGATGGGTTTTTGAAGAAGGTTTGATGAGAAAAGAAGGTGTTTTAGTAGTTGAATGTTTGAAGGATGCTAGTGTTTGTTCATGGATGAACTTGGGAGCAATGTGTTGGGTGTTTATGGCTGAATTCTTATTCAGAAAATAGAGTGTCTTTGCTTCAAATATTAGCCTCTTGCATGCTTGTAATGATGCATAATCTAGGTTAGAACAAAAGGGTACTTTGGTTAGAGTGTTTTGCTTGAGTATGTAAGTGTATAAAGGGCTATAAAGAGGGTTTGGGACAGCTATTGGGGCTGCTGTTTGGGGCTGTTTTGGAGGTGGTTTTTGTCTCATTTTGATCTATTATAGTGTAGGAAAGGTTTATCTAAGATAGTTTAAAGTTTGGGTAAAAATTGTTGTACATGTAACAAGTTATGTAACTTGTATTATATGTTTAAAAATCACTTGTATATGTGTATAAAATATTTAATTTACTCCCATCATGTTTAAATAATATGATCGAGTAATAATTAAATTTTCTCGAACTATTATCGGTAGTTGCTCAACTTTAAGTTTTACCTCCAAAGTTTACGTTTCTTGTTACGATTCATAACCACGTTACGAATTAACAAGTTTCTAATCATCGTAGAAAATTTTCAAATTTCTACCATCACTAATTAAATTTTAATTAGTGAATGACAAATATTAAGGAAAAAAAATTAGGCGCTAAAAATGACTAATGAAATCTCATTAATAATGCGACTATTTCACATGTAATATGAATGGCATTTTGTTTGATCGCAAACCTTTTGTTGTTAAGCCATGATCTACTCATATCTCCTTTGAAAAGTCGAGTCTTACCACCATTCCAATTTAGGGTAAGCTCCCTAAATTAAATTTGAGATATTGGACTGATAGTTTGTTAAAGAGGATAGCTGGCTATTTAGGAGTCGTTTTGAAAGTTGATGAGGCTACTCTTTCCAAAACTAGAATGTCTTTTACAAGAGTCCTTGTGGAGATGAATGTTGAAGACAATTTTCTTGAGGAGCTTTACTTTTCTAATGAGGATGATGAGATTATTACACAACATGTGCAATATGATTGGATTCCTATTTGGTGTTCAAAATGTTCACAATATAGCCATTCTGTTGGTGATTGTCGTTTAGGTAAACAACTGCGTTCTAAACCACAACTTGAGGTTGATGATGATGGTTTTCGGAGATATAAGAAGGGCTTCAAGCGAGTGGTGCCTACTGACCCAAAGTAGGATGCTGATGCGCAACAAAAGCCTGATCAACTTAGAAGTGGTTCAGATGGGCAGCATGATAAGCAAATAGAGTTGGATACTAATTGTGAGCAATGTGATAGGCAGGAACATGATTCCCAAGTGGTTATGGTCGATTCTTTTCACCCTGTAGTGCCAACTATAAATGGTTTTAGTGTTATGGAGAGTTCTTCTGATTTTGATGTTCAGGATAATGTTGTAACATCTTCCATAGCGTTGGGAGCTGATCCCATCCCCGGCAATGAATAGCATATTTGCATGGAATGTGCAAAGAGCTAATAAGGTTAATAAACAGATTGATATTGCCAAGTTCATCCGTCATAATAATATTAGCCTTATTAGTATCCTTGAGTCTAAGGTAAAGAGAGAGCAGGTTTGGGGGCTCTTTGTCTTCGTGTTTTTCTAATTTGGTTTGGCATAAAGGGTTGCTTGGAAGAGTAAGGATATGTATGTGGATATTTTGACATGCTCGAGTCAATTAATTCATGTTTTTATTAAGCCTAGAAGTGGAGCTGTTTTTCATTGCACTTTCGTTTATGGGTCTATAGATAAGAGAGAGAGAGAGGCTGACGCTTTTCCATCATCTTCATGATATTAGCAAAAGCGTTTGTGGTCCATGGATTGTTATGGGAGATTTTAATAGTGTTGCCAGTTTAAATGAGCGTCACGGTATTCTAGTTCGACTTCAATTCAACCTATGAGAGACTGTATGGTCAACTGTGACATTTATGATCTGCATTATAATGGACGTTTCTATACTTGGAGTAATAAGCAAGTTGGAGCTAGGAGGGTCATGAGCAGGATTGATAGAGTCCTTGGTAATGTTCATTAGGAGGAGGTCTTTCCTAATGTTGTGGTGACCTTTCTTCTAGAGGGCACCAATGATCATTCTCCTATGTTGGTGCAAGTCTCTCTTCCTATTGCGCTGAATTTCCCTACTACATTTATCAAGATCATAATGACTTGTATTACCTCAACCAGTTATGTGATCATGCTCAATGGTATCCCTACTCCTATTTTCCATGCCGAGAGAGGTCTTCGTCAAGGTGACCCGCTTTCCCCTTTGCTTTTTGTTATTGGCATGGAATACTTGTCTCGTATCCTGAGAAGTGCTTAAGGTACCTTTCATTTCCATCCTAGGTGCAAGACTATTAAACTCTCTCATCTTTGTTTTGCAGACGATTTGATGTTACTTTGTAAAGGAGATGTGTCCTCTGTTAGATCTTTATGTAATTTCTTGCATTTATTTTCTCAAGCTTCTGGGTTGCAAGCTAACTCCGCAAATTCAGCTATTTACAGAGTCGGAGTTCCTAGTGATATTAAAGAGGAACTTAGGGATTTGTCTCAATTTACTCATGGTTCTTTCCCTTTCAAGTATCTCGGGGTTTCTTTGTCTTCTAAACATCTTAGCATGGTCGACTGTGAGCAAATTGCGGATAAAATAACATGGAGGATTCGAGCTTGGCCTGCTAAGCATTTGTCTTATGCTACTCGCCTTCAGCTTATAAATTCAGTGTTAATGGGGATCTCGACTTATTGGTGTTAGATGTTAATCCTTCCTCGTTGTGCTATTCATATTTTTAATTCCATCTATCTCTCCTTTCTATGGTTTGGTATTCATGACTCTCACAAGCCTGGCCATGTTAATTGGGATGTTGTTTGTAAACCCAAAAAAGCTGGTGGATCCGGAATTCGGAACCTTTAAGTTTGGAATGCTGCAGTTGTGGGGAAAATAGCTTGGCATATATCGTATTTGAGGGAGTCCTTGTGGGTCAAATGGGTTCATGGTGTCTATACTAAGGGAGGCCGATTGGAGATCTTCAATGCACCTATCACAGCTAGCTGGACATTGAAGAAAATTTGTGCTGTGAAAGATCAACTCTTACCTTGTATTTGTAAGGATCAATATTCGATACATCATCAATTTTTAACAATTAAAATCATACAATGTAATAATAAAAGAGCTGGAAAATGACAAATGACAACTTAAATTCTTGCCAAATGGATTAAGGTAATAGAGTTAATATTAATTATGCGTCACTTTATTAATTTTCCAAATTAATTTAAAACTAAATAAGACTAAGTATTTAAATCTATCTATTTATAACTATTACTAAAACAAAATACAGATGACATCATCATTTTAAGAAAATGTTTAGATGCCACTTTATCAATAAAAGTTTTCTCTCTAAAATTGGATAATGATGTCAATGTTATTACTCCCGTAAATTATTGTCATATCTTTGACTTAATACAATCTAATTATTATTTTTTCATTCTAAGTTACATCATTCAATGTATTACAAAATCATATATTTTAGTCATTTTTTTCAATTATTTATAAAATCTTTTCAATTTATTTATTAACTGAGTATTATTTGATGTTTTGGATATTTTGAGATGGTTAAAGCATAATATACTTTTTTTAATCTTTTGTTGTAATTTATTTGTCATCAAGTAAATTTTCAGAATCACTTACGCGCACACAAAATATCATACTATGTACGTAATATATATATAATCGTTTTGGGTGAAATGAAATTTAACTACAATGTGTGATTTATTTCTTAAAGTTTAAATTTTTTAGTTTATACTAATATGTGATAAATTTTTTAAAAAATTGTGCATCGCATGGGTACTATCTAGTGATTTTACTAGAACAAACAAATTTAAATGATTTTACTACATCAAATCCTTATAGTTTAAAAAATCCTAATAATTTCAAGGAATATTCGTATACTAAAGTTAAAAGAATTAGTATTATTTTGTATATTATATGAATGGAAATTAAGTCATACTATTTATAATATATACAATTAATAAATAAATATAAGAAAAATAGGTAAATGATTACAGATGGCTATTTTATAGAATAATATTAAATTAAAATGTAATCGTAAAATAGACACATAAGAAGGGGGTTAAAAGGATGAATATAGTGATACGCATTCGATAAATGTTACAAAAAATTATAAGAATACTTGGCTTGATTTTTCTTATTATTTGAGGTGTATAAATAGATAGATGAAATCATATGTATGATGTGATTATTGGCACCGTCATGGATCGGACATATTATAGATAATTGTTGGGCAAAACATGGTTTGCCAAATTGGTGAAAGCATAGAGGTCACGCAATGGTGGTAATGGAATGAGTAATTCTATAACACCTTAGGGATCTTCTTGATAATTTTACAACGCCACGTTCTTCTGACCATTTAAGTGGTGAGCTTTTTATATATTAGCTTATTGAAACTGGTGCGTCTCATCATGTAACTGGAAATGGTGATTTATTGATACATACTCGAGATATTACCAATTGCCCAATTGCCCTTCCCAAAGGTAAACAAGTTATATCCACCGTATAGGGTGAGGTGCAATTGTGCACCAATATTGTTTTTGACAATGTGTATTATCTATGCTTTTTGAATTGCAATTTGATTTCTATTTCACAGCTTATTGCTGATATTAAGAGTATTATCACTTATACAGATACATTGTATGTTATTTAGGACTTACATATAAGTACACTGATTGGACTAGGTGAACAAGGGGGCGAATTGTACTACTTTCGTGACATACCCCAAATACGTGCTTTGTTTACTAGTGGTGGTTATTCTAAAATTGTAGCCTCAATGACTCGGTCATCCTTCAGATCAAGTAGTTCGGTTCCCCCCCCCCCCTATTCTATTAAATTTGATAAGAATGCTAATAAAGCTCGTAATGTATGTCATCAAGCCAAACATTCGAGAACTACTTTTCTTGTTAGTGAAAGTAGAGCTACTTCTCGATTTGAGATTATACATTGTGACTTGTGGGGAAAATATCACAATCCTTCTTCATGCGGTGCCTCTCATATTCTCACTTCGGTTGATGATTATTCAAGAGTTGTTTCCTATTTGGGTGTTTCATCTTTTCGATAAAATAGAAGTTTTAAAAATGTTTTGTTCATTCTTTTCTATGATTGAGATGCAATTTGATGCCAAAATTAAGTGGTACGTAGTGTTAATGGTACATGCATGAGTTTTTTTTTCCTTTTTTTTTAGCATCATGGAAGTTTATTCCAAACCTCATGTGTAGATACGCCTCAACAAAATGGTAGGGTTGAGCGTAAACATCGTCATATTTTGAATGTTGCCCATGATTTGAGTTTTTAAGCTAATTTACCCATACAATTTTGGGGTGATTGCTTCTTAGCTGCTGGTTACATTATTTGTAGAACACCATCCTCTTTACTTGATTTTAAAACTCCATACGAGGTTTTATTTGGCAATCCTCCTTTTTTTGATGACATGCGCGTCTTTGGGAGCTTATGTTATGCTTACAATCATAAGTTAAAATTTGATAAATTTTCTAAAAGAAGTCGCAAATGGAGTTTTGTTGGATATCCATATGGGAAAAGGGTTAGAAATTATATGATCTTGAGATGGGAAATTATTTTGTTTCTCGATATGTACAATTTTATGAAATTGAATTTCCTTTTAGCCACTATTCTCCTTCCTCCCTTTATACTATTGTTGTTGCTCCTAATTTTATCGACCACTCTAGTTCGAAGACATTTGATTTTACTACAACTTCTCCAAACACAATTAAAGTTGAAGTTCTTGAGCTATTGTGCAACACAAAGCTTGCTTCCACAATCGTTGAGAATAAATATAATATAATGTCACACAGTAATAAGGTTAAAAAGTGTGTATCATTTTAGCTAGCAAAGACCAAAATAGAGAATAAAATAAGAAAATGCTACCAAAATAATATACTCTTTAAGAAGCTCCAAGAATGATAATCTCCCAAAATAGTTCTTGAAAATAATAATCCAAGCTTGAAAAAAAATACTACTCAACCTTAAAAGAGAAAATTTTTATAAACTTGACTTAAAAGTGGATAAAGTTAAGCTTGTTCTTCAAGGGACTTTTCAACTAAGAACATAAAAAAGATAAGGAAAAATAAGATAAGCTAGGAATGTGTTTAAGTGTGAATTAAGGAGGAAGGATGAGCAAAAATCAAAAGGGCATGGAGAGGGGAATATAATCAGCAGGTAGGAGCTAATTTCGGGGGTTTATCATGCCTAAAAATGGACTAATTGAGGTGCATGCAAGTCTAGGTAGATTAGGTTAGGTGTAAGGGCTTTTAAGTAGCTTGTGTAAGTGAAGAGATAGTGAAATCACGATGTTTTCTTAGGGGACGAGGGGGATGGCTGGTAGGGTGTGTAGGGGCTGATTTTTAGCTCAATTTCATCCTATTTTGGTGCTTGAAGGTGTATATCAAAATAATGGGTAAGTTTGTTTAAGGTTTGGTATTGAAATTTAACTTAGTTTGTACTCAAAATTAGCTAAAAATATATTTTAAAGTTAATAATAATATTTATAAATATAATTTGTGTCAAAACATATAAATCAAAGTTAGAAAGTTGGAAAAAATAATTTAACAATGTTCGATTAAGAAAAAGAACTTAAAACGCAATGTTTTGACGAAATCGTAAAATGAATAAATAAAAGGAAATTTTTAGTAACATAAAATTATAAATAATTTCTAATTATAATATAGATTTTTGACGAAAAGAAAAGTCGTAAAGTTATTAAAATAATCGTTACGTAAATTGTTGAGAAAAACGAGTTTAAAACGTAGACGTTTAATTAAATCGTAAAACGATTTTAATATGTAACAATTCTCGTAAACTAAGATTTTTGGGCTATTTGAAAAGAGATGATAACATTTTAGCGGTTTTGGCGGTACGATTTTGGTAATCGGGTAATTAAAAAATATTAATCAGAGATTAATGATAATTGATTAGTATTGAGATTATGAAATTGAGTTTGTTACATATGATGTCCTGTGGTCTCTAAGAACTACTGTAACACCCCGGCCCAACGGACCACCGGTGACTACTCATGGAGACTGTAGACTGGCCTCACAGATCAACACAAATCTTTCCAGCGCACTTTGGCCACACTCATGCGCACCCAGGATAACTTTCCAGGAGGTCACCCATCCTAAGATTGCTCCCCACCAAGCACGCTTAACTGTGGAGTTCTTAACAAATGGGCTCCCTAGAAAAGAAGATGCACCTTGTTGATATGAGTAGTCTATCAATCCTTTTTAACGATAAATCTGGGGTATCACAACTACCCCCAAAGAAACCACTTATAAAACTCCCTTTAGACTAGTTTACAGGTTTGAGGCATTGCTCTCGGTTGAAATTGGAGTCCAGACTATAAGAGTCCAACATTAGGACTAGAATAAATATGAAGAGTCAAGAACCCTCGATCTGAAACTAATCGAAGAAGTGAGAGAAAAAGCAGCTCTAAGAATGGTAGCCTACCAGAATAGGGTTGCTAGTGCATACAACAAAATGGTCAGACATTGTTCCTTCTAGATAGGAGACATTGTCTTGAAAAATGCCAAAGTAATATAGAAGAAAGAACATAGAAATCTGTCAGAAAAATGGAAAGATTGTGGGAATGGCACCTACAAACTCAAAACTTCCCAAGGAGAACAACTTAGACACAAGTGGAATGTGAGAATGCTTAAAAAATATTATGCATAAGATGTGCATCTTTTTTCCGAAGTTTCTGTAATTCAGTATCCTATGTAAGACAGTTAAGTTTACATATTTTAAAACATCCTTGTAATCATATTGTGCGTAAAAAGTTCTTGTGTTAACATGGTAATCTAAAGGAAGACATGGTCATATAGGTACCTGACATCCCTTTGTTCCAGATCACTCCGATATTACCTTTGTTTTGGAAGAAAGGAAATCAATATGGGGAAGTCTTGACTCTAGTAGTTAAGGAACCATGTCAAATGTTTGGTTAAGTATCTAGGAGGAATAAAAACCTCACACCAGTTGATTAGAAACTAAACATGTTAAGGTACCTAGCAACCCTCTAATTGAGATTACTTTGATATTACCTTTGCTCTGCGACAAAGGAATTTAGTGTGGGGAAGTCCTGACGCTAGTAGTTAAGGAACCCAATCAAACTTTTGGTTAAGTATCTGGGAGGAATAATAACCTCAGACTAGTTGACTAGAAACTAAACATGATAGGTGTTCCTGTCAGATTGTGGAAACAATTATTATAATGAAATAATATCTGATTAGTCTATGGTTATTTCTAATCAGGATTTAATACTGGATCTGGACGTTTGTTCTTGTTGTCATGCCAAATTATGCAATATGACCAATTTAAAGATGCCTGGGATTCTGTAAAACAAACAAGGAGTTAGAAGGACCCATAATGATTTTTCGGGGACCTACTTCGACGCCCAAGTCAGTACTTAAATGAAGCAAATTGGTCTTTCCAGGTGCACAGTGGTAGCTTGGTGGATTATTACTTAGGACTTTATTTTGACGTGAGGTCTTTGTGGAATTTATTAAATAAGGATTTATTTAATAAATAATTTTAAAGTCTTTCTAATTGTATATGAAGATTAAATGTGAATACTTAAAATCAATTGTATTGAATGCTCAAGTAGTAAAGACCATTGAGATTTTGTTCAAGTATACTTTATGGAGAGAAAGTAATCCAAATTATAATTTTTTGTAATTACCTCTTTTATGTGTCGATTTTGGAGTATTTATAGCCGATCATTTGGTGTATGGAAAGTTCTTTGTGACCTTCATCAATCCCAAAATTATTGTGCATGCCAATGTTGTTAATGTCTTGACGTGTCCAATCCAAATCTCTCTTCTTAGTGGTTCTCAAATGGATGCTTCTTTCTTCAGATTTTAACATATGTCCCTCTAAACTCAAGGGTCCCTTAATTGATTTATACTTGTGCTAACTATTTCATGCAGGCATATCAAGAAATCATTTATTCTACAATTTTGTCATATGCTCCTAATTTCTTCTAGATGTTTCTTCTTTCCTCCTAGATGTTTCTTCCTTCTTGATCTAAACCCTAAACTCTAAACTATTCTTGTCAGATTAACCTTAATTGCTTCTTCCCAGAAGATTTTTCTTCTAGTTAAAGTAAGATCAACAATTTTACAGAAATACTAGAGATACCTAAAAATCCATAAGCCATAATAAAACATAATCTAGTTTAAAGTAATTGGAAAAGCAGAAAATAAAATACTAGCCCAAATCGAGCAACCTATTTACAAAAACAGCTTGACTGGAGGGCAAGAGAATAGGAGATGGATACGAACAAACGAAAAAGACAATAGTTTAAAATGGAGGAAGTGCTACCAGAATCAAAATTCGTACAAAATTAAAAGGTTCAATTCAACACAGATGTTCAAAAGTAGTAAAAGAGTTCAACAAAAGGAAATCTCTAAACATCAGTAGCTACGTTTGAAGAAGGATCAACAGGAGGAGGAGCTGAAGAGACACCAACATCTTAAGCTTTGGCCATTGACAGAACCCTAGCAATCATCATGATAGGGAAAGCAAGAGATTTGGCTTTGGAGCCCACATGTGGTTCATTCTTACTTTAGTCTAGGCTAGAATTAGCCAAGAGAACTGCATTCATAGTATACCAGAGGGCACCCTCTTTAGTCTTACCCCTAACACCCCTAACGTTCTCCTCAGCCTGAGCTTTATAGAAGGCAGAAGCCTTATCTTTCATGTCAGCACAAGCATCAGCCTTCTCCTGCTCAAAACTAGATTAGAGAGAGGCCTTACTTTTCAGCTAGCTCGCTTTGAGAAGAAGAAAGAGAGTTCTAAGCTTGGTTGAGACTGGAGCTAAGATTATCTATACGTTCGTCCTTACTTTTCAGCTTCCGCTCCATTTGAGCCAGATTACCCTTCAAATTCTCTAGACTCTCCTTCAGATCCCCCAGCTGGGAAGCACCATCATCTAGAAGTTCCTTCTGGCGGCATATGAATAGGTCTTTATAAACTATGGCATGCTGCTGCTCTGGCAACTCCCCCTCCAGAAACATACGCCTAGACTAGAGGTCTTGGTGAGAAGTAGAAAGTTGAAGAAATTGCTGCTCCAGAGATTGAACCCTCTCCTATCCAAGGTTCTTGGCTTGTTTATAGCCTTGAAATTCTTCCCAATAAGCTCTGGAGAATAGGGAAGGCAATCCACCAAGGGTAGAAAGAAGCTGGAGACCAAATCAGTAAAGATAGGAGTAAGTAAAAAGAGACGAATGCAAAACAACCGCGTAATACAAAACAATAAACATACTTCGTTGATGCTGGACTGAGGTCCAGCCTGGGAATCCAGGAAGGGCTACTCCTGAATTTGGAAAGTAACCTCCTGCTGGGCAACCTGGTCAGAATTGGACTCCAGTCTAAGCCTCTTTAGGACAGGCCCTTCATCCACAACATCAACCGAGGCACGCTTCCCCTTATCCGAAATGCCTAGAAATGAAAAGCAATGAAAAACACCAAGACATTAACACAAAATAGAGCTAAAACTCACCGGTGACATCAATAGATGGGGAAAGAAAGCCGGAAAGATGAAAGTCATGGAGGTCTGTGAAGATATCAGACTGCATTTTCCCGACATCAAGCTCATCCTCCATATGCACCTGTAATGATTGAGCAGGTGAAATCACTTTTTGAGGAGAATCAACCCCCTGCTTCTTCTACTTTCTCTCTAATCGGGTCTGGGGACTCAAGAATCACCTCCAGATCAGGGATGAGCTGAGTGGAATTATAAACATTCATAGAAGAGGGAGAAAGTAACTACTAGAAGAGACGGCATCTCCACCCTCAATAAGCTTAGTATCATCAGAACACGACCTCATCCTAGAAAATGAAGGAGATAATGGTTTGGACAGAGGAGTGGACTGGACTAGCTCCTCCAAAATTTCCTCCCCAACAACGAGAGAGGGCCCACCTGGAGCGGGTTCAACTTTCCTCTTCATCAGAGGTTGAAATTCAGACTTTCCTTCTCCTTCTTCTTCTTCTTCTTCTTCTTCTTCTTCTTCTTCTTCTTCTTCCCCACCAGAAGCCTCTCGAGCAACAAGAGGAACCACACCTCCCTAACAGACTGGACCTTCTTCAACGTACTACCTAGACAACACAAATAAGCCTCTCGAGCAACAAGAGGAACCACACTTCCCTAACATGTCGTCACCTCTAATAGAGTCATGAACCTCTCTAGGAGTTGGCTTAAACTCTAACAGCTCTCCAGGAAGGATGGCATAGAACCTGTCATTTTCTAGAGGACAATAGGCAGAAGGCATGACAAGTAGGGGAACACTATCACCTTCCCAAGGCTGAAAAGTTGGAGGTTCAGACTTCTAACTTTTCTTTGTTGGCTCGGAAGTTGGACCCTTTAAGGACCCCCTCCCCCCTTGATGACCCAGCAACTCCAGTTCCCCCCTTCACTAATATTTTTCTCCTGGGAGCCCCACATGCGATATCAGGCACCGAGAAATTAGCAAACACGATAGGATAAGGATCTACCCAGTTCTTTGGATCTTAGGTTTCACGCTTGGCTAGAGGAAGAGGCCCTGGACCAGATAACCTAAATGGTTGTATCTAAAGGGCATACCGCTCTCCTATCCCAACTGGCGTTAAGCCCTGGGTGATTAGGATCGTAATAATGAGTAGCAGTTCTACGTTGACCAAACTGGAGAACTGATAGGGAAACTTGGCGCTACTATCCATCTCCATAAGGACAAGGGGCCTAAAAGCATTCGCAGCGGGAGCCACAGGAAGGGAACGCTAGTAACGGCCAGAGGGCGATATGCTTAACAACCTCTAGTCAACCTTCTTGGCAGCTTACTCTGGAAATAAAAAGAGTAAATTGTAAAACACAGGGACTACAGGAAGTAGACGACAATGATAACAAAGGGGAGAAGTCGCACCATCAGACATGCATTCAAATAGGCCTCCCATCGAAAGGCATATGTTCTGCCTCAGAACAGAGGGGTGTAAGAGCCAACCAGAGGGGAGTATTGCCTCCCCAACCCTTAGAAAATAGAGAAAGGCATGTCCCTCTCGTTTTGAAAGCCAACTCACCTCTTCCAAGGAAAGTGAGGGCTTGAAAATAGGTTTGCTCCAGTAGACTGGAAATAAGTACATGTGGGGGGTGACCTGGCGCTTTAGGAACCGTAACCCAAATTGTCTTGTTCATGTACTTCTTCAGATCATTTAGATTTGGTTAGATTACAAAAGTCTTATTCACAGAAACGAAAGTTCATAGAAGTTGTAAGCCTGAGACTTGTCTAGTTTGAAAAGAGCATCAAAGAGAGAAATGGCCATGGGAAGTCGCATGTATTCACATATAAAGATGAAGGAAATGATCTTTCTGGTAGCCTGAGGTTGCAGTTGATAGAGGGACAACTGGTAATGGCGTAAAACCTGGGAGAAAAAAGAATGAAGGGTAAACCTGAGACCAAACCAGAAATAGTAAAGATTGACAGAGGTCAATATGTTTTCAGAATCAGAGTCAAAAATGATATACTCATTGGCTTGCATTCCCACCTCCCCCAACATAATTCCCAAATAACCAACTTATATCATTCCCAAATAATATCAACTAACCAAATAAGAACCCACAACTCAACAATACCAATCTATAAAACCAAATTGAAGAATGAACAATAACTCTAAACACATGATAAAAGGAATACTCAATTAATTTCCAAACTTGAAGAATCCCAAAATCAATCTTCGCCACTAAACAATATAAGTACTTCTGCACTATCCTTTAATTTCATGAACTTATAATTAACCTCTAAATCATAACTTATGTACTCCATAACCAATTCCTGAATTAATTACGAAAGCAAAACTTATAAAATTTTCTTATATCAAACCTAACTCCAAGAATTCGTCACTAAACTGAAGTAATTACACCTATTATAGGTTTAAAGATCAATCCCAAGTTAATACTAAAGTTCATACATCCACGCAAGCAATACCTAAGCTTAGTAACAACGTTGAACTTTTTAACCACTTTTATGAAGAAACACGCTCACTCAAAGGCTTATAAATAAAATTCCAATTAATATTTTTGAGTGATTCCAATTGGGTGAAAAACTAGACTTCCATACGGTAGTAACGACTGTAGGCGACATAGGGTAGTTTTCTTTCTCTCTTAGAGGTTTTTTCTCACTGGTTGGTGTATTTTTTATATGTTTTTTTAGTTAGTTATGTTCGAAATAGTGGTGTATGGAGATGGTGGTGCGCATCTGAGTGGCCCCCTGGATGAGGCTAGTATATCAGTTTTCAGTTCTAGCAAGTTCATGGTGTTGATTTTGTTTCATGGTGTTTGATTCTAGCAATTTTAAGTTATGTTTCATGGATTTGATTCTAGTATGATGATTTGTTCCTCTGTCTTTTCCGAAGTTCCTCTGGTGGTTGATCATGAGTGTATCCTTGTGCTTCTCTTGTTGTTTAGGTTAGTTTTCACTTGGTTGTTCCTACAGTTTCTGGGTTTTTGGGAATTCGTTGTTCTATGATATTTTGGTTAAAGGTTTGGGCGATATTTGTTCGTTGGGGGTCACTCTAGTTTCAGTCTTGAGCGTTGCCTCCATGTTGTCTTGGGGTGTTTTTGATTACTGGAGAAATTTGGTGTTTTTCGAAGCGTTCACCATTTTCTAACTGGGTTTTTTTATAACATCATTTTCCATTCCATCTTATAGCTTCTGGTGTTGAGCTTTGTGTTCATATTTCCATCGGTTATAATGTGCCTTTTCCGTTGAGTCCTAGTGTTTTGAGGGTCCGGTAGTGCTAACTATCTCCTCGTTTTTGTGGGGCTAGTGGTGATGGCCACCACCACATGTTTGAGGGCCTGACGGTGTTGGTCGCCCCCTTGTTTGTAGTCAAGGTTTGTTAGGGTGTTTGGGTTTATCTCCTCCTGATTGGGTTAGGTGGGGGTGTTTGGTCATGAAGTGATGGTGGGCATCCTCGAAGTGATGGATAGCGGTGGACTCTCATGTTTTTACTACTTCTAAGGTTAGGGCCCCAGGATTAGCTTATGGTGTATTTTAGTGGGTCGTCTTGTGACCCACCCATGATGTATAATCTTGTCGTTATGGATTTTTTGGAGTTTGGGTGGGTCGAGTTGTGACTCACCCTTAGGTGTATGACTGATTGGGTCTTGTGTTTGTTATCTATCGTTTGATAGGTTTTTGTTGTATTGTGGCTTCCCTTTAAGAGTGCCTTCCATCTCTCGTCTCTAAACGAATTTTTCTGTATAGTTTTTTTTTAATGCCAGAAAGGGCTTTAAATGTCCCTTTTTGATTTTAGTTACTCTTTTGGGAATTTAATAATATATTTCCCAATTTTCAAAACAAAAAATTCGAAGTAATTTATTTAAAACAAGAAAATGGAGGGGAAAGGAGAGGTGGCTAACTGTAAAGTGTAATACTACTAGCCCTATTACTACAATATTGACTACCTTGATAGAAACATGATCTAATAATTAATAATCATGTTTTTTTGGTTATATGGAGACTTATTCAATGTAATAGGGTGGAAAATTTGTTAAAAATTCCTTTTGGCGTTGAATCTCATTTTCATATATTTATTTTAAAATTATACTCATAAGAATTAGAAATTTCTTTATACAAGGTCATATTACTATAATAGAAGTATTTAATAATTATAAGTTATCTATGGAATTAAATAAGAAGCTTAAGATAGTGATTTATAAACTGTTGATAAAATTTTAATGTCTACATTAATGAACATGGTTTTGATGTCTATAATCCGGGTAAGACCGGCTTCGATTTTGGTTTTATTCGGTTTTCGTTCCCACAAAATTGAAACCTGATTCAAAATCGTAGGGTTTCGGTTCTGGTACTAGGCATTTCTTGGTGGTTTATAAGGTAGTTCCTGGCAGTAGAGATAGACATGGGTCCGATCTGGGTCAGGTCTAGCTAAATTAAGATCCAAACCCTAATTCTTTTATTGGACCCAGAGTCGGATCCAGAACTATAGAGTCTAAAAGTTTATAATTTTTGACTATTCGTACAAAATTATTTAAACCTTTTTGACTAACAAGGATCTTCTAATACTTTATACAAATTAAATATATTAAGCTTTCCAACATTCAAGTTTTTATAATGAAATATTTATCAAATCTTTTAATTTTTAAAGTATAGCTACAACGACCACATTTCAAATTACATGAACCGACAATTTTCAAAATCACGTAATTTTTAAAAATGTAACAAAATTCCAAATCAAACAATTAAATTCACATGATAGCTAATACATAATTTTTTAAAAAATGTAAATGGGTCCATGGATCGGATCTAGGTCTCAAATGTGCGGACCCAAACCCAGACCCTAAGATCATGGATCTAGATTCAACCCAGATCATTGGATGTAAAAATTTGTGGATCCACACCCTTAGATTAGGGTTGGATTGGATCTATACCCTTAGGGTCCAAGACCCATGCTAATCCTACATGGCAATTTAGTGCAATATTTTGTTTCAACCCTGAATTTAAGAGGCTGAAGCTGTCGCCTCAGTTAAGTTGCAAGTAGGGATGGCAACGGATCGGATCTGGACCGGGTCCAGGTGGACCCGGATCCAGATCCGTTTTCAAGAGCAAGCCCCAGATCCGCGGGTCTAATTTTTCAAGATCCATATCCGGATCTGTGGATACTGCGGATCCAGTACCGAATCCGGGTCCAAAATGGGTCTAACTTATTTTTTGATTTTTTATTTTTGGATTGTTTTCAGGAGCAGTTACTTTCACATTAAAGGTTATAATTTTACCATGAGGTTATTTTGGAAAAGAGTTTTAGTATTTATGTAAATGTTGACTAATTCTTATGGCAAAGAAAGTAAAAATACATTCTAATACTCTGATGAATATAGGATGTATTAGCAACTGAAGTTAAATAAAAACGTTTCCTCCATCCATTTGCAACTGAAATGAAAAAAATTTCCTCCATCCTATTTTGTAGATATATATATATATATATATATATATATATATATATATATATATATATATATATATATATATATATATATATATATATATATATATATATATATATATATATATATATATATATATATATATATATATATATATATATATATATATTAAAAACGGATCCACGGGTCCGGCCATTTTTCTAAGATCCGGGTTTGGGCCCGTAAAATCTTAACGGATCAGGATCCGACCCGAATCCGACAGGTCTAATTTTTAGGATCCATATCCATGAAAACGGATTCGGATCCACAGATCCGGGTCGAGTACTCATTGCCATCCCTAGTTGCAAGTGTTGCTAAACCACTACGCCTTATCGCATAACGCCTATGTTGGGAATGACTAGAAAAAGCCCATTTGTTTCATATAAATTATAGAAATATTGGTCCTAGAGCCCTACACAACCCAACAAAAAAAAAAGCTTCATGGGTAACTAATTCTAAAAACGGGATTCTGGAAAAGTAATTTTCAAAGTAATTCCCACATACGAATGGGCTGGAAAATTGGATTTTTGTGGAAGTGACAAGATTAAGTTAAAATTATGGGCATGCTTAGAAACTAGCACTAATAAGACGTCTGTTCAATTTGAAAAGAAATAAACTTTTAGGTGCTTTCTTGAGAGACCGTCTTTTGTAAAGACGACTCTCAAACGTACAATCCAAATCTATATTTAGAGTTGTAACAATATATATTTAGAATTGGACTGGGCTTTTGGAAGTCGTATTTACAAAAGACAGTCTCAAGTAAGAATTTATGATAAACTTTAGAGGTCTATCTGATTTGTGTTGAGTGTGAAATTTTATTCTATAATTGTACTTACAATTTTAAAACCACAACCTAATTGAAAAAATAGGTTAGAGAACTAACCCTTTTCCTATAACTTTTAGGACTCATTTGGTTTGTGATATTAAATGGTGGTAATGAGAATAATTTATAGTGTAAAATTTCATCAAAAATTCCATATCATTCCCATGATAATGAAACTTTGTTCACCAAAAAGTTTTTTTGTTTACAAATTTCCATTACCACCTAATACTACCTCTCCCAATGGTAATCAATTGAAATGAATTTCATGATGAAAATGAGATGATTGAAGTTGGACAAATATGACCATCAAGGTAACCAAGATATTTTTCAACTAAAATTATACTAGTTTTTCATTCCCATTACCATCGTACCAAATGGGCCGACGGCCAGTTTGGTATGTGGTAATGGGAATGAGAACTTGTGATTTTTAGTTGAAAAATCCTTAGCTACCTTGATTTCCATGCTTGTCCAACTTGAATCATGTCATTTTCTTCACAAAATTAATTTTAAAGCATTACCATCGGGAGATGTGGTATTAGGTGGTAATGAAAATTCGTAAAAAAAATAATTGTGATCAAAGTTTCATCTTCATGGGAATGACATGAAACATTTGATGAAATTTTACACTATAAATTATTTTAAATATCACCATTTAGTATCACTAGCCAAAGAGACGGTAAAGTCTTTTAGCATTTGGGTGCACTATCAATACTAGACTGTATGACACTTAAAAATGAATTAACCACAAATCAAGCCAACAATCGGAATAATATGTAAATTAGCTTCCTTGGCTATATTATAATCTACGCCGTCTTTTACATTGGAATAGCAGCATCTCACTCAAAACCAACATTAAGATTGATGTAACAAAACATAACAAATATCGAGGGTGTTTGACAAATGTCTGATAGTTGTTTATAATGACTGATTTGACCAGTTGATTTTGTTAACTGGTTTATTCAGCTGTTTATGATCATCCAACCCTTTATTTCCTAAAATTCCAACTTTAATTTAAGGAATTAAGGGGAAAATGAAAAAGAAATAAGAAAGAGAATGAGATTTGGAGATGTTGGATTTAGTTGAGACTTGAGAGAGAGCGATGATAGCGAAAAGATAATAATAAGATGAGGAAAAAGAAATCGTAGCATATTATTGTTACTCAAATCGTTGTCAAAATAACATTTCCTTTAAATGAAGTCGTTGTTCTTATTATAATCTTAATTTCAAACTCTAAAACTCAGTGTTTCAGCTTATATGAATTCACAACAATTATTCTTAACAACGATTTTTCTAGTTTGAAAATACTTTGAATTAAAATATATAAAAAAAATTTTTATTAACATGGGCTCAACTATATCAAAAGTTCCGCAAATCCAAAATGGTACTAAGACTCAAACTAGAGAACTGTGGTAATGTCCGATATTTTAGACAATACAAATTCTTACTTGAGACCGTCTTTTGTAAAGACGTCTCTCAAAAGCTCAGTCTAATTCTAAATATATATTGTTACAACTATAAATATAGATTTCGGCTGAACTTTTGATAGTCGTCTTTACAAAAGACTGTGGCTCAAGAGAACACCTGTTTAGACAAAAGTTTTCCTCATGTCCATCCGGCACATGAGCGCCCATAATTTTATGGGCTAAACAAAACAAATTCTTTAGAGATTCTACTAAAAGTACTTTATTTTTAGAAGTAATTCTGTAGAAACTGTTTCTAGAGAAATACTTTTAAGAAACAGATGTGTTTGGCCTCATGTTTTTAAAAAGAGTTTTTGAAAAACAAAATTAATTTGTGTGTTTGACATTTTTTTCCATATGTTTACTTGAAGTTATTGTTGTTATATGATGGAAAAACATATAACATACACTAAAAAATAGTCGAGTCACAAAGTATCGATTTTAAGAGAAACAACCAAAAACATATAGCATAAACTAAAAAATAATCACTAATAATGTCAGTAAAAATAATTTAAATACACTAATATAATTGAAAATAAAAATAAATCCCAAATTTGACAATTTACTATATAGAAAAACATATTTAAATATATAGTAATAGATTTAAAGATAAAACATATATGAAATTTTGATGTAATTTGATCGCATAATATTCAATAAGCATAGAATTACTTAAAATAATTGGGATGTTGGTTAAGATAACAAATGAAAAAATTTTTAAAAATTGAATTTTGGAGGTCGATATGAAAAAAAAAATAAAAGTAATGAAAAGGATTTTCATAGTTAATTGGAGAAAATATAGGAATGTTTTTAATATAAAATGAGAAAAGTATAGAGCTCTTTGAGAAGTTGGGAGGAAAAGTTACAATTTGTTTTAGCTTTTTATAAAATTGTTTCAGTTTCTCAAACACAGTGTTTGGGTTTTAGCTTTTCAATTGCAGAAATTGTTTTAAAAGCTTGGCCAAACACTACCTTACTTCTATTAATTTACTCCCTTACTCCCTTCCATGTCTATAGAACTATAAGTTGGTCATTAATACATGGATCTTTTGTGAATTACAGCCTCAAAGTTTTCTCGTTTTGTAAATTACAGCCGCAAAGTTTTTTTTTATGAATTACAGCCATCAATTTTTGAAAATAACCACCATTACGGCCAAGTGACCGGTTGACACCGTTGACCAGGTTTATTACCGTTGACTTTCCATTTTTCTGATTTTTTCTTTTTTTTTCCGTTTTTTCTTTTTCCTTTTTTTTCCTTTTTTTTCTTTTTTCTTTTTTTAATTTAATTCTTCATCCTCAATCATCTTTCTCTCTCTTCCACCTTCTTCTCCATCATCTTCATCATCTTCATCCTCCATTAATCTTCAAAGTCACCATTAATCTTCAAAGACCCAATTTCTCTCCAAAATTCAAACTCTAAATTTCTTCTTCATCATCTTCATTCTCCACCATTTTCTTATCACCACCATTTTCATTCTCCATTTCCATAGCTTTATTTATCAAGCTTTCTTAACTCTTTGACTCTTTTTCCAGACCATCAAGTTTATCATCATAATCCACACAAAAATCATGTAATACGACTTTAAAGGGCAAAATTTGAAAAAAAAAACGTGAAAAAAAAACCATTTGAAAAAAACCCATTCGAAAATCTCTGCCTCATCCTCCACTATTTGTCAAGTTACCAATAGATCCTTCCACTACTTTATTGGTTTGAAATCTTCGAGATGATTGCAGGTTTGTTAATGCCAACCAAGGAATTCCATCTGGTTTGATAATTACTTCTTACTGATTTTTCGTGTACTTATATGTGTGCTACTTGAAATTATTGGGTTTTCTAAATAACAATTTGGGTTTTCTAAATCTCACAATTTCTAAATCCTTCTTACTGATAAATCCTTCCACTAGTTCATCCTCCATTATATGTGTGCTACTTATAAATAACAAATTGGGTATGTTTCAATTTTCTCAATTTTAATTCTTTTTCTAAAGGGTATTAGTACTTCTCATTGAAAGTAATGAAAGAAAGAAAGAAAACTTCATTAATTGAAGATAACTTGAGTTATCCAGATCAGTAATCGTACCAATTTTGATGGGTATGTTTCAATTTTCTCAAATTTAATTCTTTTGTCTACCCATCAAAATCCAATGATAATGGATTCGGAACTTCAATGGAAACCATAACTGGAAACAATGATAACTGGAAACAATGATAACAGTTGATGAAATTGATTTTTGTAAATTGTGAAGAACTTCAATGGAAACAGTTGAAATGGGTTTGAAGAAGAATTGATGGGGACTTGATAAAGTTTGAAGGACAAGAGAAAACAAAATTGTATATTTCTTATTAATCATTCACTTAACTTGATACAAGAAATGAATAGCCTTATATATATAGGCAATGAAAGAAAGGTAAATTAAGAAAAGAAGAATACTAACAAACTCCTAATCCTTTCTAACAATCTGTACAACAAATATTAAAAAAACAAAGCCCACTAACTCCTAAGATATAATCCTAATTCAACAAGCTCTTCGATAATTGATCAGCTAGCATGTGTCCTATTGTTGCCAACGGGTGTCCTTCTGTTTCTTTGTAGTTGTCTTTAGGTTGCTGAAGTATCTGTCCTTTGGTGTCATACGTGTTGACAACAGAAGTAGCAACATAGCTACTGTTATTCTCAATATCCCCCCTCAAACTAGGCGTGTCATGAAAAGAAACACCTAGTTTGCTCATCAAATGTCTAAAATGAGCAGAAGGTAAAATTTTTGTTAGTAAATCAGCCAACTGTTCTGTAGTTGGTAAGTAAGACAACTGTAATAGGCCATCTAAAACTTTATCTCGTGTAAAATGGCAATCAACTTCGATGTGTTTAGTCCTATTGTGAAAAACAGGATTCTTAGCTATATAAATTGCGGATTGATTGTCACAAAATAATGTGACAGGTTGGATATTATGCAGACCAAGCTCTTGTAATAATCTTACTACCCAAGTAATTTCAGAAGCAACATTTGACATTGCACGGTATTCAGCTTCGGAGCTAGATTTAGATACAGTAGGTTGCTTCTTGGATTTCCAACTTATTGGAGATTTGCCCAACATTAGTAGATACCCTGACACAGACCTTCTAGTATCCTTGCATGCCCCCCAGTCAGAATCTGAGTAAGCTTGTAGGGTAAGCTTATTAGAACCTTGCAAAATAATCCCCTGTCCACATGTAGTATGGACATAATTAAGAGTGTGTATTAAAGCTTCCCAATGTGAACTTCTGGGGTTTTGCATATATTGACTTAGACTTTGCACTGTATAAGCAAGGTCAGGTCGAGTATTAGTCAAAAAATTAAGTTTCCCTATGATGCATATATACAAAGTTGGGTCAGTAAGAGGTTCTCCTGCTTCAGCAATGAGTTTGAGATGCAAAGGTAAGGGGGTAACAACTCTTTTAAATTTGTTAATTCCTGTGACTTGCAATAACTCCTTAGTATATTTATGTTGGGTTAATATCATACCCTTCTCATCATAGCTTATTTCAAGACCTAAGAAATAATGTAATTGACCAAGCTCTTTGATAGTAAACGTTTCATGTAGATGTCTTTTGAGTCTTTGAATATCAGTGATGTTACTCCCAGTGACTAAGATGTCATCCACATAGACAGCTACTATAGTCATATACTTATCCTCTGTTTTGACAAATAATGAGTAGTCATTTTTTGATTGGGTGTAGCCTAAGGTCTTGAGTTCTTCAAGTAACTTGATGTGCCATTGCCTAGAAGCTTGCTTAAGACCATACAAGGATTTTCTAAGCAGACAAACTTCTTTGTTAGGATTGGGAACCCCTTCAGGCATGGTCATATAGACCTCCTCATGTAGGTCTCCATGAAGGAAAGCGTTATTAACGTCTAATTGGTAGACTATCCATTTCTTATAGGCTGCAATGGCTAATATGCATCGTATAGTGGTCATCTTAACCAAAGGAGAAAAGGTCTCCTCAAAGTCAATACCGTGTTTTTGGTTATAACCTTTGGCTACTAATCTAGCCTTGAGTCTTTCAAGACTCCCATCTGCATTTAGCTTAGTTTTGAACACCCATCTACTCCCTATGGCTTTCTTTCCTTTGGGGAGAGGGACAATAGTCCATGTGTTATTTTTATTTAAAGCTTCAATTTCATCATTCATGGCTTGCACCCACAAAGGATTTTTACTTGCTTCTTTGTAGGAAGTTGGTTCAACATATTGTAATTGTGAAGAGGCAATTTTGTGATGCAAAGCACAATAATGAACAATATTGCTTATAGAATTAGAATAGTTGCAAACATAATCCTTCAAGTGTATAGGTTGTTTAGAAATCCTATAAGATTTCCTGACTTCATTTGGTCCTGTTTGATTGATATCAGGAACAAAATGATCAATTGTTGGTATGGAATCTTGTTTGCTATTATCAACATCTTCATGGTCAGATGTATTAATAGCTGGTATGGATTCTTGTGATGGAGGTTCTTCTTCACTTGATAAAGGAAGAAAAAATTGTCTTAGAGTTTTAGGATTGTTCAAAAAATGATAAGGAAAAAAATTTTCTTGAAAATATACATCTCTAGAAACAGAAACTGTCTTGTTCTTGAGACTGTAGACCTTGTATCCCTTTTTGCTTTGAAAATATCCCAAGAAAATAGAAGGGTCAGCCCTTGGGTCTATCTTGGATCTATCTCTCTTTTGAGTAGATACATAACATAGGCATCCGAATGGTTTAAGCATATCATATTTAGGGACTTTTCCATATAATTTTTCATATGGAGTTTTCTTTTGTAGGACAGTAAGTAGCATTTTATTGATCAAATGTACTGCACACTGAACACAGTCAGACCAAAAGGAAAAGGGAACTTTGGATTGTAGGAATAAGGCCCTAGTAGTTTCTAAAAGGTGCCTGTGCTTCCTCTCCACAACCCCATTTTGTTGGGGAGGTTAATTCCTTTTTGTTGATAGAAAAGAAGGGTTTCACCCTTAGATAACTCTTTTGCGTTATCCGTTCTTACACATTTAATTTTTTTGTTGAATTGTGTAAGAATATGCTCATAATATTGAGCAAAAGAATGTAAAAAATCAGATTTATTTTTGATTAATATGATCCAGGTATACCTAGTAAAATCATCAACTATAGTGATGAACATAGACAATTTATTTCTAGAAAGGTGTCTCAATGGACCCCATATATCAACATGTATTCTTAATAGTGCTATTAGCAAATTTACACTTTGTTTGCCTTGCTAAAGGACATATAGTACAGAAGAAGTTTTCTTGAACATTTGTTCCTTTTAAGTCGGGAAACAACAATTGCAGCTTACTAAAGGGTAGATGTCCCAATCTTAGGTGCCACATCTTCATTAGTTGCATAGCTTGTGCATTTGGAGTAGATTCAGTGACAATCTGACATGAAACTCTTGAACTTTCTTTGGTTTCTATCTTTGCATTGTCTTGAATATAGTATAAAGCATTCTTAGCTTTACCAAGAGGTAAAAGCCTCTTCATCAAAGGCTCCTGCAGGAAGCATTCATTAATAGAAAAAAGCATATTACAACCTAAGTCTCTAACCAATTTATGGACTGAAATGAGATTAAACTGAAAGCCAGACACAAATAAAACATTTCTAAGTTTAATGCCATTGGATAACATCACAGTACCAACATATTTAACTTTGACTTGTCTACCATCAGGGACAGTTATGTAATGTGGTTTGTTAAGGAGATCATAGTAGTCTTGAAATAGAGACAAGTTATGTGATATATGATCTGAGGCTCCACTGTCAAGGATCCAAGAATCAAAATGTTTTGCAAGTAAGCAATGCTTACCTGCGAGATATGCAGAATTAGAAGTAACTTGATCTTTATCATCTTTGTTCAGAAGAGCAATGAGTTGAGTATATTGCTCTTGTGTTAATTTGAAGTCTGTTGAGGATTGCACCTGAGTAGGTGTTTCTTTTGACAGCATTTGCCTTAGAGTCATCTTTGTTCCATGTTAAGGGTTTGCGATTAGTAGGGTATCCATGGATCTTCCAACAACGATCCATGGTATGCCCAACAATTTTACAATGGTCACAGAAGGAAGAATTATTTTGTTTCTTATTCTTGTAGTCATTCTTTCCTTTGGCCTTATCAAAATACTTTCTCTTCTCAATTCTGCATGCTATGGCTGAATCTTGTTGATCAATAGAAAGAGTATTGCTGATTTTTTGATGTGTTTGTTCTTGCATCAAGATATTATAAGCTTCTGCTGCTGAAGGCAATTCTTTCATCATCAAAATACCACTCCTAGTGTGCTGATATTTCACATTCAATTTCATAAGGAATTCCATAAGTCTTTTGCGTTCTTGATTCTTTAGAGTCTTCTGAGATAGTCTACATGTACACCCACTGCAAGTGCATGTGGGTAATGGATCTAATGCATCCATCTCATCCCAAAGACTTTTAATCTTTGTAAAGAACTCCTCCACAGTCATATCTGCACCTTGGCTAGCCTTGCTTATGGCCTCTTGGACTGTGAAAAGTTGTGCAGATGAGGACTGGCCAAACCTTTGTTCAAGGTTGTCCCAAACTTCCTTAGCCGTCCTGAACCACAAAACACTTTTAGAGATTCTTTCATCCAAAGCATTCAAGAGCCAACCCATGACAACGTCATTAACTCTATCCCAAGCTTTGCCTAGAGCCTCATTAGATTTGGATCTTTTTAATGAACCGTCCACAAATCCCATTTTATTTTGTCCTGAAAGTGCAATAGAGATGGTTCTTTTCCATCCATTAAACCCAACTCCATTAAAGACATTGGAAACAATCTTTAAACCAATATCAGTGGGGTGTAAAAAGAAAGCACTAGATAGATTCATTGTGGGATTAAGATTCTGATTTTTATCTCCCTTGTTGCTCATGATTGTAGGAGAAAAGGAAAGGTAAGTGAATGGCAAGAGGAAAAAAAATATATACAGCAATGAAGATCAAACAATAGTGGGGATTAGTGGCTCTGATACCATGATAAAGTTTGAAGGACAAGAGAAAACAAAATTGTATATTTCTTATTAATCATTCACTTAACTTGATACAAGAAATGAATAGCCTTATATATATAGGCAATGAAAGAAAGGTAAATTAAGAAAAGAAGAATACTAACAAACTCCTAATCCTTTCTAACAAACTGTACAACAAATATTAAAAAAACAAAGCCCACTAACTCCTAAGATATAATCCTAATTCAACAAGCTCTTCGATAATTGATCAGCTAGCATGTGTCCTATTGTTGCCAACGGGTGTCCTTCTGTTTCTTTGTAGTTGTCTTTAGGTTGCTGAAGTGTCTGTCCTTTGGTGTCATACGTGTTGACAACAGAAGTAGCAACATAGCTACTGTTATTCTCAATAGGACTAAATGGAGGTACTATAACTGGAAACAATGATAATGGATTCGGAAGTTCGCATTTGGTGGTCTTCTCAGTTGAAGCTGTGGAAGCCATTTTTGTTTGGAACTTGATTTCAAAATTCAGATGGATAGCCTTGAATTGAAAGAAATCTAGATTAAATTAAAAAAAGGAAAACAAAAAGAAAACTCAAAAAAAAAGGAAAAAGAAAACAAAACTCAAAAAAAGGAAAAGGAAAAAGAAAAAGAAAACTCAAAAAAAAGGAAAAATCAAAAAATGGAAAGTCAAAGGTAAAAAACCTGGTCAACGATGTCAACCGGTCACTTGGCCGTAATGATGGTTATTTTCAAAAGTTGGTGGCTGTAATTCATAAAAAAAAAACTTTGCGGTTGTAATTCATAAAACGAGAAAACTTTGAGGCTGTAATTCACAAAAGATTCTTAATACATACAACCCATTAAAAGAAAAGTACCTCCTTAATGCCCATTTACATTGTCCTTAATGCTTATTTACCGTATTCTTAATGTCTACTTTCAATATCTCAAATTTCTACTTACATCATTTTTAATGCCTACTTATAATATTTTAAAAAATATAATGGGTTGGCAGAATTAGAGATGGTAGCTCACAAGAATTTGTGTAATACTTATATACTCCTTTCAATTTAGTAGGGCTGGCAAAAGTTGACTCGACCTGAACCTAACCCGACATGAGTGGGTTTGGGTTGAGACTTTTGACCCAATTAATTAAATGGGTTGACCTGAACCTAACCCGAAAAAAACATGTATAACCCATTTAATTAAATGTGTTAATTTCGGGTTAAATCCAGAAGTATAAGCTAAACTTAGTTCATTTAATATTTTCTTATTTTTCATAATAAATAAAAAATAAACAACAAAAAATATATAAATTTAAAATTAAAGCCAAAAAATTAGATTCAATTAAGGCTGGCAAAAAAAGTTGACCCGACTTGCTAACTCGACCTGAACCTAACCTGAAATAAGTGAGTTTGGATTGAGGCTTTTGACCCAATTAATTAAATGGGTTGACCTGACTTGATCTGTCTATTAAATGGGTTAGGTTCAGATCAAAATTTTAAACCTTATAAAAATCTAACTCATTTAATTAAATGTGTTAATTTCGAGTTAAATAAATAAGTATAAGCCAAACTTAGTTCATTTAATATTTTCTTATTTTTCATAGTAAATACAAAATAAACAACAAAAAAACATAAAGTTAAAATTAAAGCCTAACAATTAGATTTAATCAACGCTAAAAACCTTAAAACAAAACAAAAAAAATTATAAAGGATTAAAGTGGGTCGAAATCAGGTCAACCTGATATGTTGCAGGTCGGGTCAATGTTGTGATTTTCGATCCAATTAACTAAATGGGTTGGCTTTGAGTCAAGGGTTTTCTGACCTGTTTATATATGACCCGAACCCGAATCCGACCCAACCTCAATTTTTTGGTCTAATTTACCGTAATTGACCGATTTATTTTTGTCATATGTGGACGCATTTTTGGTTGTGGTTTCCTCGTTTGTTTGTGCATATAGTCATTTTTTTTGCCACCTCCTTAATTTGTACACGTGGAAATTTTTTATTATTGTTCTTTCTTAATTTGTAGATGTAGACATTTTTAATTGTAGACTTTTTCTTGCCTTAATATTTATACAAATCTTAAATGGGACATTGGCTCTAAATTGAGTGTACTAATTACTTAATTATCACACTTTTTTGCGTCTGCCTTATTTACTTTACTACAATTTCCTTTAATAAAAATATTTTTCATTGCTTTCTTTGATTCTCCTTATATATTTTAACTCTTCTTTAATATATACGAATATGACATAACGCAATTGATTCTATTATTTTTCAGAAACTCTCATGTGCGACCGCCTTATCCGTTGTTGAAGTGCCCATGTGTTACCCACATGTGAGTTGTCCCACATCGGAGAAAGAAAAGAGTATGCATCACTTTATATATTCAAGGAGTAACTCCTACTATTACCAATTGGTTTTAGTAGTGAACCTTCTTTGGGTTTATGAGTGAGCTACTTCTTCTCCTCCTTTTTTGGGTTGCCCAGGTCCATTTTCTAAATCCTATCATCCGTGCAACCGGCACAAGCCCAATAAGTTTTTTAGAATATTCTGACATACTTATTTTAAGACTTAAAAGGACAATTTCAAAGTTTTTAATATCAATATTATTGTTTGAGTCTCCTACTTTAAAGTTGAAATGAGAATTTTAAGTCTAGCAATTGGTCCTTTATGTCTTATGATTGGTTTTTTAAGTATTGAAATTGTAAAAATTCATGATTTAAAATGTCAATTTTAAATCCTTGAAATTGTTCTTTTTTTTTTTTGAATATTTGAAATTGTTCTTTTAAGTCTTCAAATTGGTCCTTTAACTCTTACAATTGACAATTTAATTTGTAAGATTGGTAAAAATATATATATAATTGGGCCGGCCCAATAAGACGCGTCTCACAAGTGAGACGGTCTCACCCAAGTTTTTATGATTATTTTTTAATCTTGGTGTAAGATATGTAATTGTGTTAATTTAATTATTATAGATGGATGGAGTAATGATTTAAAGTAAAATTTTAAGTGTTATGTCTGAAGCAAAAATATTAAACTTTTTATGCCTACATTAAGTTTACTACTATATTTAATCAATGAAGACTAGAAAGATTTAAGCTATGCCTGAAATACCCTATAACCTTTATAGGGTAATCAATTTGGGAAGAAAGAGTATCATGGGACCTTATACTAGGGGAGATAGTTTATGGGATAAAATTTTTTTGGTTTGGTATTTATACTAGAGAATTAATTTTGGTGCAACAAAAGAATTTGATACAATTGAATTAAGTAATTAATAAAAATCCAAGAGAAAATACAATTATATTTCTCAAACACTTACAAGAGTTCATAATAAGAAATTGCTTTACACTTGATCTAAAATCGTTATAAGAAAATCATATTTTTCATCTTCGTCTTGCAAATCACCAAATATCACTATATCATCCTCGTTCATCTTCTTACACAACCTATTTATTAGTCGCTGACACCTCACTAGGCACATCTTCATCTTTGTTTTCTTCTTTGCTTGGTGTTGCATCTTGGAGCATGGTCTCTGTAGAGAATAATTTAGGAATATTGTATAATATAGTTTCCTTTATTGTTTCCGTTTATCATGCGTAGGATTATTCCTATTACCATACT
The DNA here is from genome assembly GCA_019425755.1 of Amaranthus cruentus. Taxonomy (NCBI): domain Eukaryota; kingdom Viridiplantae; phylum Streptophyta; class Magnoliopsida; order Caryophyllales; family Amaranthaceae; genus Amaranthus; species Amaranthus cruentus. Next base: position 19,656,704 of record CM033459.1, read on the forward strand.
TAGCTGCCTTATTCCTGTATATATTAGGAGTTGTATCTTATGATTAATATAAGAAAAACCGTATTCAAAACCCTTATTTCCGCTGTTCTTCATGGTATCAGAGCCGAACGGTTCAGATCTGGAAAAACACCGATAAACCGTTCTTTACTCATCATTTACCTTACCTACAATGGCAGAATCAGTCAATGAATCTCAAACATCAAAACAACTATTTTCTATGGAGCAGATGGAACAAATGCTCCATATGTTCCAGAAACTTAATAAACCAACAACACCTCCACCAACCGAACCCATCTTCAACCCACAAACAGTACAATTATCAGAAAAATTAAACTATAACAATTACACAAAATGGAGCAAATTGATGCAGATGGCTATTAATAGTCGAGGAAGGGTCAAACACATAGATTCTGACCCACCTTCGGCTACTGACCCGAACTACCCACAATGGGCCCAACGAGATTCCATGGTAATTTCATGGATTATTGAAAATATTGATGCTGATATTGTTAATCAATTTATAGACTATACCACTGCTCGAGATTTATGGCTTGGAATTGAAAATCTCTTGAGTAGTGGTCGAGACGAACTTCAGATCTACGATCTGAGTTCGACGGCAGCCACATTGAAGCAAGGGAATGATTCTCTTGAAAATTATTTTGGTAAACTTACCATGCTATGGAAGGAGATCGATAGACGGATGCCAAATCCGATGACCTGTTCCCATGACATAACTGCCTTTAATAATTTTATACAGACACAGAGACTGTATCAGTTTCTTACGGGCATTGATGAAAGCTTTGACAAGGAGAGAAGAGATCTGCTCCACATGGAGCCCTTACCAACAGCTGATATGGCGTTTGCCACCATACGTCGGGAAATCTCACGCCGAAAAATCATGACCGGCGTCTCATCATTGAGGTCAAACCTCTCAGATATCGGATCGGGACTAGCCATGGCAAACAGAGACTCCATTCGCAACCGTGAACAAGAGGACCGACGAAAACTCCGGTGCACTCACTGTGGCGGGTCACGACATACCAAGGAAAGTTGCTTCAAGCTAGTTGGGTATCTCGAATGGTGGGATGATTTACAGAAGAAGAGGGCCGCCACTAAGGCACCGGGACACCGGACCGGCGGCAAGGCCAACTTGACAACTGCAGATCACACCGGTGAGATGACATTATCACATGAAAAATCAGGTATGAAATTGGGTAAAAGGGATGGCGCCATTAGAGAACCAGAGACAGAAAGAAGAAGAGATGAGAGAGAATTGGCCGAAAATGGGGTAGAGCAAATGAGAGACTTTCCTTATTCCACCTTAAATACCCACAAAAATAAAAACCCATTTAATTACCCTCTAAATCCTATCCACTCACAACAAATAATTCCACTCAATTTAATTACCCAGGAACCCACTAAATCGGCCCATACACCTCACCTAAATGACCTGGCCCAATTCCCAAATCAGAAACCCACAAAATTTCCAACCCACAAAACCCACAATTTAATTCCACATTCGGCCTTTTAAGCCATACCCCGAACTCCCGATGGATATTTGACTGTGGGGCCACGGATACTATGACCTTCGACCCCAAGGATTTGACATCCACCCATCCTACCACCCGTACCCATGTCCAAACGGCCAATGGTGCATGCATTCCTGTTACACAAGCTGGTTCTGTTGATATTTCTTCGTCTATACATCTTAAAAATTGCTTGTTTATTTCGAGTCTCTCTCACAAGCTTCTCTCTGTTAGTCAGCTTACCAAAGAGCTCGATTGTACGGTTCTCTTAACCTCTGATGGTTGTTTTGTGCAGGATGCTCGGACTGGGACAATCCTTGGACGTGGTACTGAACGAGGTGGACTATACTATGTGGATGAGACGGATCAAAAAGGTCACACCATGCTTGCTCAAGGGACTCCCACACAACAATTATGGACATGGCATCGTCGTTTAGGTCACCCATCTCTTGGTTATCTAAAACGTCTATTTCCATCTTTTGCTATTTTAAATTTGCCTTTGGATTGTGAGACTTGTGTATTGGCTAAAAGCCACAAACATTCATATCCTCCTAGTTTGTCTAAGACTAATAAACCTTTTGATCTTGTTCATTCTGATGTATGGGGTCCTGCTCCTGATATTAATTCTCATGGTTTTTCATATTTTGTCTTGTTTGTGGATGATTGCACTCGTATGAGCTGGGTTTATTTTCTTAAACACAAATCTGAAGTTTTTGATATGTTTGCTAAATTTTATAATATGATTCTCACCCAATTTCACACTCGACTAAAAATCCTTCGCTCAGATAACGGGGGGGAATATATATCCCATAAAATGAAACATTTTTTTGATACCCATGGCATTATTCACCAGACAACCTGTCCTGATACTCCACAGCAAAATGGGGTAGCTGAACGAAAGAATCGAACCCTCCTCAAAATAACCCGTGCCCTCCTATTTGAGTCACATGTCCCGGGCTCGTATTGGCCGGAGGCAATCTCCACGGCCAACTATCTCACCAATCGTCTACCCACGCAATCCCTCCAATATAGAACCCCTCTTACCACTCTAACAACCCTTTGTCCTCTCCCATCTTCCCACTCTCTCTCCCCTCGTATTTTTGGGTGCGTTGTTTATGTTCATCTTCCGAAACGGGACAGAACTAAATTGGAACCTCGCGCTGTTAAGTGTGTTTTTCTTGGGTATGGTGTTCATCAGAAAGGGTATAGATGTTATGACCCCACTCAAAATAGGATGTATATCACCATGGATTGTGATTTCTTTGAGCAAACATATTACTACACCCAGCCTAGATCTCAGGGGGAGATTAGTCATACTAGTGAGGATCTAAGCTGGTTGATCTATCCTCTGGCAACTAACGGTCGAGACCCACAAGAGCAAGTAAGTGTTACCGCTGATCCTGTCCCAGAAACTGTGGTATCTCCACCTCCTCTCTCCACCCATGTCCCCGAGCATCCAGAACAAGAGGTAATTTCTGATATCCTTGCTGATGATAATGACAATATGGATAATGTGGTGCCTAGTGATGATGGTCCCAGGAGATATGAGTTGCCCAAGAGGAGTACACGGGGAGTTCCCCCAAGGAGATATGATCCGGAGTTCGAATCCCAAAGGTCCCGATACCCAGTTGAGCAAATGAATCAGGAGAGAATGTCTCAGGCAGCTATAGCATTCAATGCCTCTCTCTACTCAAATACTTTGCCCAGAACCATCGAAGAAGCCCTTAATGATCCGAAATGGAGGAAAGCCATGGATGATGAGATTTCTGCTCTTAAGAAAAATGAAACTTGGGAAAGATGCACTCTACCGAAGGGAAAGAAAACAGTAGGGTGTAAATGGATTTTTTCAGTGAAATATCATGCTGATGGAACGATCGAAAGGTACAAAGCTCGACTCGTGGCAAAGGCATACACTCAGACATATGGGGTTGACTATTCAGAAACGTTCTCACCAGTAGCCAAAATTGACACGATCAGAGTTCTGTTCTCGATAGCAGCAAATGAAGATTGGCCTCTCTATCAATTTGATGTTAAAAATGCTTTCTTACATGGGGAAATTGAGGAGGAAGTCTACATGGAAGCACCACCAGGGTTCTCGCATGAATATAACCAAGGTGAACGATGTAGGCTAAAGAAGGCGTTGTATGGACTGAAGCAATCACCTAGAGCGTGGTTCGGAAAGTTTACCACAGCAATGAGAAAGTTCGGGTACAGACAGAGTAACTCAGATCATACTCTGTTTCTTAGAAGAAGAGGTGGACGAATCACATGTCTCGTGATTTATGTGGATGATATGGTTATTACAGGGAATGATGAACAGGAGATCAATGAGTTGAAAAGAAGGTTGTCCCTTGAATTTGAGATGAAAGACTTGGGAAACCTTAAGTATTTCCTTGGGATAGAAGTTCTGAGATCAAAGAGAGGAATTTTTATCAATCAAAGGAAATATATCCTTGACCTTCTGGCTGAGACAGGAATGATGGATTGTAAACCAGCAGAAACACCAATAGTGACGAATCATGGGCTACAATTCATTGAAGGAGCTGAGATGGCAGATCAAGATCGATATCAGAGATTAGTAGGCAAACTTATATATCTCTCACACACTAGACCTGATATTGCCTATGCGGTAAGTGTGATGAGTAGGTATATGCACCGTCCTCAGATACAGCATAAGGAAGCAGTTATGAGACTCTTGAGATACTTGAAGGGTACCAGTAGTCGAGGAATCCTTTTTGGGAGAAATCAACAGTTGGACCTGGTAGCATACACCGATGCAGACTGGGCTGGTGACCGAGATGACAGAAAGTCAACATCTGGGTATTTCACTCTTGTAGGGGGGAACTTGGTCACTTGGAAGAGTAAGAAGCAGAAAGTGGTAGCCTTGTCTAGTGCTGAAGCCGAGTTTAGAGGGATAGCTAAGGGGATTACAGAAGTTCTGTGGATTAGGAAGCTTTTGGGAGAACTGGGCTTCCACCAAGAAGGGGCGTGTAAACTCTACTGTGACAACAAAGCAGCAATAAGTATCTCAGAAAATCCTGTTCAGCATGATCGCACAAAGCATGTAGAGATTGACAGACATTTCATCAAAGAGAAGCTGGAAAAGGAAATCATCGCCCTTCCCTTCATCAGATCCAAAGATCAGTTGGCAGACATTCTTACGAAGGCAGTATCCTCTGAAGCATTCAATACCGTGTTATGCAAGTTAGGCGTTTGTGACCCTACGACCTAACTTGAGGGGGGGGGGGTGTAGAGAATAATTTAGGAATATTGTATAATATAGTTTCCTTTATTGTTTCCGTTTATTATGCGTAGGATTATTCCTATTAGCATACTTAGCTGCCTTATTCCTGTATATATTAGGAGTTGTATCTTATGATTAATACAAGAAAAACCGTATTCAAAACCCTTATTTCCGCTGTTCTTCAGTCTCTTCATCATCCTTATCAGTGGGCATTATAGCTTTTGAACCCGTGGTCCTATCTTTGGAGTAGACTAACTCGACATCATTATAAAATGGAAAAGGTGTAACAACCCGACTTACCGTTGGCTAGGTAAATAGGGTCATCACGGGGTTTACTTCCTTAAGAAACTCAAATCTCATTTCAACAACTCAAACTCAATTCCAAAATTCGAACATAGGGGTCATAAGTTCTAAAACATAGCTAAATCAGCTAGTTATCAATCCAACGTCTATCTAAAGCATAAAGTATTTATAAAGGTCTATAAAAGTCCATCACAATCAAAACAGTCTAAACTAATGTACAATTACCAAATCCTATTACAAACTACATATCCTCACGTAATCAGCTTAATATATCAGCCTTGGAACTCTAGTCAACTCTGCTAACCCATGGCTCCCGACCGATTCCAATCTGTAACAATCTAAAAGAAGGAAACAACAGGGGATCAGATTAAACTGAATGAGAAGTAACAATCTAAATCAACAAAACACAGTAGTTCAATACAAAGGTTAAAGCAACATCAGTTTCCTAGATCTATGTGCGCACAAGAAGTCTAGTTTGAGAGGTGCCCCATAGCTCTAAGACTATGTCGCTCTCGGGTGAGGCTAGTCAATATCTGAATGACAATTCACCTCAAAAACAGGAAATAAGGGACAATGTCCCTCAACTCTGTGAAATGTTCACCTGATGAATAATGCAAATCAGTTGCTTAGGTTTTTCCTTGGCCTTTTCCTCCACCTTGGCCGGTTGCACTTCTAGTTGTGCCGTTTCTTTTTTTTTCACCACCTTGCTCTCTCTTTTCTTCCTCTTTTATCATGGCTTCCTCTACTAAAAATTATGATTTTTCGGACAATTCGGAGCCCCGACATTTTCATAATATTCGTGGGGGTCATCGTCCACCTCACCGTGGTGGTCGGCATTACTGTGGCAATTATTCTAATGGACAGCATCACCGTCAGAATTCCAGGCCATTTTACTCAACTGGGCCAAAATCATTTCCACCCCAGCAGCCCAATTCAGCAGCTTCTTCCAATGGGCCAGCAGCTGACTCATCCCATTGTGCTTGTTGTTCTCATTCCAGAAATTGGGCCTCTCAAAATCAGCCCATTAGAAACACTTCAAAGGGCATTCTTGGGCCTAGTCCTCATCATGGTTTAAGTGCTGAATCGTCTGTTGATTATTCACCCACCGACATTGATCAAGCTTTGCATACTCTCTCCTTGACTTCTCCGGATGAGGAATATTTTATGGACACCGGTGCTACATCTCATATGGCCCACTCTAAAGGTACTCTCTTGAATTATTTTCCTTTAAAGTCATCTAATTCTAATTCTATTATTGTTGGTAATGGTGCTATGCTTCCCGTAAAAGGTCATGGTCATGTATCTATCCCTTCCCCATCTCAACCTTTAGTCTTAAAAAATGTTCTTCATTCTCCCACACTCATTAAAAATCTTATTTCGGTCCGTAAATTTACTCGAGATAATAATGTTACTATTGAGTTTGATCCTTTCGGCTTTTCTGTGAAAGAATTGGATACAAAGAACATAATCCTGCGGTCTAATAGCACTGGTGATCTCTATCCATTCCACTTGACACATGGAGTTACCTCTTCATCTTCCTATGCTTTTTCGGCTTCATCATCTAGTACTTGGCATTCTCGTTTGGGTCATCCGGGAAACACTATCTTAGCTTTTTTGTCTTCATCTAAGTCTGTTGAATGTAATAAAAATCCATCCTTTTTTTGTCAATCATGCCCTTTAGGCAAACATGTTAGTCTCCCCTTTTATAACTCTACATCTTTATGTACTCGTCCTTTTGAAATAATACATAGTGATTTATGGACATCTCCTGTTGCAAGCCCATCCGGGTACAAATATTATGTGTTGTTTCTTGATAATTTCACAAATTATTTATGGACATTTCCTTTATTTCGCAAATCTCAAGTCCATGATATTTTTGTTAATTTTCATTCTTATGTTCGCACACAATTTGAGCTCAATATAAAATCTTTTCAATGTGATCACGGGGGTGAATTTGACAACAAACCTTTTCACCAATTTTGTGCGAATTGGGGTATTCAACTTCGTTTTTCATGTCCTCAAACATCCTCACAAAATGGGAAATCCGAAAGAAAAATTCGCTCAATTAATAATATTGTTCGTACTTTATTATGTCATGCTTCTCTTCCCCCGTATTTTTGGCCTCACGCCTTAAATACCGCCACATATCTTCTCAATATTCTTCCGTCTAAGTTACTTGGCAATCTTACTCCTACTCATTTACTTTATTATAAATCTCCCTCTTATTCACATCTTCGGGTTTTTGGGTGCTTATGTTTTCCTCTCATTCCTTCCACCAAAATTCACAAACTTCAACCCCGTTCATCTCCATGTGTCTTCTTGGGATATCCGTCATCACATCGAGGTTATAAGTGTTATGACATCGCATCGAGTAAAATAATAATTTCACGTCATGTAATTTTTGATGAGTCCACTTTTCCTTTTACTAACCGCCACAAACATACTCCTCACGAGTATAATTTTTTGGACTCCCATCATTCCCCTTCTCAAATTCAGCACTTGTTTCCCCCCCACAAGCCTAGAATCTGAGCCCATCACTACCACTCCAGACCAGCCGCCATCTCCCCTTATCATTGGGCCTGGCCCAGCCTTCACTACTCCACTCCAAACTCCCTCTTCTCCCTTAAGAACCATATCTCCTACTGGGCCAGCTCCTGCCACCGAAGCCCACACTCCTCCTTCCCTTTCCTTTGAGGCTCCTCACGCCTCTACTGGGCCTGCCTCACGCAGCCCAGTCCTTTCCGATCCTATTTCTTCTCCTTCCACCATCTCTACACCTCCCCCACCTAGAATTATCACCCGAAGTCAACATGGCATATTTAAACCTAATCCCAAATATTCCTCTCATGCTCTTTCCGTCTCTTTTTCTCCCATTCCAAAAAATCCCATAGATGCATTACGTGACCCCAATTGGAAGCAAGCCATGCAAGAGGAATTTGATGCTTTAATTGAAAATAATACTTGGGAACTCGTACCTAGACCGTCTGATGCTAATATTATTCGTTCTTTGTGGATTTTTCGCTTGAAAACTAAGTCTGATGGGTCCTTTGAGCGCTATAAGGCGCGCCTAGTCGGTGATGGTAAGACTCAGCGTGCGGGCATTGATTGTGATGAGACTTTTAGTCCTGTTGTTAAACCTACTACTATTCGTCTTGTTTTGAGTATTGCTGTTTCCAGGTCTTGGTCTATTCATCAGTTAGATGTTAAAAATGCATTTCTTCATGGTAATTTGAATGAAACTGTTTATATGCATCAGCCCGTGGGTTTTCGTGATCCTAAGTATCCTGATCATGTTTGTCTTCTTCGCAAATCTCTTTATGGCTTGAAGCAAGCTCCTAGGGCTTGGTATCAACGTTTTGCTGATTTTGTTACTTCCATTGGTTTTCGCAATAGCATTTCCGATCAGTCTTTATTTATTTATTGTCATGGGTCCGAGATTGCTTATCTTCTTTTGTATGTTGATGATATTATTCTTACTGCTTCCTCTGATCATCTCCGACAGTCTATTATGGCTAAGTTGAGTTCTGAATTTGCCATGAAGGACTTAGGTCCTTTAAGTTATTTCTTGGGTATTGCTGTCACTCGTACTTCTACAGGTTTATTTCTTTCTCAACAAAAGTATGCTACTGAGATTCTTGAGAAGGCAGGCATGTCTCAATGCAACCCCGTTTCTACTACAAGCAAACTCCGTGCTGATGCTGGTTCTTCTTGTTCTGATCCCACTTTATATCGTAGTTTGGCCGGTGCTTTGCAGTATCTCACCTTCACTCGGCCTAATATTTCATATGCCGTTCAACAGATATGTCTCTTCATGCATGATCCTCGAATTGAACATATGGCTGCTCTTCATCGCATTCTTCGTTATATCAAGGGTACTCTTTCTCATGATTTACAATAATATAAATCCTCTATATCTTCTCTTATTTCTTATACTGATGCTGATTGGGGTGGTTGTCCTGATACTCGCCGCTCTACTTCTGGTTATTGTGTTTTCTTGGGTGATAATCTTGTGTCTTGGTCTGCTAAGCGCCAACCTACTGTTTCTAAATCTAATGCCGAAGCAGAATATCGTGGTGTTGCTAATGTGGTTTCTGAAACATGCTGGATTCGTAATTTACTTCTTGAGCTTCGCTGTGCTATTACTACTGCTACTCTTGTCTATTGTGATACTATTGTGATAATGTTAGTGCTGTTTATTTATCGGGTAACCCAGTTCATCATCAGCGCACTAAACATATTGAGATGGACATTCATTTTGTTCGTGAGCAAGTCAAACGGGGTGATATCCGTGTTCTTCATATTCCCTCCCGTTTTCAGATAGCTGATATTTTTACCAAAGGTCTTCCGCAAATTCTTTTTGAAGATTTTCGATCCAGTCTCAGCGTTCGTCAACCTCCCGATTACCTCCCGATTCGACTGCGGGGGTGTGCTAGAATAATAAATATTCTCAAAGAATATTTTGCATATTTTGTATATTTGGTGTATATTAATATCTTAGGAAATAATATTAGGAATATATTGTAATTATTTAGTTTCCTAAAAACCATAGTTTAATCTTGTATATATTCCTATGATGATAATGAGAAGGCATCGAATCTTTCTCCCAAATCATTTCTTATAAGTTTTGGCACACATGAGCTTTTTTCGATGTTTTTGACTTATTTGTGGTTTCAAAAGCGAGGAAGTAATATTTTAATTTAACCAATTTGTTACAAAATTCATAGGTTATTTGTGAAAGATTAACTCTAATAATTAGTGGCGGATTCAAAATCCAAACTCATTAGTAGCACTAATGTGTTGAAGTAAAAAAATAGATGAATTATAAAATAAATAAAAAGTAAAAAAAAAATTTATAAAAAGAAGTTAAGGACTGAGGTCTGACTTTTGAAGAGAAGCACAACATCAAGGGTGAGAAAGAAAGAAACCGATTGAAAGCAAAGTGTGAGAGAGAGACAATGAGGAGAAAGATAAAAATCCTAAATCTAAAAAATGCAAACACCATACCTGAAGACTGAAGTGCACTCTCATAACTGATTTTTAATAAAAATCATAAATAGCACATGCTACCCAAAGTTATATATTAGATCCCTTATGCTAATAAACACAAGTAACTATGTTGCGTGCTAACTAGAGCAATTTCATGTACATGATCAACAAACAAAATCTGATTGCAGCATCAAACTATTTAAATATATTACAGTAAAATCATTTGGAGCAAGATTACAACACACATTTAATTTAATTACGTTAAACACCTCTCCAAATTACTCTTTAGGTAATTAATTCTACTACTTAATAACTACTATATATCAACCATGTTCAAGTTTCTTCCATTCACATGATTAATCATCTCTTCTCCTTAATTTGAGTCGTTGAACCGAGTCCATGAAATACCTGTCCAGAATAAATTAGGATTTATTACACTTCAAAATTAATTAACAACCACACATAATATTGAACAAACACCGATATTAAATTACACTCTATCAAATACTCTCTCTTATTCACTCAAATTGTCCCATTTGAGTTGGGCACGAATATTAAGAGTGGGATGGGGTCCACTAAAAAGGTGATAGTAGGGTATTTTAATTGATTATATTAATAGTAAAGATGGTAGTTGGATATTGTAAATTGGAAAAGTGGGGTATTTAGGTAAAAAAAAAGATAAACAAAAAAGAAAATAGGACAACTTGAGTGAATAAAAGAAAATGGGACAACGTGAGTGAATAGGAGGGAGTATGAGTTCTCTAATTGGATCACTCCTTCCATTTCATTGAATTTGTATTTTAAATTATCTTATTCATTTACGTCATTTACTTATTTAAAAGTAAATTCACCATATTCTTTTAATTTCAACCATATATTTAAAGTTTTTATACTATCATTCAAGCATCTCATTTTTTCTTTTTATTTCATATTATATTTTCTGAAAAATTTTCATGCTTATTTTAAAAATCACTCCCATCCTTTTAGATTCAATATTTCCTTTATTCCATTATTTCACTATCAATTGCTAAGTATTTCCAAATGAACTAACCACCCATACAATGCATACACATCCTGTATTATTTGAGTACTCCGTATTTATTTTTACCTAATTCTTTCGGCCTTATTAAAAGCTGACTGATCATTCATGTTCCTTTGGTTGATTAATCATTCATCCGTGCATATCTTAGCTACATTTGACTACTCTTTTTAAAAAATATTTATTTATATTTTGTTTTAAGTAACTGTACGTATGTGTTATAATAATCAAACTTTTTATTAAATAAATAAATCATAATTTGTTTTTTCTAAAAAAAAAAAGACCAATGTAAATAAATATCAAGTACTTTCTAGTTGTGGCCTCATGTTTTATTTTGAAACTCATTTATTATTCACTTTCTCTAAACTCTAATGTTCTTCCTATTTAGGGTATTTAATTGCACTTTAAAGAGAGAAATTTAATTAATGTTTTAAAATATTTAATTATTATATAACCTAAATAAAAATATTGATATTCAAAAAAGTATTTTAAAAACCGTGTAAAAGCTACCTCCATGGCACATCTCTAGCAAGTAGCCAATCACCATTTATATCTTGATAAGTAAGCTCATAATCATCCATGCTTTCTTGCCCTGCATTCCAAATCCCCTTAAATTCTTTAATTATATTCAAAAATGTGACTAAATTGAAAATTATTATCAAATTACACTTTAGTCAATGTAATTAGTTTATTATTTTATTTTTAGCACATTTTCCTTAAATTTATCTTAAATTAATAAATAAATCCAACTTGTAAAAAATACTATTAAAATGTTCCTTTATTTTTATACCTTTGGCAAACATAGTAAGCAAACTAGATATGAGAGCTTGATAAGAGTGGTAAAGCTTCAAGTCAATCTTCCTTGTAATGAAAAAACCTTCTATTTGCACTTTGACGAACATTGACCTTGATCCGCCGTAGCCAAGGCCTCTTCCACCGTTTTCCATTGCCGGTAAATTCCGATCATGGCGGCGTTGTCGGTGGCGGTATTGATCATTAAGCCTTTTTCTGTAAGATTTAATTGGTGGCCATCCTACAATGGGATCATCTTCAATTCTGCAAAAGAAAAAAATAACTATTAATATTCAATAAGTTATAACTAAAAATTTTCAAAAACATTTTTTTTAATGATTAAACCAAAATTTCCAATACCAAAAACTCTTATTGTCCCAAAAACAGAGAATTTTTGTAATTGAACCTAAATTTCCTACACCCACCAATTTAGTAATCAAAATAATATCATTAAAAACTCTTAATTAATTTGATTGAACCAATTAAGTTTCCCAATGTCCACAAATTTAAAGAGCTTAAATGACAAATTCTTAAAATTTACCAATTAAGAAATCAAATCCAAAATAGCTTCATATTTTACACTTGAAAAAAAACAGGGGAATTTTAAATTCATCAATTTACTTGTCAAAATCATTAAAAGAATGGAACTTTACTTGAAAATTTTGAGTAATTTATCAAATACATACCATATAGAAAATACCCATAAGTTAGATTTCACTAATTTAATGTTAAAATAAATGAGAAGCAAAAAAGGAGAGGAAAGAAAAAGAAAGGTGTAGAAAGTAGTACTTGTTGATGATGAAAGAAGAGGAATTGCATAGCCTTTTAGGTTGTTGATGATCCTCATTTGGGTGTTTATCCCAAAGGAAAAGAGGGAGTGTTTTAGACATAGAAACAATATCATCAAAAACTCTTTTCTTCTTGTTCTTATTATTATTATCTTCCTTGAATTGAGAAAAGCCATCATTGATTACTTCTTCTTCACCATAATCACCACCATTAACATTACTTTGGGAAGACAAAGTACTAAAAGTATCCTCCTCATAAACTTGTTTACCCTTACAATTAACAAAACTAATCAAATCCAACTCCTTCAAAATTGGGATCTTTGGAGGAGTATTTGAGAGAGTTAGTCCTAATTCAAGCTCCATTTTTTATAAATACCCACAAGTAAAATCACAAAATAAAGATTACCCAATTGATTAAATAGCTCAAATTTGTCAAAGATTGAAACTTTACAACTTTTTTCTAGAAATATTCTTAGTTGCCAACTTTGGCTTGCTATATTTTTGTGTGTAAAGAATGAGTATATATACATACAAAAGGAGTTAGATTGAGATCAGGCTGACAAAGTAAACTCAAAATTGAATTGTAGGGACAGAAAGACAAGAAAAAAAGTGAGAATTTTATTTATTTTTTATTTAATATTTTAAAAATAAAAGGGGAAAAAATAGGTAAAAAAATAGGAGGAAACAGTTTTCCCAAACTGTCCGTATCAATGTTAGGCTTTTGGCCGACCCACTTACTCTGGTTGTTCCCTAAACACTTCGTTTTGATGCCGACAATGTCGTTTTTCTCATTTATTTTTGCGCTTTTTATCTTTGCATTTCCTTTTACACATCAAACACTTTCAACGCTAGTGCGTGTGGTTTACAAGCCTTGTACATAGAATTATAGGAAAGAAAAAGAAAAATACGATTAGGTTTTTTGAGGGATAGACATTATGTTTTGTATGGGCAAAGGTAAAATGCCTATATGAGGAAAAAAGATTGAGTGTGTTACATCCATGGTCCTTACATTGAATTATGGAGGGTGTTTTGTCAAACATTGAAGAAAATTGATGTCCTTATACAATGTATTACAATAAAGTTGTTTCGTTGATTTCGTAGTTTTAGATTACTGATTACACGTTGAAAGAAAAGGTCTAAGACCCTCAAATGGTAGAACAATTGTAGAAAGTGAGAAGGAAAAACAGAGTATAATCAAGAGATGCAACAAACAACAATAAATAAGGTGTTTATGAGGTATCAAAGGATACTTCCTCCTCAAATAAAATATTTTATCATTAATATAATCAATTTTACACTAATAACTCAACTTACAATAGTTAAGAGATCACTCTTAACTCATAAAGGTTTCACCTTTAATGGTGAAACACCACAAATGGCACTAACACAATGAAGAAGACTCTTATGGCCTATGCCCTAGTTTCTCAAGTGTGTTTGCCTCTCCTTAATACCCTAACACTCTTCTACAACCCCTTATATACTACTAATTAAGACATGTTAGAAGAGTATTGGACAAGCTATCAAAAAGACCCACAAAACCGGAACAAAATCAGAAAACATTCTGACTCGCGCTGCCTGAACCGCTCGACCCGAGCCATGTTGCTCGACCCGATCGAGCGCCCTCTCTGATGGTTCTGCCTGCTGTTGCAAAATGGCTCGACTCGAGCCCTACCTGCTCGATGGGTCGAGCAGCCCTCAGACTTGCACCAGCTGACTTCACCCGTTGCACCCATGCACTAGCAGCTTTGATCCACTCTTATGCAATGATCAACTCATCCCATGCCTTGCCCATTGCACCACACACTCGTTCTTTGTCGCACTTTCATCATGGCACTCCGAAGACCCTTCACATGAGGGAGATTCGGGTCTTGCTCTAACACACGTCAATAGAATGATAAATTAAACGAAAGTCATATTATTTGTTAACAAGTGTTATTGTTCTTTTTAGTGGCGTGCGTCTTAATTTATTTATCAGATTTAAAAGTCGATATTTTTATTTATTTTTAATTCAAAAACAAATTTTTTTTAAAAAAATATTCTACCATCTAGAAAACTACAACCATTTTCTTGACGTTTTATTTTTTTAGTATGTTGCTTTAAATTTTGCAAATCAAGCAAGAAAAAAAAAGAAGAATGTAGCCTAGTTGATGTTAGTGAATTATTGTTTATAATTAGTATTAGTGAAGGTATAAAATAAAATGAGAGACACTAATCTCCTTTAAAATACTTAATAACATCTTTTATGTGTTATTTCAACCTCTCAATTTTTACAATTATCAATTTTTTTTTTCACTATAAGCTTTTAACACAAGTGGACTACCTTTAAAATTCTAGAATCTTAAGTTGTGAACCATCTAAAAAATAAAATCAAATACATGCGTCACCTTTCGAAAACATCGTGTCTAGCTAATATTCTTTATGTTCCTAGTGTTTTTTACCCCTTTATATTTTTGATATATTTGGTGCAGTCCTAAATTGACAAATTCATACTTTTAATGCTTGTTTTTGCTTAATTATTCTAAAGTTTCACATGGTAGGAGTAATTCATAAGTTAACTATGATTTTGCGTTATTTATATTTTCTCTTTTTTGGTAATTAAAAGAAATATATTAATTCAAAAAAATTTTTTTTTACAACCTAGACTATTAAAGGGAAAAACACACTTCCCTAACACGAAAAGAACACCAAAAGCCAAAACAAGCAGGCCAAACAAACACCAAGAAGTCAACAACCAAACTAAACAATAAGACTAGCCTTCTTAGCTATCATCATCTAGCTAGTCTATGTTGAACATTTAGCGTCTAATAATCCTAAGTACTACTAAAGTAGTGGGACAATATGTATTAAAATACTAGTTCCAAAAGGAGTTTAAAGGAGTGACCATTGGGCTGCTTCTTAATCCTTGAATTGATTGCATAGGATTTCAATACTAATTCCACTCTTAATTTTAGAGGTTACAAAGGAATATTTTGGTGAATAATGCACATGAATGCCATAGATTAATGATATTGATTGTGTGATCATCAATGTGATCATTAAGAGTGATTAATTGGGCCATAACCCTTAGGCTACACTCTTATAGTATAAATAGGGCTTGGTGATGAGTAGAAAGATACACCTTTTTTTATTCTCATTTGTTTGTGTTCTTTTCAAGAGAGTAATTAACTCTTGTTTAGAGCTTCCAATTCTTATAATTTCTAAACACTTTGTTATTAAGTTTTATACTCTAAGTACTAAGAGTATATTGTGTTGTTTGTATCTCTTTGTGAATTTCTAATCAACAAACCCAAGTACCTTTGTGGGGGAAATATCACAAAAGAAAGTGATCACACGCCTACAACAAGTATCAAGTTTTCGGGTAACGGTTGTCGTTACAAAACAATCTTCAAGTTATTTTAGCATTGTTAATTGTAATTTTATTTTGTCATAACAAAGGGATAAATACAAATTTCCGTTTGTAATTTGTATTTGCATTATTAAGTTCTTAATAGTCTAGAAGCAACATAAAAAAGGGTGTTCTTAGCCTCATGACAAGGTAGTAAGATACCCCTAAAAAAATACGTGCATTCCGATCCCTTAAAGCCAGATTGCCTTTGTACTTTTCTGATCATGCTAATAGTACTCATTAGTTGAATAGCACTAGTAAAAGGAAGAGACAAGGAATGAGAAAAAAAATTATATATGAAGTCTTTCCTCATTAAGGCTTTTCTTCATTAATAGTTTAAAAATGATTATATCTAAAATGATTGTATAAATACAACTATAAAATTAAAGTATTTTTTCATTAATAGTTTTAAATTGATTATTAAAAGAATTCTTTTTCACACTTAAAAAATTAAGTCAAAAAAGCTTTTATTTACACCTTAAAACTTAAAAAGTAGCATATATACTACGATCACATGATTCTACAATCTTATTCTACAATTTCGATCCTACCCCTCAATGATCCTAAGTAAAATCTCGATCCTAATCACCTTTGTCACTAGCTAAAAATTGAGGATGGACACCAATTGGTCGCTAGTTATGCAAGAATTTCCCTTTAATTCTTTTTTAAAAATATATTACACAACTGTGTGACGTTGACTTTACATGGGTTAAAGAGCCTAACTAATACAATTATTTGCTTATAAAATGTTTATTTAAAGGTCGTCTTATAGAGAGACGGTCTTTCACAAGAGTAGCTTAATATATTAGGTGATCTCTAGGTGGTCAACTAGCTTTGTCTGGTAGCAAAATAATCATTATAGGCGACCAACTTTGTTTGATGGCAGGGCCGACCCTTAGATTTCAAGGGATGGGGGCGAAAAATAAATTGTGGGTCCTAATTAAAAAATATATATATATATTTATAATTGTAAACTTTATAATATTAAAAAAAAATTTACACCCCAATAATAGAGCTCGATTTTATCCACTTTTTCTTTGATAATCATGCATTTATAATTTAATAATTAGTAAATAAGGTAACAATTATCATTAATAACACTTTCACTTGGTGCTTAAATGGACAATTCAATCACACAAGGACGCACACTCGATGCATATGATTGCAAAAATTGACTACTTTTTTTGTGAACCCTGAACACATGCTTTTCTTACCCTCGCTTAGGGCTGATCCTATGTGATCATCATAGGTGGTCACTATTGACTACCAACACTATCTGGTCGCATTAATTTATTGACGTAGTTGCTAAGATTTTTTATTGAGAGTATAATAAATTTACAATACTTAATTAGTAATACTAAGTGTTGATTGATAAGATGTCCCAAGAGGAAAAGTATGTCTAGTGGTAGATTATAAATATTAATAATCTCATAAAACTTTAGTTTGTTTATGTAAATCACGGTTATTTATCCTTATAAGAGAAATTTTAGTATTTTATTTTATCTTTAATTTTTATTTATTATTATTTTGTCATTTTATAATAAATTATGATTCACCGTTATTGACTTAGATTTAGCTATATAACTTTATCAATAACACTGATAATGACACTTGTACTGGCAGTATATATTCTCTCTCGATCTAGCTATCTATATGCCAGTATATATTCTCTCTCGATCTAGCTATCTATAAGCCACTCCACGGGATCTGTTTTCTTCAATGCATGCAACTTTCCATAACTTAAGCTATCGTCTAAGATATTTCAAAAAACAAAGCTATCGTCTAAGATATTTCAAAAAAAAAAAAAGCTATCCTCTAAGAAAGAAATTTATTTTGTACACTCTTATATTCACTTTTCACTCTAACCGTCTCATTTTTTTATCGGGTAAAGTCTCTCTAAATATCTCATTTTCATTTTGAATATATTAACTTTACCAATTTACCTTTATTCAGGGCTGTCTCGTCTATTTTTAGGCCCCAGAGCAAAAGATAAAAAAGAGCACCTAAAAACATAGCGTAACAAATAATATAATACATCTTTTATTTTTTATTGTTGATATTTAAACGACCTTATAAAAAAGCACAAATCACTCATTATCACTTAACAAAAAAATATAAGTCATATCTAAATTTAATTCAAATTAATAACACTCATATACATAAAAATAAGTTTTTGGGGGGCCTAAAAAGTTTGTGGCCCTGGGCGTAGAGGTGTTTATTCGGGTGATCGGGTCGATTTCGGACGGGTGTCTTTCGGTTCGGTTGTATTCCGGATCGGCTATTTTTCGATTGCGTGTTACGACGGGTCGCACTCGGGTCGGGTCGGTTAGTCGCGGTTCGGTTGAAGATCGGTTATTCGAGCTATCAGGTTAGCATCGGTTCGGTGTTTGTTGAAGTTCGTGTCGAGTGTTAATCGGTGTCGGATTGTCATCGGTTAATAATTGGTTCGGTTTTGTCGAGTACAGATCGGGTTCGGGTTTTAATTACTATCGGCTACGTACTACTAATTACTATCGATCGAGTCAATATTAAATTAAGTTATTCATTTTTTAATTGATGACAAGATTTCCTTTACTTAAAGAAAAATAGTTAAAATGCAAAATCAACTAGTGATCATTATTACTTTGTTACTTTTACTTGTTTGACCGGTATAAAGTTCTATCAATTTTCATCTAATACGATTATATACATTGACCATTGATTATTAACTCTAAATATATGAAACCATGTATTTAAGAAATTTAATTTATTAAAATATCTATCACTTTATTAGATTAAATAATAAGATGATTGAATATGAGTCTATCATACTTCTATGTTAAAAATTGGTTCAGGTTTAAAGCAATTCGATCTAAAATTTATTCGGGTTTAGTCGGTTTTTGCCGGATCGAGTTCGATTTCGAGCATGATTCGGGCCGGATATGACTCGTGTCGGTCATTTTTGGTTCGGGTAATCTCGGTTAACGGTTATGTGTCGGTTACAAAAATCGGTTACAGTTCGGGTTCAGCTTTCTCATTTTCGGTTGTCAATCGGTTCGGGTACAACTTCGATTCGGGTATTGTCAGTTCGATAAACCTTAAAAAGGAACACATTTTCGGGTCGGTGTACTTTCGGTTTCAGGTCAGATTTTCGGGTCGGGTCACATTAGTCCGCTTTGCCCTTGCTAATCGACGACTCTGCCTTTATTAAACATAACTTTTAAACACCTTTATACTTACTAACCATCCCACTTTACCTTGATTAAAATTTAAAAACACTACACTTTAGTTTCACATTTGGTCCTATTTGACCACCTAAAAATTGATGAAAAATCAAATAGAACACACTGGATGGATAGAAGGGAGTATTAATATTACTATCAAATTTGTAATATGGAGTGTCGGTTTGAACAATAGTATTTGATGCTGTAAAAAAAAAGTGATGTCAATAATTTAAAATAAAAAATTTCAATCATCTTTAAATAAATTAAGCCAAAAAACGCTTAATGAATTTCAAACCTTAATTACTTATCTAAAAGACTACACTAACCAACTCATCTGAGATAAATTGTACAACTTACTTATTTTATGTTGGATTTCTGATGTTAACTAACCTTGATGACTATACACTACATATCGGCCCATGAGTTTGGTGGAGGTTGTAGTGGTGTAATTGTAAATTGTTAGTTGTATAAGTAGATGTTCGTCGTAGATAGTTATAAATGTACAATTGTCATTGTTACGAACTACTCAGTTAGTTGTATAAAATATTATTTCTCGTATACAATTTATTGTTGTGTTAGCTTTGGAATATAATTTGTTGAAAAATTTGTAGGAAAAAACTCTTAAAATACTACATTAATTTAATATTGATTTTACAATCCTACAAGTTAAAATTCTGAAAATAATACCTACACCAGTTAGTGTTATTTAAAAATTCTATTTTAATTTCGTTTGGTGCAAGGTAATTTTTTAGCTGCTTGCGAGCTAATAGTTTTGGGTAGCTATAATTGTAAATTTATAACCGTCAGATAAAATAATTGTCATATTAGCTATTTGAATATATCGTTGAGAAAAATATAAAAATTTATTTTAAAAGGAAACTTTTAATTTTGAAATTATACAAGTTGTAATTAAAGTCGTTGCTGACGGTAATTTTGAGGTGCAATCGTCAAAGGCCCAACTTATAAAGGGGCTGGAAATAATTTAATCCTTATTATTAAAATTTTAGTTTGTGCATAAGTAGCTTATCATTATATGATATTAAATTTGTACATTTATTCGACATTAACGTGATAGAAAAAAAGAAATTATATGATACATAGTTAGAGAAAAAAGAACCAAAACTTTAATTATACAAGGGCCTTTTTATGTTTTGCTTAGGGCCGAATAATGGTCAGAAACAACACTGGTGTCTAGTTGTAATATTTCAACACAACTAAATGCATTAATAAAAGCTAATTAAACTGTTACTTTGCCAAACAATGATAAAAAGTGTGTGTTGTAATCAAATTAAATCACAAACAACTACTTAAAATCATTACGCCAAACACACTAAAGCTCAAAAATAACATTTTTGAAAAATACTTAAACTACTACACCAAATACTTCCTATGTTATGTTTTGCTTGCTACAAATGCATGGACACACATATTAAAGAAGTACTGTGCAATTATTAGGAGCATGTGGGGGGTTTCTTTTTAGAATTTTTTTACTATTATTTGATGAAAAATGAAAATAGGTTTTTTTTAGATGATTGACAATATTATAAAGATTAAATAATGGTAGGTATAAAAGTTAATGAGATATAGAGTATGATAAAAATAGAAGTAAGTGGAACTTTAAATGATTGATTTTTTACTGGAAATGAAAATATAACAAATAATATAAACTTTCAAAATAGAAAATGTGGCAAGTATTATGGAAATTTTAGTTTTATCATAAGAAAGTTTTCCACGCGCGGTCTATTTGAGGCGTGAAGATGCATGAACTTTAATGTTAAATTGTCCCAAGATTTGAACCTAAACTATAAAAAACCTGGAGAGCTAAAAGGATTTAGGGCAACAATAGGCACTGTTTATATTTAATAAAGTCAAATTATATGGGCAAACGAAGCCCCTCACATTACATGTTTGCATTATAAATCCCAAACATGTCTTGATTTCAGACCATTTACTGAACCCACTTCTGCTTTTCTTGTTTTTTGTTCTTGGCATTCGCCCCTCTTATACTTCTATATTGTTGTCATCTCCTTTAATTACTGTTTGTTAGTCTGAGATATTATGCTGCGTCAACCATCAACTTAAATTTTTGGTTGAACTGGTTTACAATGACATAATATTATAAGCCGGCATGAAAAGAGGCCACGACTTATAATCTTACTCACCCGTTTTGTAAAAATGGATATTTAGCACTAAGTATGAGAAGGGAATGTGTTGCATCTACACTACTAGCCCAAAAAGCTCTCATTTGAAGAAGCATATATATTAGAGCTTTTGTTTAAGTTGTTCCTTGAGGATTGCTAGTTACTATTTACAATATTTAATAATGAAGATTAGTACTAAGATTGGTCATCAAGGATTGAGATAAGTAAAGATGGATTGGATTCGGTTTGATAATGACAAATGTGACTAATATTAAAATTAAGGATAGAGATTAGTAACGGTGGGTGTGTTTGTTTAGTGTTATGTGATTTTAATTTAAAATAAAGAAAAATTATAAGAACTACCTAATCTTTACATTTTTTTTAAAAAAAATTACCTTATCTAAAAAGTTTTGTAAAAAACTTCTTATATAACTCAAATCTTTGCAAATGACTACCTTTTAACGAATTTCGTCAGTTGAATGTTATCTTTAACCTTTGACCAGCACGCCTGTGGGCCCAGTGGCGTACCTAGAATTTTTAATATGAGGTTGCGAAGTTATATATATATATATATATATATATATATATATATATATATATATATATATATATATATATATATATATATATATATATATATATATATATATATATATATATATATATTCACATTAACAAATAATATGCATATAATAATATAATACGAGTATAAATGATATTAATTATCATTAAAATCCTATTCAACTTATTAATTCGAATAAGCTTTTTATATTTGCCGAAGTAACATTTTAATTTTTAATATCTCTAATTGTTCTTAATTAAAAATTATAAACAATTGATATTAATAAATCTTGTATTGAGACAAATAAAACAAGATCCCTCGTGACTATGAACTTATAGATTATAAGAATAAAATACAAATTAAGAATGATAAATGAATAGTACAAAAAAATAAATTAGTCTAATAGATAGAATAAGTGGTAGTATTTTTAAGGTTACGAATATATTTCATACTCCCTCCAATTCTTTTATGTTGTCCCATTTAGTTTTGGCACACTATCCAATACACTAATTTAATTCTAAATATATCTAATTGTGCATAATTAAAATTATAAATTTGATATCAATAAAATTTATATTGAGGCAAATCAAATAAGATCTCACTTAACTATATTTTGACGTCTAGATTAAGAATAAAATACAAATTAAGAGTCATTGATAATTTGTGTCAAAATTATACGAGAGAATTTAAAAAAATTGGAGGGGTATATATATAATAAACTGAAACATAGTTTTTAATATGAAAGGTTGAGCTTTGAAATTTTTAAATCAAATAGAGAATGATAAATTTATTTGTCTTGAAATTGCAGCTCAATATTTTTTAACAAAACATTTGATTTAGTGTGGGCTTGTGGCTGACATTATATACATAATTAGTGACATAGTATGTATTAATTTTCATGATTATAAACAAATGAAAGCGTTGGGCGGGTGGTTAGTACTGAAATACTCCACTTGTCAATTTAGTGGGTCGAGTGATCAAATCTTCTTCACATCAAAACTTTATGATTTTTTTAAAAATTGATGGGTTGCATAATGCAACCCCTCGTTCTACATTAGGTTCGCCCATGCCTGTGGCACGTGATTACTTAAAAGGTAGTCATTTGCAAACATTTGTGTTATATTGGGTTAGTTTTTTGTAAAAAAATTTTAGATAAGGTAGTTTTTTTAAAAAAAAGGTGTATAGATTAGGTTGTTTCTTATAATTTTTCCTTAAATAAATCAATTGTTTAAAGTATTCAAATTAACTTTAAATTGATCAATTTAGACTTTAAAAGATCGATTATATACAAAGTGGTCAATCAAGTTATTAGATATACTTTTTAAAGAAATTAATTAAAATTTTCGTTTTTGATCTAAAAGTGATCAATTTTGATATAAATGTGATCAATTTCTACTTACAAGTTTAGAACATCAAATTAATCAATTTTTTTAAAGTCTTCAATGCCGACGTTAAAGTGATTAATTCATACCTTGTTCATTTTAAAAACTAGATGCGTAAAGAGTTTTTCAAGTTATGAAAAACTCTAAAACTGATATGTCATAGTGGAGTTATTATTAATTTTTGTAAAAATCATAGTGACAATTTTATGTCTTGTTCATTTTCTTTTGTCTCTTGAGTGGATGTTGTATGATATAAATGAAAGATTATCCTTCTTTCATCCAATCAATTATTTTGAATGTAATGAAATGAAAAAGGAGTCTTCAATTATCTCATAAAAACTCAATGTTAATTTTAAAAATATTCAACATTTAAAGATATTTTGTTCATATAAACAAAATTGATTTTAAAATCAGACACCAAGAGAAGGAGAAAGCGCGAGTGAGGTGTTTTTTGTTTGGTGTATAGGAGATTGTAGAGTTGGCAGGAGTTGATTTGTAAAACAATATAGTTTGTATTGTATTAAATATCTTATAATATCAAATTTTGTTTACATAGTTGTTTATTGTATTGTTTTATGTAACATTAATATGATTAATTTAATATATAATATTAATATGATTAATATATATTATATCAATATAATATTTTTATAAATGGAAAAATTATAAGAAACTACCTAATCTATACACTTTTTTTTAAAAAACTACCTTATCTAAATTTTTTTTACAAAAAACTACCTAATATAACACAAATGTTTGCAAATGACTACCTTTTAAGTAATCATGTGCCACAGTCGTGCTTGTCAAAGGTTAAAGATAACAGTCAACTGACGAAATTCGTTAAAAGATAGTCATTTGCAAAGATTTGTGAAATATAAGGTAGTTTTTTGCAGAAATTTTTTAGATAAGATAGTTTTTTTAAAAAAGGTGTATAAATTAAGTAGTTTCTTATAATTTTTCCTTAAAATAATCATAACATATTAAGATTAAGGATAGAGATTAGTAAAGGTGGGTGTGTTTTCGGTTTGATAATGACAAAAGTGGGTATAATAACGCAAGCTAAATAGAGACTTTGATTAGATTTGTTATTTATCAATTAACAAAATAATTATTAAATTAAGATGAGTAGCAGAAAATTATTGGAGAAACATGAAGTGCGTACACTTCATAAGCAAAGGATATATACCATCCCAAATTCTTGTGGCGATGTGAAGAAGGGGTGTAATAACTTATAAAGTGTTCACACCATCTTTAATTTGTCCAAACCTTGGTGTAAGCGCCTTTTGGAGTGTGTTTGATTTTGCTTAGGCCTTCTTAAGGCGTTGTTTCTGTGCTATATTGCTTGAGTGGATTAATGAAATTATTTTCTTTGTCAAAAAAATATAAATTGTACATTACATGGACACCTATATTATATTAATAGGTAAAATGACATGTTATTGTTTATTCAATGTATTCTACCAAGCTATAAGGTGGGCATTCCTAATTTTGCCCGTCAACTCAAAGGACCACAAGCAAAAGACAGTGATAACAAGATAAGTTCTACAATTTCTAGTACTATATATACATATTAATCTTAATCAACATTTTCAATTAATTGAACCTTAAACTTAGTTAATTAATTAATAATTACTCCTAATAAATACTAATCAACTACTTACACTAATATGCAAATTGCAAAGTTCAATTTGTTTGTTGTTTTGTATTCTCTTGCATTGGATTGTTGGTCCATTTAAAGATGGGTTGGTTCAAAGGACTTGAACAACATTGATTTTAGGGAAGTTTGTAAAGTTTCCATGCAATGGATTTGACTTAAGACTTGGTATTTGGTAATGTAGAGAGAGAGAGATCGGGGAACACATTGAAAAGTCTGGTCATGATGCCTCATCAACCAAACAGCATGAACTTCGAAAATTACTTTTCATGCACAACATCAACATGTGTTTCCTTCCTAACATTTAGAGGCCTACATTTAATTTACTGCATTGGTTTCTGTACGTACATAATATTTCAAAAGGTAATGGTAAGGGACACTTGCACTATATGTATATGTACGTATATACTATATACTTCTTTCAATTCTTTTTTATTGTTTCATTTGATTAAGCACGGATATTAATTAAGAGTGTGATGAGGTCCACCAAAAAGGCGGTAGTTGGGGTATTTTAATTAATTAAATTGATTGTTAAGGTGGTAGTTGGGGTATTATAAGTAGTAAAGGTAGGGGAATTTTGGTCATTACTTGTGTGAACATGGGGTATTTAGGTAAAAAAATCATTAGCAAAAAAGGAAATAAGACAATTGATATGAATTTGCCAAATAAGAAAATGGGATAATTAAAAAGAATTGGAGGGAGTAATATTTTAGATTCGATCAATTTCAAAATGATATGTGTATGTAATTTTTTTGAATCTCATTAAAAAAAATTATACATGGGTTATTAAATTGTTTATTGGTTGTAGTTGATTCAGTTGACTTGTTTAATCATTTAATTTCATTTTATATTTTTATTTGTTGTTATGTTAATTGTATAACTCATTTGTTTGTTAAAATAAATGATGCTGATCAAGAGTTGTTGATATAATGTTTGTCAAAATTATTAATTATTGTCTGTAGGTTGTTTATATGAGATACTATGGGTCATCAAACAAAAATCCAATGGAAAGCTTTTTAAGTGAAACTTCTTCATCTTAGGCTAAAAATCAACTTAATTAGTTGGTGTAATAAATATTTATCAAATAAGTTTTTCAGTTGTTTTATCAACAAAAAATTTAAAATCAAAAAATCAACCAACAAGTCAACCCAAAAGCCAGTCACTAAACAAGAATGTATATGAGATTTAAGAAAATGAATTATCATGAATTGGGTTGTATTTTTGTTGTGATTCCATTTTTATATTGGACTTATTTTAAAAATTCGATTTATTATAGGAGTACTTGATTTTAGCTATAGGAATATAGCTTAATTATTTATTTCTAGAGAATACAACCTCTATTTTACATGACTAGTTGAATTTGTTTGATATTCCTATTAGAGCATGTTCTTCTAATTAAATTAATTAAACAAAAGGAATCAAATATAACTTTAACTAAAACAATAATACAAAAATGAAAATGATAGAACTAAAATGAAATTAATTAAAATAAAGATAGAAAATATAATGGTCTTAGATGATTAAGTGTATGTGTACATATAATATCACATTCGCACGAGTTTATAATGAGATGACCATCCTTAAACAAAATTATGGAAAAGACAATATGTCACCTAACTCCAAACATGTCTAGGATAAGTGGATCTAAGAATCATGTTATTATGGGATTACAAGATTAAGGTACAATCAAACATTTTGGTTAGTATAGAAAAGCAAATCATATTATATGTCGGATAAGGTGTTTATGAAAATGCTTGAAATAAGGGGTAAGCAAGTCTTTAACATTGACTTTATGTGTTAAAGTGGTTTCAAGATCACATCCAACTACAACACTTACATCATGTAATTGAAGTATCTTTGTTACTATTTATTCTTGATGGCTTCTCAATGTTCTATCATGATGTAGATATCATATATATGATCATGGTTATTTTCAAATTCATTTGTTTAGATTTTTGTTTTAAAGGAATAATTTCACTATTTGTACAATTGTCATAAATAGGAGAATACTATGACTATATGCCATGCTTGGATTTTTAACATTGCATTATATATTATATAACAAAAAAAAATACTCCCTCCGTTCCTTTTTGTTTTTCCACCTTACTAAAACGGGTAGTTCCATAAGTTTTTCCACTTTAGAATACTTTCCATTTTAGGAAAGTTTTCATCTCACTTTTACCCCTTAAATCCCCACTTTCCTTACTTCACACTATTATTTAATTATTTTCTCTCTCATACCTCCAATACAATTATTACATTACACTATTATTTAATTATTTTTTCTCTCATACTTCCAATACAATTATTATTTTTCAATACTATATAATTAAAATAATACCCACTACCACCAAAGATTCCATTTTTCTTAATCTTGGTGAAAAACCCAAATAGGAACATCAAAAAGGAACGGAGGGAGTAATAGCCGTCTATGAGCGGGATACACTGGGTATGATGATGATGACAAAAAAATAACAGTCGACTTGGTTTTGTACACATATAGATCATAACTGTCAAGCCCATCTTATACTGATATATTGAATTCATTCCCAGAAAAATAATGAATAAAAAAATAAGGTAAAGGATAGCTTCATATATTGACAATATAATTATTATTGTTTCGTTTCAAGAATTATTTTATTTTGTCCAAATGGTGAAATTTAGTGAAAAAAGAAATTAGGTTGAAGAATGACAAAAAACAACTGGGAAATAAAAATAAGTGGTTAAAATGAAAAGAGAACATAAGTTTGTAGTTGAGATTAAAAGAATAAAAGTAGGACTATTGCTAAAAAAAAAAAGATAATATAAAAGTAGTGAAACAAATTAAAAAGAAAAGTGGGGTAAGATGAGAATAACATAGAGGAAATATATTTCTATATTTCTTTGGTTTAAAGAATCTAGTGTAAGTTTAAACAATTTGTTTATTTGTGTAATAGTCATAAAAATAATACTCCTAATTATAATAAGTACTAGATGATTGATTTAGATGATGGATCAACTATTTTATATTTTGTTACAACGTTTTTTTATTAAAGAATTTAAGATGTAGAGGTGATTTGTATTATTAATTTAATAAAGAATCTAATGAGAAAATATTTTAAATTTAAAACTTGAAAGCTGTGAAAAATAGACTGATATTTATCCAATTGTTCAAAGACATGGAGGTTGTTAAACAATTATTACACTTTGCTTTCTGGGAGAAGTGTGTATGATGGGTCTTTAGTGTATTCTCTCTGAACGATTCCGCTTAAAATCCTTACTTTAACAACTTTTTTAAGAATCATAGTAAAACTTATTCGTATAAAAAACGAAAATCAAACCAATCCAAATCGAATAAAAATATGGTCTACACTTTTTATAAATTGGTTTGGTTTAGAAATGAAATTTTCAAAATCGAATATTTCTATTTGAATTAGGTTTGAGAATTCCAAAAATTGAAAATAGAAAATTTGAATCTAATAAAACTAAAAGCTTACTTTTTACATTCAACGAAAACTACTTATGGAGTGAATCTTGTGCAACTTGATGTGCAATTAGAAGATTTAAAATAGCGATACCAACAAAAACAATGTAAGAGTTCTTATAACAATAATAAACCTTAATTTAATAATTAAAATTTTATTTTGTCATTACCATTGTTGCTACTATGATTTTAAATATTTTTGCGTATAATTTTGGGTAAACTAGTTCGATATATTTTGAGACTAGATTTCTTTTTAGTTGGAAATTCGGTTTGGATTGGACTAAAAAAACGCCTAAACCGAATTAATTTTGTTTGGTTTGATTTTGATTATGTCCCAATTTGGTTTGGGTTGGATTTAAAAACCAAAACCCGAAACAAATTTAGTTTTATGAAAAACCAAACCGAAAATCGAACTTTCACCCCTGCATACATTTTGTTAAAATTTTGCTTTAATTTCAAAATACGTACATATCTTACTTTTTTATTGTCATTTTTTTTGTTCTTAATGAAATGACAAAATATATACACGAAGATATAATAAAAACCATAGTAAGCAAAAAAGAACAACAATACTAGCAAAAAAAAAAAATTTAAATAGCTGTTTTGAACGATCCAATTAACGAACCTAACAATCCTACCTACCTACCTAGCCGATCCTAGTCGATTCTAACAATCCCACTAATGATCCAATTAAAAACACATATTGTTGTATGAGGCGATTTCATTATGAGATGTATCCTTTATGTAGGCTAAATAGTCAAATCAATACAACTTATTTCAAATAGACTCTTTTTTTTGAGTTTGCTTTACTGAAGATGAGAGACACCTCCCAAGAGGAGCTACTCTTATGATAAATCTTCTTTCAATGAGATCAAAATTAAATAAAGAGCTCATATTCTCATAGTATTTATTATTTGAGATGTTTTGTATAATAATTAACACAAATTCTTGTGAGAGACGGTCTCTTTGAGAGATCATCTCTAATTGGGTTGACCCATTAGGGAAAATATAGAATAAATATAGGCAATAAGCTTTAATGGATATTGGGCCTGAGAGACGTCTCTCAAAAAAACGGTCTCTCAAAAGACTAACTGAATAATTAATGAGATAAGAAAATGTTAGAAAAAAGGTCACGTGACATGCATCCGGCAAGCCCACGGGGAGTATGGACCGCTGAATCAGGGTGGGCCGTACTAGGAAGCATCCATGAAGCCCATTGATCGATAGTCCAATCCTGTCAGCATTATTTTAAGCTAGGGTGGTCCAACCCTAACTTCTTAGGCAGGGGTCAGTAACCCACGTGTGCACCATTTGCCCATCTCCTTAATACGTCTACTCTCTACTCCAATATTCGTCCCTCCATCGGTCTCATTAAGTTTAGATTTATTCTGAAGTTCTTACTATGAGATTATTTTAGTGGGCTGACTTAGTGTACGTACAGCTAGTCTCTTGAGAAATCGTTTTTATGAAAGACGAATCTTAGGCTCAACTCATTAAAACTTAATATCTATTCTTAATGTCCACTTATCGTATCCTTGATACCTACTCAAAATATCTTAAATGCCTACTTACATCATTTTTAATGACTACTTACAATATTTAAAAAAATATTCATCGGGTCGGTCCAATTAAAGATGATCTCTCAAATTGATCACTTATAATTTTAAAATGGTTACTTATAAAGTTTACAATGATCACTTTATATAGTATATTAGTATTAGATTCATAGTTATAACTTTAAAGTGATAATTTATAATCTTAAAGTTATCAACTAGAAAAATGAAATTATTACATATATATACCTTTTATAGTGAGACGATCACATACAAAACATGTTGATTCTTAAATGAGACAGTTTATAATGAAATTATCTTTATTAATGTAATCAATTAAAAAAATTGACAAACTATATAAAACCATTTAATAGTGAATGGTTACAAAACAACTTTTAGCCTAATAAACCAAATTCACTGCTACATTTGACTTATAAGCCTAATAGACCAAAATTCATATATATATTTTTTTTTTCAGTTTTCACCTCCTCGTGAGCTCCTCCCAAATAATTTCTAAAACATCAGAATAATTACTCATGAGTTTTACATTATAGGTTATGAATCTCTAGCTTTTAAATTGTTACTTTTCCTAGTATGGCTAGTGACTTGAGAAAAAGTTTATGAGAGACATATTTTAAGTCTAGCTCATTAAAGATTAATATTTATTTATTGTATTTTTAATTTTTATTTACATTATTCTTAATGTTTATTTTTGTAACCTTATTAATGCCTCTTTTCAATATCGTAAATATCTACTTACATCATTCTTAATGCCTACTTTCAATATCGTAAATATCTACTTGCATCATTCTTAATGCCTACTTAAAATATTTTAAATATCTACTTATATCATTCTCAATGATAGTAGCTTACAAGTATGAAGAATGAAAAATTAATCCTAGCTTCTTATAAGCGGTAAGAATGTAGTGAGAATTAAATATTCATTTTATACATGAAAAGAAAAGCGTTTAATTATTAGGCAAACTCATAATTCTTCGTATATAATGTTTAAAGAATGCTATTAAAGACTTTTGCGTTATGAACCTTATATAATTATATACTTCTATTTAAAAATAATCTAAAATATAAATTGTAACTCAAATTTATAATATAGAAGTTTGTTGCTCAATTATTTTACGAAATAAATATTGTATTTCCTAAACGTACAAAGGTGGGTGAAAAATTACCTATTCCTTTATGGTATGTTTGGCAACGTGGAATTCATTTTCAAATGTTGAATTGGGCCAAATACTATGTTTGGCAAATCTTGAATTTGAAATGTGGAATTGGGTCAATTCCATAGACTTGCAATAACAATGTAAAATTTGATCAAGTAACAAAATTTGTAAATTCCAAGCATATAAGTGTTATTTACAATTTTTGAATGTGAATATCAAAATTTAATTCCTAATTTTCAAATGAATTCCATATTGCCAAACATTACCTTAATGTTATTTTTGTAAAATCAGAAAGAATTGGCATTTAAAATGTAGATATGATCTTTGATATGTGTGAAGAGTCTACCCTAGTAGATAGCAACAACAAAGGAGGTTTAGACCACAAACATTGTAGTAGGAGTAATAATAAAGAGTAGAAATATTAAAAATAATAATAATAATAATAATAATAAAGAGTAGATGTTAAGTGATGTTGTAGGCAAGGCAACTTAGAAAGGAGACAATTTGACAAGCTAGTCAAGGTTACATTTATTTCCTTATCTACTTAAAGTTAGCCAAATTCCTTCACATTTCTAACTTTATGGATTAATTATTGCTCTTTTTGATTTTTTAAATTTATGGTGATTGTTTTTTTTAATCCTTTTATGGTTTATTTTAAAATGAATAAAGGCCAAACATCTGTAAAGTTTGATTTCGACATACTAAATATATATAAAGATATATCATATACTCCTATGTATAGATTGTATGGTTCATATATATATATGCAATGACCATATTTTATAATGATGTAATAACTGTATGTTTCTTTTATGGTTGATATGATTTACGAATCTTGACAGTAAGGTATGAGAATGTGATGCATTTTAAAATGAAAATTAAAGGCAATTTAAGTTCTAACTGTTGTTGAAATTTGTAAGGTATCAGGGGCAAATTTAAGTCGGGCACCCCAGGAACAATTTAGAAAACTTTAGATGTCAGGGTAGGGAAAGTCAAATAAAGTCAAAGGTAAGATGATTGGGGATGAAGAAATTAAATTAAAAAAAGAAAAAACTCAAAAGAACTCAAAAAAAAGAAAAGTCAAAGGTAAAATGGCTGGTCAACGGTCATAACCGGTCATTTGGCCGTAATGGTGGTCACTTTCAAAACTTCGTACGTAATTTGAAAAAAAACAAGTGATAAAACTTTGAATACACGAGTAATTATATGCAATATGATAAGGTTAATTCGAAAATAAAAGAAATATTCATCAATTATTTTCAATTTTAATCATAATTAACATAAGTATCGCTGAGACCACTGACTTAAAACATCATTAGTCATTGCTAATACAATGCATACAATTGATTTAGGTGAATGATGCAAGGAAGCTAGCCTAGAATGGATGTAGACACACACAAAACAGAAGCAAAAGGCAGCAATAGTAAAAAAGAAAGGAGTATAAAGAAAAAGTAAGTTTGGTTGAGACTTGAGTGGATATTAGAAAATGAACAGTCTATTTGTCCGGTCTAATAATTAGGGTAGTAGACAGTAGACAGTAGACAAGCACACGATTTGAAACTGACACTACATTTTCTTCCCATCTAACTTCATTGCTTCCTCACTTTTGTCCCATTCCAAATTCACAAAACTCTTTAAGAGACTAATTCTAATTGAGTAAGGTTAAGAATTAAATTCTAATGGACTGAGCCTGAGAGACCTCTCACAAAAAGACGGTCTCTTAGGAGACTTGCTGTTCCAAATTTTACATTCATCTTTTATTTATTTTTATAATTGTAATTTTGAGTTACCTATTTTGAGTGTATTTAATTTGAATTTTTAAAAATAAAGTTCGACCAGAGTTATTAAAGTTATTACTCTCTTCGTCTCATATAATTTAAAGCAAAAGAAAGTTAATGTTTTTTAAGAAAAAGACTTATAATGGTAATAAATGAAGAGATAAAATGAATTGTGTACTTGAAACTAAAAGATAGTTAAAATATATGGATGAGAGTATGAGAAAGTAGTGGGTCATAGTCCAAAAATGAAAATGATGCAAATTAAATAGGACATACCAAAACAAAAAATGTTGCGAATTAAATGAGAACAAAAACTACTCCTTCCAAATTTATAAGTGTGTTAGGAATTGAGTGTTGGTTGGCTCAGTTATTTTGTTTGACTTACTGATAACTTTAACTTTTTAGTGAATCGGTTTCTATTAAGTTTAATATAATTAATTATTACTTATTTTTTAAAGATAAAATAGACCCATTAAAGAAAGAAAAAAATACTTTGCAAATTATTTTTGGAAAATTTGCCCAGAATAATCCAACCTTTGTCTGATTTTCCTACAATAATCCCAAGTATTGATTAACCATGAATAATCCCATCTATTGATAGTTGTTTCCAATGGCATCCAAGCAAGTAAAACAACCGGCTACAGCAGGTCATTTCTTGATCTTCTTCTTCATCCAAGCATCTTCTTCTTCACATGACATTTCCTCCATTAAAACCAGTTTACCTTCTTCTATACTTCAAAATCATTCTTTCTCTCATATACACTAATTTTTTACTTGCTTGGATGTCATTGGAAACAACTATCAATAGATGGGATGATTCATGGTTAATCAATACTTGGGATTATTGTAGGAAAATCAGACAAAGATTGAATTATTCTAGGCAAAATTTCCATTATTTTTTTATTTCAGCTCAAAAGGTATAATTTGTGTGTTACAATCTCCAGCCTTTTATCTATTCATTTTTTTAAAATGTTGCTTCATGGTATGGGCAAGAGATTAGTGGAGCCCTTTGATTCAATTTTAGCTGTTAACCAATAATAAATAAATAAAATACAGCTCAAAGGTGGCCCTCTTTCACCAATTAATGATAAATTAATTAAAACATTTTCTTGTTTTAACTAAGTAGATAGATGAATGCTCCTTCCATTATTCTTTTATGTTCTTGTTTACTGTTTGCGAAATTTTAAAACAAATGTCAAAACTCAAATTATAAAAAATAAATAATAACAAAATATACATTATCACGAATCTAACGAGATCTCAATATCTCAATATCTCAGAAACATTAATCAAATTTCTCTCCTTAAGGTGGAGTATTCCAAATGGAAAAAAAATTAGAAAACGGAGGAAATACATATTCTTTATTAAATAATTTTGATTTGTGATTTTTCCGAGGTTACGATGAAAAATGTAAAAATATGGATTTTTTTTCATATATTAACGTTTTATAATTTTTTAGTGCATTTAAAAAGAAACAGATGATACTATAATTTGTTTCCTCCTTCATTATCTTTTGTTCTTCACAATTACTATGCATCATAAAATATTGGAAAATTACCTAGAATAATCCAAATTATTCATGATTTTCCTACAATAATCCCACCTATTGATTAACCATGAATAATCCCAACTTTGAGGGGTATTTTCCTAGAGTAAACTTGGATGACCCGATGACCTACTATAGTAGGTAATTCACCAAAAAAATAAATTTAATATTAATTTAAAATTAGAAAATATTTTTGAAATACATAAAAAATTCTAAATAATACAAAAAATCATAAATTTTTTATGAATATTTTTTTAACATTTTTTTGACATTTTATTTTAATTTATCTTTTTTTTTAAAAAAATAAAACTTTTTATATCAAGTCATCCGGTCACCGGGTTTACTATAGGAAAATTCCCCTCAAAAATGGGATTATTCCTGGTTAATCAATAGGTGGGATTATTATAGGAAAATCATAAATAGTTTGGATTATTCTAGGTAATTTTTCCTAAAATATTACACACAGTGTATAATAAAGATTATACATTAAGAGATTAAGACGAGTCTAACTAGATCTCATATGAATATATTTAATTAATCTTATACATATCTCTCAAATATTTTATATATAAAATTGTTTCTCCTTGTTTCTCTTAAGAAACGGTCGAATTTGTAAAGGGGACTTTAAGAGGGAAGTACTTTCAAATTAAGGGATTCAAATTAAGGGAAGTGAGATAATCTGACCGCCGCGAGTGGTGTACCTACAACCACAAAGAAAGACTAAACCGGGGGCTGATGTCCCAGAAAAGCCCTCCGATGCTTAAGTCAAACCGGGAATCGTTGATGTAATAAGTATAAGTATATGTATAAGAGTAGAATTGTGTACCTTTTTCATGTAGATGAATGAAGTATTTATAGCAATAAATTGTAGGATTGTGGAGGTAGTTACCTGATTAATGGTAACTCATGGTTATCATGCTTGTGTAAGTGGGAGTAACGAGTAGTTACTTTAGGAGTAATGCTAGTTATTGGACGTGGTAGTTTAGGCGTTGACTTATGTATTGACTTTGACCCTTGACTAGGGGTATTTTTGACATTAGGTATACTAGATATTTTACCCGTAACACTCCTTAAAGTGGAATATTGTAAATGAAGAGAGTATTAAAACTTTGCTTTTTGATGATGACTAGCTTTAATGAATTTACTTACATTTTACACTACAACATAAATTGCTTTTAGTGGCATATATGACATTTAATTTAAATGTCGCTACTTCAAATTTCTAATAATATATATAAAGGATTTAGTGACATTTATTTGACCCTTTAGCAGCATAATGAAAAATCACACTAAAGCTTTTTACGACATAGGATTTAGTGACATTTCTCATAAATGCCACTATAGACTATAACAACAATTACATATGCCACTAGAGACCAAATAAAGTGTCACTAAATCACTTTATAGTGGAACTTAAAATAAAAACCAATAATTATGACACTAAAAATAAAAATCAGTGACCTTTTTTTAATGCCACTAAATCCATTGTCGCTAAAAGTTGAATTTGTTGTAGTGTTAATATATGTTACTAGTTAACCTTTAAATTTAGTTTTAGTCCGGGAGACTTAGGCTCTATAGATAATGTCTACCGTAGATTGTCCCTTCGCAATTGGCATGTAGGTCTTGACATAAGATTAGAATTTTAGCTCTTTTAGAGTGATATCTCATTAATGACTTGAGTCTCAGAAATGAAGGTCTTCCACGCCTTCTACCTTGTTGCGCAGGAAAACCCCAAAGCCAATCCGATAAAACAACAAAGCTTAATTCTCATATCAAATTGTAATTGATTGATATAATATACTCTTATAATAAATTGTAACTGTTAGAATATAAAAACCAAAATATTGAGAATATATGTAAATATGGTAGTTAGTATATTTGTAATCTCTTATTTTAGGTAACCTTAGAGTAGCTTGGTGTATATATTCAATGATCCTGTCAATGATGAATAATAGAACACAATATTAGAACTCGAAACTGTGTTTTACTGGAAATCATGGTATCAGAGCAACAACGATTCTGAATCGTTTTTGCGGCTTCATCAAATACGTAAAACCTACCATTGAAAATCAGAAATCCGAAAAATGGAAGACGAATGAAAATCCATTATAGAAAATGAGCAACCAGTAACAATGGGGCAATTATTGCAACTGATTCAACAGTTAAACACCAATAAACAACCCACTGAACCAGTTACCAACACCCAAACTCCCACAATATCCGAAAAATTAACAAACCAGAATTATACCAAATGGTCCAGGCTGATGCAACTAGCCATCAATGGCCGTGGACAGCTCAAGCACATCATTGCGGATCCACTGGCCAAAAACGACCTAGAGTACAACCAATGGACTCGATATGACTCGATTGTTATTTCATGGATATTGGAGAATATAGACACTGACTTGGTAAATCAATTTCTTGATTTTCCAACTGCCAAAGCCTTATGGTTAGGCATTGAAACTTTATACAGTAGTGGAAGAGACGGTCTACAGATCTTCGACCTTACGGTCAGAACAAACAAGATCCAACAAGGAAAAGTTTCAATCGAGACCTACTACGGCAATTTACTCACGCTGTGGAAGGAAATAGACATGAAGTAACCAAATCCCATGAGAGACCCAAATGACATTATCACTTACAACCAAATTATTCATCATAATCAGTTGTATCAATTTCTCGCAGGGATCGACGAGTCCTATGATAAAGATAGAAGAGACTTACTCCTTTAAGACCCTCTTCCCACAGTTGAAGAGACCTATGCAAGCATTAGGCGTGAAACCATGAGGCGAGGCATCATGAAAAGAGAGCCCTGATCAGAGATCGAATCATCGGGAATGGGAGAAGGATTTGCTGTCAAAGGAAAACCATATCGAAAAAATGATGACAAAAACCACCTTCGATGTACTTACTGTGGTAGTACAAGACACACCAAGAGTGAGTGCTTCAAGTTAGTGGAATACCCAGAGTGGTGGCCGGACACAAAGAAAAAAGGGACAAAAGAGCCTCAAAAATTTTCCGACAACAGAACTAGTAGAGCAGTCATAGGGATGCACATCAATGGCGGCCCAGTATACGAAGACGATGGAGAGGAAGAAGGGAAAACCCTAAACAGTACAGAAGGTAACAAAAAGAGAGACTCTCTCTCTCACAAACGACGCATAAAAGGAAAGGGCATTAGGGTTCTGGGGGTACCCCAAAACTCATGGGGACGGTATTTTAAAGAGGGAAGGGGGGTCACGTGTCAACCCTCAAATGTGACCCTTCCTCTTCTTTTTTTCGCAGAGGGTGGATTTTCAAGACCATGGTCACAAGGGAGGAAATCACCATATCTTTTAAAGAACCTCCAAAAAGGCTCATGCTCAAATTGATGAATGTGATTCGCCATTGAAGCAAACAAGTTTTTTTTTTGATTTTTTTTATATACAAACAACACCTACGAAATCAACCTAAGTCATACAAATCTCAACTCCCCGGCAACGGCGCCATTTTGATAAAGGACTTTTTGGTCGTCACGAAAGCCTCTAATCAAACAAAATTTATAAACACCCTTAACTATAACTATACAAGTGTAGTGGTAAGTAGGGGGTCGATCCACAGGGAGACGAGTGCGAGACTTATGGCCTCTTTAGGTGTTGGGGAATCATGTATAGGGGATTGGTGATGAGCTAGAATAAAACTAGAATAACAAACAAAGAAACATTGGGGTAGGGGCTAACTCGTGTGCAACGGACTTTATATAGTTAATTTAGGGTTTACTTTGGTTTAATCGCAAAGGTGTGGAATCAAATACGAAGAACAATCCGATCCTGGATCGGGCTTGGGATCGCCTCCGAGAATCCCGTTCCCATCACTCTCGTGAGTGAGAACAAGACCTACGAGCAACAAATATCCAACAACCCGTCAATTCTCTTCTCCTCTCGGAGTAAAAGGGTAAAACTCCCTTTTCATGGGGCGAGTACAAGTTTCGACTCTCCCCGTTCCCCTGACTCAACTCCTCCCATTGAAATAAAGTCAGTTCTCATGCGGACCCAACTCTCGTTGGTGCCCGGGAAGGAGATCCGAATGACATCAAAACAATGGGCGGAGCTACCCACTTTCGGGGTTCACAATCAAACCAATATCGACCCATTTCTAACCATAATCAATCCATTAGCACAAAATGAGTCAACCTCTAACCCTAAACAACTACTCACTACTCATAATCACAACCAACAAAAGCATAAACAACATATAAAATAAGCATTCTAACACCAATAACTTAAAATAAACAAGACAAAAGAAACTAATCAAGAGCAAACGAGTAATAACATAATTTAACTAATATTAGCAAATAAACAAAATAAAATTAAAAATAGATGAGATTAGAATTTACCCACAAAATATGAGTAAGATTGAAGACCAAATAACAAAAACCCATAAAAATCCATGACTAAAGCTCCATGAAAATGTCTTGAGGCTTCAAATAAATATAACAAAAGATGGAAAATAATAAAATCTAATCAAACAAAATCATAAAAATAAAATGTTGATGGAAGAAATTAAATTAAATCTAAGAAAAATTAAAGAAATAAATTTAGGGTTTAAAAAAGTAAAAAAAAAAAAAAAAAGAAAGGGAAAGAAAAAAAAAAAAAACGGCTACTGCCTTCTACTCGCTGCTACTGCCTAATCCTAATCGCTGCTGTCTACTGCTCCCCTGTTCTATTTGGGCTGCTTCTGTTTTAAAGTATGACAATTGGTGACTTTGGGCCTGGAAGCATTGTGATATTTGGGCTCTGCTCGAATAACCTACACGAAGAAAGGACAGCTCAGCTGGTGAGTGATTGTCCTTGCATGCACTAGGTCGCATGTTCGAAGCCTCTTAGCAGCATCCTTTTTCTCTTTGTTATTTTGTTGCTTGGCACACGAATAAGATCGATCAATCGATCTATGTAGATCGATCAATCGATCCACCTTGACTTGCTCACCTACATTCTGGATCTTTTGATTATGAGATCGATTGGTCGATCCAAAGAGGTCGATCGATCGATCTCCTTCTTGTTCGGCATACCATTTTGGAAATGCTCTATCTCCTTCGTTATTACTCCGATTTCGACGTGTGACCAGTCGTTTCGAAGCTAACGAACCCAACTTTTGTATTCCATCAAGATTTTCATCAAAATATGAGCGAGTTGACCACCATCGAAATTCAAGTTGACTTTTCACAAATGATGTTTCTTGCTTTGCTTGGGAAAAAGATGAAAATCCTACAAAACACCAACAAACACATGCTTCCCTCGAAAGGGGTGTAAATCCAAGAAAAACCAAATTAAATGTAACAAAACTCGCATAGAAATATAACAATTATCACGTGTAAAAGGGGTAGGGTTTATCAACTCCCCCCAAGCAAGCGCTTGGTTGTCCTCAAGTAAGATTAACAAGAAAGCAACCAACATGAAGACTCGCAAAATAATTGCACACACAAGTAAAAAGCATCCCAATGGCATAAATGATGAACACATTTGCATCAAAAAGTCGGCTTTGCAAAAACAAATATCAAAAACCCGACCAAAGGCTTAGAAAGCACAAAAAGACATGGATACACTCTTGGGCTCATGTCTCCATTAACGTGAAGTGACAACCCGAGGCTTCCAAGCTACTCTCTAAATGGCCCACAAAAGACACACCAAACAACCAGTCTGAGCCGAAGCTCCCAAGCCAATCACAAAGATGCGAGCAAACCTCACTATATGTATGTGCAATTCAAGATGACTACCACACTCAAATGTGTTTAGGCTTCACTCTCGCTCAACCTATGACTCAATATAATGTGAGCCTCTAACACAAAGATGTATCCGTGTTTCGCACCTCGGTACTCGGGGACTCAAAGGCAAAGACTTCACTAAAAGTAGATGGACCAACCTAAAGGAGATAAAATGATAAAGGCTAAAGTGTGGTGAAATTGAAAATGAAGAAAGAAGGTTACGGTTACAAAAGGGGGTAGCATAATTAGCTAGTTAACTCAAAACAAACCAAAAGGACCCATGGTATCACACAACTTGGCATTTATCAACTACTAATATTATTCTATACAAACTTTTGACTTTTTCTTCTTTTTTTTCTTTTTTTTTCTTTTCCCCTTTGTTTTTCGCTCTTTTTTTTCTCAAAAGATATAAAAACAATTACTACATTACCAAAAGCGGGTAGTGCAACCAAAAGGCTCTTAGAACCATATAATACCAACTAAATATATACACCATAACTAAAATCAAAATGTTACCATATATACAAGTGGTGACCTCAAGAAAAATCAAAAATCCAA
Organism: Amaranthus cruentus; assembly: GCA_019425755.1. NCBI lineage: Eukaryota > Viridiplantae > Streptophyta > Magnoliopsida > Caryophyllales > Amaranthaceae > Amaranthus > Amaranthus cruentus. The sequence goes on from CM033459.1 coordinate 19,697,528, forward strand.
AATCAAAGACAAGATAAAGACTCATGCCAAGTGTGATAAACCAACCACCAACATACCATTAACCAAACCAACTAGTATGCTACAAAAAGGGTTAGAATAAAGGTGAAGATAAAAGTGAAGGGATAAGAAAGAAAGTGAAAGACTCGAATGGAAAATGAAAGAAAGTGGGGTACAATGTAGGAGAACGAGAGGTAAAAAGAAAGAGGATAAGCTCGATCCAAACTAGCAACTAGCTTTCATACAATGCCCAAGTCCCTCAAGTCATGCCTAGTGCGCTACACATCAAACATCTCAAAAACAAGCATGTATCAAATGGAGAAGGCTCAATCAAACCTCACAACAGGTTCATTTGTGTTTGCTCGACATCAATGGCGGCGCCACTAACCCAAGTGCGCTTCATGTTCCCTAAAAAGGTTAGCCTAGAATCCTACTTGTGCCAAATCAAAGAAATGGAACCGCAAGTCAAAGAGTGACACCCATGCTCTCGCACTCAAACAAAACCTAGGTCGGGGGTTTAAAAAGAAAATCCAAAAACAAAGCCAACTAATGCAAGCATATCACTAACATGACATCATATCCAAAAAGGGCATAAAAAGGAATGGGCATGCATATAGGAGCAAGGGTAATTGAAAAAGATAAAAAAAAATTAAGAAAAACAACCAAACACGACAAATATGCACAAAAAGAGAAGTGCACCCTCCCCCCAAGCAAGACCAAGCATCGTCCCGAATGCTTGAAGGCTCGAAAGAAGGTGCAAAAGGAAAGGTGGCACACCCGAGCCGAGCCAACAAGGCTATAAGGGACCCTCTAAAGGGTGGGTGGGTGGGATAAAAAAAAGATCAAACATGTCATATCAATCCAAGCAACGAAGCCTTCCAAACTTCCCAAAAACACAAGACACAAATCAAAAACACAAAAACTTAGAAAAAGAAAATTTGGTTGGGTTGCCTCCCAACAAGCGCTTCTTTAAGGTCATTAGCTAGACCTTTTTCAATAAATATCTAGTCAAACTCTTCAAGAGTTTGTCAAACTCACTTCCGGTGAATTGAGAGAATAAGACATAGTAGATTAGAAGAGAATAAGGAAAGAAGAAGATTAAAAATAAGAAGGCACATGAAAATGGCTTATCATTACATGATGAAAAGCCAAAGAAAAAGCAAACAAAAGGAGAAAAAAAGGAATCGGTTGGTATGTCATGACAAAGATCAACATATGTCATGATATGACTAACCGAGGGCAAAGTAACACAAGAATCAATATGAGCATGAACAAGAGTGGTGGGGAGCATATCTGAGTGACCAAGAGACATAAGGTGAGTCTCAACAGAAGACACACAAGAGGCATGTACTTGAGACTCATCAAGAATATAAGCATCAATCTCTAAGTCACTAGGCTCATACAAAGGGTTATCATGCACAAAGATAGAAGACTCGGTAATGTGAGGCACACAAGGCACCTTAACAAGAGTCTCACAAGCAAGAGGTGCAAGATCACATGATATAAGGATGTCATGATCCAAGGGCATAAAAATAGGAGACTCAAGAAACCAATGCACAATATCACAAAACACATCCATAGAAAGATTGCGAAGGGGTGAGGGGGAGGAATGAATAAGAGGGGGAGATGCTAGGTCATAATCTAAGGCCGAAGGCACAAGAGGATCATGGGGTCCTAAGCACCCCTCAAGGCATCCACTACATGGTAGAACACTCTTCATAGAATCCACCTCATCCTCAATTAAAGTGTTACGATCACAAGAAACATCCACCAAAACTCAATGATAGGTGAGGGCAAGGATTGGTTCATAGCTTGAGTCAAGATCATGCAAAACTCCTTAAAATCCTCATTCTCATAAATTGACTCATCTTCACCATCACTAGACCAATTATGGGGGCATGGGTTAGAGGATAGAGCTAAGAAACTAGCATCCTCATTTTTCTCAATCAAATCATCCCCTAAAGTAGTGTTCCAATCATTCCCAAGTGGCATAGGTGCAATGGACTCAACAAGGTCAAAAGTGAAAGCAATGGGTATGTCAAGGGGTGGGGAGTTAGGAAGTTCTTTCTTGTAAGTGTCCTTGCAAACCATAAAAACATGTTCCAACCTTGGTCAATTGGTTGGTCAAGGAACTCATACTCATATATAGCCTCAATTTGGTCCCTAGTCCTATCATTCAAACCCATATACAAATCCATGAAAATATGCACCTTTTCAAGACCATGGTCACAAGGGAGGAAATCACCATATCTTTTAAAGAACCTCCAAAAAGGCTCATGCTCAAATTGATGAATGTGATTCGCCATTGAAGCAAACAAGTTTTTTTTTTTGATTTTTTTTATATACAAACAACACCTACGAAATCAACCTAAGTCATACAAATCTCAACTCCCCGGCAACGGCGCCATTTTGATAAAAGACTTTTTGGTCGTCACGAAAGCCTCTAATCAAACAAAATTTATAAACACCCTTAACTATAACTATACAAGTGTAGTGGTAAGTAGGGGGTCGATCCACAGGGAGACGAGTGCGAGACTTATGGCCTCTTTAGGTGTTGGGGAATCATGTATAGGGGATTGGTGAAGAGCTAGAATAAAACTAGGACTATGGAAATAACAAACAAAGAAACATTGGGGTAGGGGCTAACTCGTGTGCAACGGACTTTATATAGTTAATTTAGGATTTACTTTGGTTTAATCGCAAAGGTGTAGAATCAAATACGAAGAGCAATCCGATCCTGGATCGGGCTTGGGATCGCCTCCGAGAATCCCGTTCCCATCACTCTCGTGAGTAAGAACAAGACCTACGGGCAACAAATATCCAACAACCCGTCAATTCTCTTCTCCTCTCGGAGTAAAAGGGTAAAACTCCCTTTTCATGGGGCGAGTACAAGTTTCGACTCTCGCCGTTCCCCTGACTCAACTCCTCCCATTGAAATAAAGTCAGTTCTCATGCGGACCCAACTCTCGTTGGTGCCCAGGAAGGAGATCCGAATGACATCAAAACAATGGGCGGAGCTACCCACTTTCGGGGTTCACAATCAAACCAATATCGACCCATTTCTAACCATAATCAATCCATTAGCACAAAATAGTCAACCTCTAACCCTAAACAACTACTCACTACTCATAATCACAACCAACAAAATCATAAACAACATATAAAATAAGCATTCTAACACCAATAACTTAAAATAAACAAGACAAAAGAAAATAATCAAGAGCAAATGAGTAATAACATAATTTAACTAATATTAGCAAATAAACAAAATAAAATTAAAAATAGATGAGACTAGAATTTACCCACAAAATATGAGTAAGATTGAAGACCAAATAACAAAAACCCATAAAAATCCATGACTAAAGCTCCATGAAAATGTCTTGAGGCTTCAAATAAATATAACAAAAGATGGAAAATAATATAAAACAAAATCATAAAAATAAAATGTTGATGGAAGAAATTAATTTAAATCTAAGAAAAATTAAAGAAATAAATTTAGGGTTTAAAAAAGTAAAAAAAAAAAAGAAAGGGAAAGAAAAAAATAAAAAACGGCTACTGCCTTCTACTCGCTGCTACTGCTTAATCCTAATCGCTGCTGTCTACTGCTCCCCTATTCTATTTGGGCTGCTTCTGTTTTAAAGTATGACAATTGGTGACTTTGGGCCTGGAAGCATTGTGATATTTGGGCTCTGCTCGAATAACCTACACGAAGAAAGGACAGCTCAGCTGGTGAATGATTATCCTTGCATGCACTAGGTCGCATGTCCGAAGCCTCTTAGCAGCATCCTTTTTCTCTTTGTTATTTTATTGCTTGGCACACGAATAAGATCGATCAATCGATCTATGTAGATCGATCAATCGATCCAACTTGACTTGCTCACCTACATTCTGGATCTTTTGATTATGTGATCGATTGGTTGATCCAAAGAGGTCGATCGATCGATCTCCTTCTTTTTCGGCATACCATTTTGGAAATGCTCTATCTCCTTCGTTATAACTCCAATTTCGACGTGTGACCAGTCGTTTCGAAGCTAACAAACCCAACTTTTATATTCCGTCAAGATTTTCACCAAAATATGAGCAAGTTGACCACCATCGACATTCAAGTTGACTTTCCACAAATGATGTTTCTTGCTTTGCTTGGGAAAAAGATGAAAATCCTACAAAACACCAACAAACACATGCTTCCCTCGAAAGGGGTGTAAATCCAAGAAAAACCAAATTAAATGTAACAAAAATCGCATAGAAACATAACAATTATCACGTGTAAAAGGGGTAAAAATAGGTTTATCATAGTTTGTTGACTTTTATAACATGATGTGTACCCAAATTCAAGCCCAACCTCGTATCCTTAGATCTGACAATGGTGCGGAATTTGTTAACTCTGACATGCACCAATTTATCACTACCAAAGGTCCAATCCATCAAACTTCCTGTCCTGATACACCCCAACAAAATGGAGTAGCAGAAAGAAAAAACCGAACCGTACTTGAGATGACTCGTGCCCTTATGCTTGAATCCCATGTTCCTACCCACCTGTGGCTTGAAGCCATTGCCACTGCCAACTACCTAACAACCGTTTACCCACAAAAAGCCTTGCCTACCACACACCCCTAGACACCTTAAAAACCTTCAACCTCTTACCTTTTTCCCACTCTCTACCACCCAGAATCTTTGGTTGTACAGTCTTTGTTCATCATCTAAAAAGAGTGCGTAACAAGTTGAACCTAGAGCAGGGAAATGTGTCTTTGTGGAGTACAGAAGGAACCAGAAGGGGTATAGGTGCTATGATCCTCTTACTCGACGAGTTTACACTATTATGGATTGTGACTTTCTTGAGAGTGAATTCTACTATCACCATCCTCGATGTCAGGGGGAGAGGTCAGATGACAATCTCAGATGTTTAATTTGCACAGTCCTGTCTAACTTAGACCCAAAAGAACAAGTAGGCAATGCCGCTGAATCACCACTCCAAGCTGTTCAGCTCTCTTCAACTCCACCACCGGCCCTGTCTAATCATCAGGTGAGTAGTCTGGATGATTGTGTTGATATTGTTGATATTATCAATGATGCCTCTATGGCTGAAACAGAAGTTGCAGGAAATAATATTGAAATAGTTCCCCATGAGAATCAGGGTAATAAGGAGCAATCATATGTCCTACCGCCTCGGGCTACACGAGGTATTCCTCCAAAGAAGTATGATCCAGAGTATGAAGCTAAACGTTCGAGATATCCAGTTGAACCTCCAAGTGAAGGGAACTTGTCACAGAGTGCATTGGCATTCAATACCGCATTACATAGCACTAAGATCCCTGCGATCGTTGAAGAAGCTCTTGCGACAGACCATTGACAAAAAGCAATAGAAGAGGAAATAAGTACTCTAAAAAAGAATGGCACTTGGGAGAAATGTGATCCACCAAATACAAAGAGGGTTGTTGGGTGCAAATGGGTCTTTACAATCAAGTACAGGGCAGATGGAACAATTGAAAGATACAAAGCACGTCTTGTTGCAAAGGGATATACTCAGACTTATGGGGTTGACTACTCAGAAACCTTCTCTCCTGTAGCAAAACTTGATACAAATTCGAGTTCTTTTCAGTATAGAAGCAAACCTAGATTGGCCTCTCCATCAATTTGATGTGAAGAATACCTTTCTTCATGGGGAGTTACAAGCAGAAGTATATATGGAGGCACCACCAGGGTTTACTTCAGTATTCTCAGAGAAAGAAGGTTGTAGATTAAGGAAGGCTCTATATGGGTTAAAATAGTCTCCTAGGGCATGGTTGGGGAGATTCACAGCTACTATGAGAAGATTTAGGTACAAACAAAGTCACTTTGACCACACTCTATTTCTTCGAAGAAGAGAAGGAAAGATAACTTGTCTGATAATCTATGTAGACGACATGATCATCACGGGAGATGATAAGGTTAAGATTGAAAACCTTAACAGAAAACTGGTCCAGGAATTTGAGATGAAGGATCTTGGAAGACTGAAATACTTCTTGGGGATCGAGGTTTTAAGATCCAACAAAGGATTCTTTATATCCCAAAAGAAGTATGTTCTAGACTTATTAGTTGAGACAGGGATGATGGAGTGCAAACCTATTGAGACTCCAATGATGATAAATCATGCATGGCTTGCAGATTCTTGAAGGAGCAGAACTAGCAGATCGTATGCAGTATCAGAGATTAGTGGGGAAGTTAATCTACTTAGCCCATACGAGACTAGACATTGCATATGCAGTAAGCGTGGTGAGTCGATTTATGCATAAACCACAGGTTCAACACATGGAAATAGTCTTTCGCATCCTGAGATATCTCAAAGAAACTCCTGGAAGAGGAGTCTTATATCAGAAAAATGGGCATTTAAATCTCATTGCATACACAGATGCAGATTGGGCAGGTGATAGAGATGACAGAAAGTCAACCTCAAGGTACTTCACCCTTGTAAGAGGAAACCTAGTGACATGGAGAAGTAAGAAACAGAAAGTTGTGGCATTGTCAAGTGCAGAGGCAAAGTTCAGAGGGGTTGCAAAAGGAATTATGGAGGTCTTATGACTCAGAAAATTGTTGACAGAACTTAGATTTGCTCAAAAGGAAAGCTGTGAACTATATTGTGATAATCAAGCTGCTATCAACATTTCAGAGAATCCAGTCCAACATGATCGAACAAAACATGTTTAAGTTAACAGGCATTTCATAAAAGAGAAACTCGAAGCAGATGTGATCAAGCTACCTTATGTGAAGTCTAAGGACCAACTTACAGACATTCTTACGAAAGCAGTTGGCATGCAGTTCTTTGAAGAAGTTTTGCGGAAGTTGGGTATCGAAGACCCAACGACCCAACTTGAGGGGGAGTGTTAGAATATGAAAACCAGAATATTGAGAATATATGTAAATATGGTAGTTAGTATATTTGTAATCTCTTATTCTAGGTAACCCTAGAGTAGCTTGGTGTATATATTCAATGTTCCTGTCAATGATGAATAATAGAACACAATATTAAAACCCAAAACTGTGTTTTACTCGAAATCAGTAACTATTTTCACTTCCTTAAAAAAAAGCCAATAAGTTTATAATCAAAACCTAAGAATCATACATTTAATAAAAAGACTGTAAAATTCCACATGATATTCTCATAGTAAATTGCCTTATGAAACAATTCTTATTAAAATTAACATCAATTTATATTTCTTAATATATGAGTATATTATCATAATTAGATATATTCTTTTAAATTTTCATAAAATATTATATATGTTTTTATATTAATAACTTTGCGCATTGCCCGAGTTTATTTACTACTATAATTAATTAAGACATTCCCTCAACTTCTTTGGGTTCACATAAATAATTGTTCAATAATAAATTCTTGATTGACCGTATGTTTACATGCTGATAAACGCTGCTTTCACGCCACACTTTGAATATTTTTCCTTTAGCAACACTTTCCAGCTAAGGTGTGGTTGGATCATGCAGGATATCAAGGGCCAACAATATACTTCTAATTCTAGTTTTAGAAGTTTCATCATTTAGAGTCAATTAGCTAGGGTCTAAAAACTATAGTATAATTATACAAATAATCAATATAAATAAAAGTAATTAAATTAATACACTAGCTATTATAAATTGTAATTATAAAAAATGATATTTTTAATTTTTGATACATTGATAAAAGCTCATATTTCTAATTTTTGCATAAGATTTACACTTTATCAAATCTGACTTCGCTAATAATAAGTAGAGCTACTTTGTGAGTGAGTAAGCCTGTCAAGCATATCATATAGGGTTGGCTTTGAGATCAAGTCATATCTAAATATGTTAGAAACTTCTTCACCTAAACCTAAAATGTTTAGTTAAATGGGTTGAAAATCACAATTCTAACCTGTACTGCCAGATCAGACTAACCTTATTTCAATATACTTTACTCGTTGAGAGTTTTTTTATTTTTATTTTAGGGTTTTTAACATTGCCTATACTTTATTTTTTAGGCCTCAATTTTAAATGATTTTCATCGTTACGAATGTGTTCACTTTTGAATGATTTTCATCTATGAGGTAAGGTTCAAGGCTCTATCGCTATGGCAATATGAAGGAAAATTTAGTTAGATGCGCGGAAATAAACTTGGACCCATTTTGATCTGGACCTATTCCTGGATCTGTCTAAGTCCTAACTAAATGAACTCGCGGATTCAGATAAAACTCTTGATCATCTCTTTGAAAACAGTTATTGATCTAGGGCCACTTGGACCCATTTCAAATCCGACTTGTTGCTATCCTCAGTCCACTTTGAAATGCACTAATTTTTGCCGACTACTTGGTATATGATCCCACCCATACTATACAATGAATTTAAGAAGACAAGTCAATTATATAATATTGTAAAGAGATTAAATGTGGGCCAAAAAGCATTAAAGTTTGGGTGATAATATCATGGATCCAGAAACAATGCAAGCGATATTGAACCACTTTTGCAATCAGTTTAAATGGTCCCAAATCATATCAAGAACTGTCGTGGACATAGGAGGCATAATTGTCAGCCTAATATGCAATTATTGGGCCAAGCCCATCTTAGTTGGACTCTACATGTAGCCCACCTCGGCTTGTTATGCCCTTGTCACTCATCCCTTCATGTTTTCTTTTACATATTCTTATTTGATATTGCTTCCTATATCAATAGTATTGGCTACTTAAGATAACTACATGACATGGCCAACATGTTACAAAAAATATAGACATGTTTACATAAGTCAAATTTAGAATTTACTTGAAAGAATGATACAAAGATTTAGAATTTAAGATTGTGTTTTTAGTTGGTTTGATTGATTACCTGAAAGTAGGGGTGTTCTAAATCGGGTACTGGGTCGGCCCTGATCCGAAAATCCGGGTACCCGGTTTTTCGGGTATCTAAAAATGCGATCCGGTTTCGACCCGGTTTAAACCGGGTACCCAGATACCCAATTTAAACCGGGTCGGAAAACGGATATCCGGTTTTGTTTATTTCTTCAAACATGTGTTTTTTTTATCTTATTTGTTTTATAATATGTTTTTATAAAATTCAAATACTAAATGACAAACTATTAAAATCGAAAAGATTTAACTTAATTAATCATAATTCATAAAAGACAAATTATAGGGTAAGGGAAAAAGAGAGTTTAAAAATTAAAAAATGTTCACACAAATTTATCTCAACATGTGAGCCGCAAGTGCACGGTGTTGTAGCACATACAGGTCGAACACAAGGAGCAAGGGTATGCAATTCTCTTTGTGGATTAGTCGGATAAAAAGGGGGATTTGTTGAATGCAATAATAGAAAGATATGCAAAATAAATAGCGGTTTAAAAATCAATGATAAAAAGGGGATCAGGTTAACTCATTCATGATGACAATTCAATGGTCATACACTAACTTCTTATGGGTAATTAAAGAGTAGCGAATTACACTAAGAGGAGCAATTCGATCCTTGATCGGGCTTGGGATTGCCTCCAAGCTCTTCACCATCCTCACTCTCGTGAGTGAAGATGAAGATATCGGGCTATAAATTGTCCGCTACTTGCTCATCCTTCCCTACTCTCGTAGGTGAATGATAAAGCCCTTAAATGAGAGGGTAAATGCAAGGTTCAATCGTCATTGATCCCTTACACCCGATTCCATCCATTGATCAAAGATTAGATTACTCAAAATCCAACTCTCGTTGGTATATTGGAAGCAATCATGAGAATCCTTAGCCAATGGGTAGAATAACCCCTTATCTAAGCATTTAATCAACCCAAAATCAACTAGAGTTTCATTGTCTTCAAGCCATCACAAGGGTTAAGTTAACCCCAACCCTAGAAAACTACTCACTACTCATTCTAATGCTTAAAGACACCCTAAGTGATAATATAATAAGATATTGAATAATCAACAAACACAAGAACCCAAATAATAAAGCTATTGAGCAACAATGGTGAAAGCCACAAAGAAGCATAGAAACAAGAACAAACTATCAATAATAACTAAGAAGAAGTATTAGAAGATAGCCACAAAAGATGAGAACGATTGGAGAACAAAGTTGTAAAACCCAGAAAATAATGAAGCTCAAACTCTCAACAATGGAGGTTGATGAAGAAGAAAACTCCAAACTTACAATAAACTAGTGGATTAATGAACAATAACTACAATAAACATTAACTAAGGTATTTTTGTGATTTTCAAATATTAAGATGTAGAAACTAAAAGCTAGGGTTCTTAGTAAATGAAAACTAAATAAGCAATAAAACTAGAGTAATGAAAATAGGGTAAAAACTAAGTATGTTTAATGTTTACACCAACTCTCCTTATATAGCACCTTCTAAAATGGTGAAACCCTTATAGCCTAAAGTAGAGAATAATTCCTTGAATGACGTGTAGAGGGCCGCCAAGTCAGAGAAATCAGCAAAAGACCCATCCTCAAAAAGAGATCGATCGATCGATCTAAAGTGATCGACCGATCGATCACTTAACTCCTCAAAAGATGCTTCTGGATGATGTAGGCTACAAGATCGATCGATCGATCTTTAGTGATCGACCAATCGATCTCCTTGCTCTTCACGGAGATGGTTCTGGAGAATGCAAGGTATGAGATCGATCGATCGATCTAAAGTAATCGACCAATCGATCTCCATATGATGTTGCTTAAGGATTTTGGAAATGCTGTTGCAAGAGATCGACCGATCGATCCCAGGAGATCGACCAATCGATCTCCAAATGCTGTTGCCTTGGTCTTCTGGAATGCTGATGCAAAGGGATCGACTGATCGATCTCTAGGAATGGACAGATCGATCTCATCAAAGGCTCCTAAATTGCTCAATTCCAAGTCCTTTTTGCCTTCTTGCCTCTATATGAATGCTTGGGACTACCTCCTATCCTCGGTTTAGCTCCATTCTTTCTCATAAACCTCCGGGGGATTAGAGGCGCATCGTCCCCAACTTGCTTTTCTCGGAAAAAGGGGGCCAATCCTGTAAAAACGAGCAAAACACAAGATACCCTACACAAGGGCGATTAAATCCCATAAAAGTGATAAGAAGGAACAACAACCGCATGAAAATACACACTGAATAGGCATAAAACAAGGGTAAAATAAAGAGTTATCAACTCCCCCCAAGCAAGCCCTTGCTTGTCCTCAAGCAAGGTAAAGTTCAATTAGCACACTCAAATGATGACGCGATGAAGGCAAGGAAAGCTCAAAGTCAATCATGTGATAATTATGGAAATACAATGAATAAAAATTGGCTACGCAAAACGGAGAACCAAGAAATAACCACGCCCAACCAGAGGCTAGCAAACAAACAAGACTCAAACATGGGCAAAACTCTAAGGTTCAGGGATCCACTAGCTTGAAGAGCGAACCCAAGTCCACTTTTTCAGCCGTCTAAGGGACACCACACAACGAACCCAACAAACCAAACTTGAGCACTAAGGCTGCCATGCCAATCACTAAGAGTGGAACAAGCCTCACTATATGGTAGTGGATCACACTCATGCATTTGTGGGTTTGAATCACTCAACTCACACCTAGAGCTCGAAGAGATGAGAGCTACCTACACAAAGGAGTTTCAAGGTTTCGCACCTCGGTACCCGGGAACCAAAAGACCAAGACTTCATTGCAAAAACATGGACCACACCTACAAGGTAGTTAAGGGATTAATGGTTTGAAAAGGTGGAGCGGGTTAAAGCCAGTGAAGAATAAGAGGTAAAAGAAAAAGGGATGCAAATGCTATAGGTTAACCCAAAACAAGCCCAAAGAACCATAAGTGTACACTTGGTAACTAAACAAATAAAATAGAATAAGCTTGTCATTTTCCTTTTTTTTTTCTTCTCTTTTCTTTTCTCTTCTTTTCTTTTTTTTTTTACTCGGTAATGAAGATGTTATAATTACAATGACATCATGATTGAACAAATGTTAAGATGTTATACCATGTAATTGGCAACAATACTAACCATTCGGGTGCTACTAGCTACCCTTGTTACAATATAAAACGAAACATGATGTTATACTACTATGTCACCATGACTATACAAATGGATCGGTGACCTTAAAAACTAAAAGAGATGGACTACAATAAATCTGAACCAAGTGTGACTTATCCAGCCAGTCAATTTAATTAGACAATCCGAACCTAAAAGCATTGCAAGGAAAGAAGGTTTTATGGATTAGGTGAGATGGGATGAATTGTGAATGGGGAAAGGTGTAAATATTTAAAGTGTGGATGATTATGCAAGAAAGGGGAAGTTCAAAGGGTCGTGGAAAAGGGTGACTTTCATGGTAAGGTGAAAAGGGATGGAGTAAGAAGTTAAGGCTATAGGGTAGGTCCAAGCAATCAAACAAAATTCGTCTATGCTCTGGGCTCTCAGATCATGCCTAGTGCACTACCTATTCACACCTCAAAAACCACACATAATCACATAACAAGGCTTAATTCTCACCCAGGTTAGGGTGCTTGTTCCAACTCAAAGGCGGCGCCACGCCCCCTAGGTTGAAGATGGTCCCACAAAAAGGCATCAAAGGACTTACTTGTCGCAAGTCAAAAGAGTGGAGCCCTAAGCCCTAGGGTAATGCCCAAGGTGGTCATAAAAAGGAGAAAACAAGCACACATGATCGGGGTACCAAAAAGACAAATCACAACTTGGCCAATCAACTCAAGCATTTACCAATTCATCACATGATCACCTCCAAGAAGGGCATAAATAAGAATGAGCATGCATAAATGAGAGCAAGAGTATTAGAAAAAGACATAAAATGAGAAAAGAAAACATATACAACAAATATGCACAAAAAAGGAAGTGCACCCTCCCCCAAGCAAGACCAAGCATCGTCTCGAATGCTTGAAGGCTCGAAAGAAGGTGCAAAAGGAAGGGGTGACTCACCCGAGCCAACAAGGCTTTAAAGGACCCTCTAAAGGGTGGGTGGCTGGGTGGGATAAAAAGAATATATCAAATTAAACCAAGTCATATCAATCCAAGTAACCAAGCCTTCCAAACATCCCAAAAACACAAATCACAAACACAAAGACTAACCACAAGAAAATCAAAAATAAAATAAAATAAAATAAAATAAAAAAACAATTAAAACGTACCTTGTTGGGTTGCCTCCCAACTAGCGCTTTTTTAGGGTCACTAGCTTGACCATGATCACTTTGGCACTTCAAGGTGGCTTGAGCACATCGGTAGCACCACCATCCTCAAAAAGAGTGGATAGAGAAAAAGTCATGTCACCCTCCAAGCTAGCTTCTTTACATGAAGGGACATAAAGTGGTATCAAATCTCCTAAGATGGCCAAGTCTGAGACACTTTTACCCACATCAAAGACCGCATTGGTGGTTTTGAGAAAATCACAGTTAAAGGTCATAGGGTAAAAGTGATGCTTCTTTAGAATATAGATCACTTTTTCATATTCCCTTCCTCTCTTTTTTCGCTGTTCTTTCTCCTTTTGTAGCTCAACATTCTATTTCATCTCATTCTGGTTCTCATCTTTCTTTTTCTCCTCACCACCAATTTTCCTCATCCCTTCATTTTCCACATTCTTGTTCTTACTCCTCCCTTCCTCATTTGCCATGTTCTCCTCACTCTCAAGTTCCACGAGGCTTTCAAATTGGGATTCTTACTCTCAAGTTCTCATCTCAGGAGATCGACCAATCGATCTCCAAATGCTGTTGCCTTGGTCTTCTGGAATGCTGATGCAAAGGGATTCACTGATCAATCACTAGGGATCGACCGATCGATCTCATCAAAGGCTCCTAAATTGCTCAATTCCAAGTCCTTTTTGCCTTCTTGCCTTTATCTGAATGCTTGGGACTATCTCCTATCCTCGGCTTAGCTTCATTCTTTCTCATAAACCTCCGGGGGATCAGAGGCGCATCGTCCCCAACTTGCTTTTCTCGGAAAAAGGGGGCCAATCCTGCAAAAACGAGCAAAACACAAGATACCCTACAGAAGGGCGATTAAATCCCATAAAAGTGATAAGAAAGAACAACAACCGCATGAAAATACATACTGAATAGGCATAAAACAACGGTAAAATAGAGAGTTATCAACTCACCCCAAGCAAGCCCTTGCTCGTCCTCAAGCAAGGTAAAGTTCAATTAGCACGGTGAAATGATGACGCGATGAACGCAAGGAAAGGCAAGCCCTGAATATATATATATATATATATATATATATATATATATATATATATATATATATATATATATATATATTATATATATATATATATATATATATATATATATATATATATATATATATATATATATATATATAGACCTGTCCGACTCGATCCGAGGAATATAAAAAAAAAGGTTGGTTTGCACTTAAGCGAGGTTCGCACTAGAACTCGACCATATATATATATAGGGATGGCAATTCAGTCCGAATCCGACCCTTGTCCGACTCGATCCGAGGAATATAATCTGATTCGAGTTCGAGGAAACAGTCATCCGACTCCGACTCCGACTTTACGATCCGAGTCCGAGTTAGAGACGGACCGGAGTTGGACCTCATTAAAAATCCGAGACTCCGACCCGACTCCGACCCTGTAGGACATCCGACTTTGAATTTGACTTTTACACTAATATTTTATTTCCTTTAAAACTCTAGACGTGACTAATTCAAGCTCTCTCATAGTAATTGTAATTTTAGATTTTGAAATACTACTTCGTATTTTTATTTAGATTAATAAATCAAGATACGACAAATGAAATTAAGAAAAATAAAATACGCCAAATCAAAATACGAGAAAATTTTGTTAAATTATTAGTACAATATCACATCGATACTGTTTGATAATAATCCGACTCTGCATCCGACTCCGTTGGAGATCCGAGAGTCCGAGTCGGGGCAAACTTGGAGTATGCATAATCCGACTACGAGTGGAGGTGGACTGAAAACAAAAGTCCGACTATTATCCGGAGCAAAGTCGGAGTATGTATAATCCGAGTCGAGTCCGATCCATTGCCATCCCTATATATATATAATCAAGAAAAAAATGTAAACCGAATACCGGGTACCCAGATTGCTGTAAAGCTTGACCCGTATCCGACCCGAATACCCGGTTTTAAAACCGGGTACCCGACCCGGATTACCCGGAATTTGTTAACCGGGTAAATTATCCGGATTTAGAATTCAGATTTCAGGTTATTCGGGTCGGGTTTCTATAACCGGATATTTTTGAACACCCTACCTGAAAGTATCCGCTGTTTTTATTGGTTTTTTTATAGCTAGCTGAAGCTGTTAGCTAATTTGAGCACCTGAAAGTATTGCCTACTATGACAGCTGTTAAAGAGATATTGGGTTAAAAATGTTTGCCGTCTGTTTTATTTATTAGAGAAACTCTAATTCTTAAATGAGACGGTCTCACAGTGAGACCATCTCTATGTAGCTGACCCAATATACATTTTTGTCTTAAAATGATTGCTTATAACATTAAAGTAATCACTTATAATTTTAATATAATCACTTTTTATAGTCTTAAAGTGATTATTCATAACCTTAAAACGATTACTTTTGATTTTAAAGTAAACAAGTGAAGAAATGGACAATTATATAGACCCGTCTCTTGGTAAGACGATCTGGGATAAGACAAGTTTTAGATAAAAAGTAGGTAAAAAGCCAAATACCAATGAATACATCCACTATGAGTAGATTTTTAGTTTTAACTCAAAAGCCATTTTCAAACACTTTTTAAGTGTTTGACTAATTATTAAGTAAAAAAAAAAGCTAAAATCCAAAAATCCGTTTTCAGATACCTTCAAAATGCGATTCGGTTCTGACTCAAATTGAACCGGGTACTCGAATTTCGAATACTAGGTTTAATATCCGGGTCGGATCCGGATATCCTATTTTATTATAATGTTTTTTTTTCTTGTTCAACCATATATTTTTTTAATACTATTTTTATTTTAGAATATTTTTTTATATAAAATTCAAATATTAACTCTCTAAAATTCGAATACTATTATTATTTTAGAATATTCTTAATCTTGTAAGTGTGTAAATGTCTATATCATTTACTTGTTTAAATCTTGTAAATTTCTACCTTAAGAAAATTAAAGAATAACATTATTGCTGAACTTGCTCATTAGTTTAAGTATGAACAATCATAAAAAAAAGAATATACGGGAGAACAATCATCAACTTATTTACGAAAAAAGTAAACAAATAAAAAATAAAATGTATAACCGGATATCGAATATCCGGTTTGACGGTTTCCAAAATTTTGCGATCCGGATCCAATATCTGATTTTAAAACATGTACCCGATCAGGATTATTCGGTTAGAAAAAAAGGGTAAACTATCCGATGAGAAAAACCGGGTAAATTATCCGGTTTGGAAATCGAATACCGATTAATTCGGATCGGGTTTTTATGCACAACCTTACTTGTTATTAGCCCTTGGCTAATTATCAAGAGGAAAAGTGAGCCAACTAGCCAAAATACACTGAAAAAAAGTATTAAAGTGAAAATGAAAAAATTGTTCGAATTAGCGATTTTTTTTGCTTAAAAGGAACTTTGCAATTGGTACAAGTTTATTTAACAAACACTTATTTGACATTTTTACCAAAAAGCTAAGTTACATGTCAAAAGCCCAAAGCTATTTTGTATATTTTGTTTTAAAAAACAATTGAGAAATACTGGGGATATATCTTTTAAATATCATTATATATTTCTTTTATATATTTTTCATTTACTTGTATTATTACTACTCATTATTTTACTTTTCGTAATTAAGGGAGATATCAAAAATGCAAAAGTAAGGTTATGCTTGTATTGAGAGAAAACATTTATGAAAAGAGGTTCATTCTTTTTGAAAAGAAAATCATTAAAGTAGAAAATCAAGAGAATATTATTTATCAAAGATAAGAAATGATTGTAAAGTGATACAGGAAAAAATAGGAGCATTAATGTTCTCATTTTATGGGTTGTTGTAGATTATAAATCCCACATAGTCGAAGTGCCTAAAATGACTTGGGTCAATGGGTCAATGCTCAAACGCATAAGTTAATATCAATCCTTATAGTCAATGATGGTCAAAGTCACATCCATGTCTGATGTTACATGATAGTTACTCAGTTTTCTTCCAACAGAAGACAATTCCATAAGTAACTGCCCATCATCCCAGATAACTGTTATGTCACTTCCGGGACCATATTCTCCATAAGCCAGCGGTACAAAAGTAACCAACCAGCGGTTACAACTCCATATGAAATTCTTAAAAATATAACATCCTTCTAAAGAAATCAGGTTACGCAATTCTACTCTCACACTAATACTTGCACCTTCCACTTCTTTCCAGTCTAACTTAAGTATCAGAGGGCTTTCCGGGACATCAGCCCCTGGTTAAGTCTTTCTTTGTGGTTGCAAGCACTCCATTGGCCGCCGTCAGATCATCTCACTTCCCTCAATTTGAAGGTGCTTCTTACTCAAAGTCCCTTTTATAAAGTCGACAATTTCTTAGCAAAAACAGTTTGGCGCCGTCTGTGGGGACGATAATTTCCAACCTTTCAGAACACTTGAGACTCAACCCTGAACTTTACAATGACACCCTGAAAAACAAACACCAAGGATGGCTCGGAGCACAGATACTTGCACTTCTCATTGTGAAAACCAGGTTGTAACAAGGCAGGATCTTGATATTCCCGCAAACAATCTCTCACAAACATTTGCTAAATAGTTATGTATTATCACAGCCCAATAAAATCCATCCCAACAAAATAACCTCGAACTGAATGCCACTTTGGCAACCATGGCATAACAAATCCAATATTTTCGAACTATGTTTGCGGAATGAAACAAGGCTACCTCTAAGCTGGAGCGCCATAAGACAAAATAGTCATCAATATCATTCTAAGGCCAACACCTCTAAGAGAACACCTTCCAAGAGAGAGACATCTCACGTCAACATCTCTAGGAGGTCAAAGAGTAGAGCATGAGGTCTCATCTAAATCGACTTCGGCGGGAAAAGGATAATAATGTCCAAAGTTTCCTGGACAAATGGAGAAGCCAAAGATCCTAGTGAACTCGAGGCGGACTCTCCCGTCGTTCAAGGTCCCGTCTAAGGAAATGAATCATCAATGTTGTTGAATTCCTGCGGACATCTTGGCTACACAAAATCTCGCCAGGATCAAAATTCTGGCCATCTCTCCATTTTCGAGCACTCAACGCCCCGTGGAACACATGATAGCTTATAAGAATCTAATGGTGTTGTATACCACAGATCCAGCACTTCTATGTAAGTTCTTCCCCATAACCTTGACAAGCCTAGCCCTAAAATGGTATACTTCAATTCCCAATGTATGCATCAGTAGCTTTGCCGAGCTCAAAACAGGAAGGCAAATCCTTGTCTGCTTACCTCCAACGATTCCATGACGGAGTCTTGGCGGTAACGGGTTTGGAAGAGTCCATTGTTGTCTCGGCCTTGTTAAACAACATGAAAACTCACAAGTTGAAGTTCTAGCTCTTGGAAAATCAGGTCAAAACCTTTTCTGAGGCGATGAAACAAGCCCGGAGTGTTGTCACCCCTTCAGACGTCTGCCATCAATTGGATCCTATTTCCAAAAACAGGAAGGGTGATAAAATGTCCGAGACTAGGGAGAAACTCAAAAATCAAAATTAGGCTCCAAGAAGAGGCCCTGACCGTTCCGACTGAGAAAGAAAATACCCACAATGGAAATTCAGAGATGACGGTTATGACTCAAGATTTAACCGTAATAGAAGAGACATAAGAGTTATGAATGTTTGAGCTTCAACATCTGTGGCTCAGAGTCCAAATGGGGTGCTTGATGCTGGATGTTTGAGCTATAATAGTGATGAATCATCAACACTTTCTCCTACTGCCTTGTATCCAAATGAGAAGGAAGTTACAACATTAGGAGACAAATACAAATTACGTTTTTAAGGGCCAGTTGTTTTTTGTGAGTGTTTTGATAATACGTTTAGTACAAAAATAGAACAAAAAAAAGTTTAAATTGCTTGAAAATCTGATAGAAGCGAAAAACTAAACGGTTTGTGTGGACACAGTTTTGGTTGGGATGCTGATCAACTGGAAGTATTATACATTATACTAATTCCTTCTTCAATCCTTTACATTTTGGTTAGTTTTCTCTCTTAATAAATTTTTGATCAATTCTTCTACAACCTTGTCACAAGTAAAATGACAATCTATTAGTCTCTTCATGAAAACCGGATTGATTGTCGGACACTAACCTAATTTGTGAAGTTTTTTGTGTGTTTAAATATGATTCAGTTGCTGTGTTTTGCTAGGTTGGTGTTTGAAGAAGCAAGTGTTTTTACTGGAAATTGTTATCTTTCTTTTTGGATTTTTTTTTTGAATATCACCTGTTATAAGACTTAGCTCAAATCGAGCAACTCCAACGTCCGAAGACACTCAGGAAAAGGGGCCATACAAATTTTCTTAGAGTTTATGTCCGAGTTCCACCTAGCTACCATATGAGCAACGGTGTTACAGACTCTACGAACATGGCTAAACATCATCAAATCAAAAAAGTCTAGCACTTCAACACAACAATTTAAAATTAAATGGAGAGGCGCTAGTCCGTATTCCTGCTTCTGTATTACTGCAATCACATTGAAGGAGTCACCTTCCAAATGGATCCGTTTGTACCCCATTCTTCTCGCCATCATCAGCCCGTGTAACGCCGCATTTGCTTCTGATAGTTCAACATTCCACGTTGCTCGAACTTTACAGGTTCCAGTGATTAGAATATTACGTTTGTCATCCCGAATCACCACGCCCAGACCACGAGTATCACCCACTATCACCCACTCCCACGTGCGCATCAAAACTTATCTTGATATACTGGGCACTTGGAGGCTGCCACTTATCAAAAGTATGGACACATGGTTTCTGCACAATATGGATTTTTTGAATATAGCCCCTGTATTCCTTCACTTACCTGCATAAAAATATCGACAGTCGAGTAACATCACAGTTAGAATTTGCTATGACCATCTGATTTCGTCCCATCCAACACACCCAAAACACCGCACAAATAATCGGGATGTCATCCTTGGAAGCGTGAGAGCACAACCATGAAAACATACTATCAAAACAAGTCTTGGGAGCGTCGTTAATAAGAGAGCAGAAAGGAGAGGACAACCACGCTGCACGAGATAGGTTACAATCAAGGAGAGCATGACAAATTGATTCATCATCAATATCACATCGAGTACATCTCGTAGAGGAGTGCATATGTCTTTGAAACCGAATAACATTAACCGGAAGGGAACCTTTGCAAGCTCACCATAGGAAATGTCGCAACTTCGGGGGGCCCTGCACTTTCATCACCGGGTTTAACAATCCCAAATGACCAAGCCAAAACCTCGATTTGTCCGAGTATTTCCCATTCTTGTTGGCACCCCAAAACACAGTATCACACGAAGTATTAGGAGCAAGAGGGATGGCCAATATCTTTTCTGTTGTGTCCTGCTCAAAAACTTCATCAACGAGCTCAAAATTCCACGCCCTCGCCTCATGGTCAATAAAATCACACACTCTGTAATCCGGGGGTGTCGCCTCCTTGAAGCTAGGAGAGATGAAGACCCCGTTATGCAACAACTAAATGGAGGACGTGTTTCTAACTCTCCTTCCTATGCCTTCTTTGAATAGGGCTTTTGCACCCCACATACTCCTCTATGTGTAACTGGGGTTAAAACCCCTATTAGCATCAAGGACATCAGAATGTTTATAGTAGCGAGCTTTGAGAACAGTGCCAAGGAGTGATGAAGGGTGTTCCATCAATCGCCAGATTTGTTTAGCTAATAGGGCCTGGTTAAAACATTTGAGATCACGAAAGCCCATCCCCCCTTGTTTTTTTTGGGCATGCACAATTGAGACCAGCTATGCCACTGGGTTTTTCGGTTATCAACAGACAAAACCCACCAAAATTTAGCCATCATAGCATGAATCTCATCAAGCGTACCATACGGGATGCGGAAAATACTCATCATATATGTAGGAATCGCCTAGACCACCGCCTTAATGAGGACTCCTTTCCCCGCTCTAGATGAAAGACGTTCTTTCCACCCTTGAATCATTTTCCATATCCTTTCCTTCAGGCATACAAAAATCGTCTTCTTAGATCTCCCCATGATAGTCAGTAAGCCCAAGTATTTTGAGTGTCTATCTACCTCACGAACTCCAATCTGATCCCTAATAATCTGTCTCACAAATTGCGACACGCCTTTGCTGAAAGAGATTTCTGTTTTATCAAAATTGACACTTTAGCCTGAAGCTCTCTCGTACGTGCTAATGATATTAGCCAGCATGGAGCATTCTTGAACAGTAGTTCTGGCAAAGAGAATGCTGTCATCTGCAAAAAACAAATGTGATAGGGGCGGAGCATTGCGACATACTTTGACACCATGAATGGACTTCCTGTGAAGGGTTTGAGAAATTAGAGTGGAAAAAGCATCAGCACACAAAATAAAGAGGTAGAGGGAAATTGGATCTCCCTGTCGCAACCCTCTATAGGGAGTGACATTACTATAAACTCCTCCATTTATCTTAAAGGAAAAGGAGACACTGGTAATACAACTCATAATGCGCCGAACTCAGCTTTCACTAAATCCAAGTTTCAACATAACTCTCTCCAGAAAACCTTATTCCACCCTATCATACACCTTACTCATATCAAGATTCAAAGCAAAGACATTATTCTTCTCGTTTGTGGTTCTCTTCATGGAGTGGAAAGTTTCGAAAGCAAGTAGAGAATTATCTGTGATCAGCCTCCCCTGAATGAAGGCACTTTGGTGTGGAGAAATGATAACATTCATCAAAGGTTTAAGCCTGTTAGCAATGGTTTTTGAGATGATCTTATAAATCACATTACAACAACTAATAAGCCTAAAGTCCTTCATAGTATTCGGGTTATTACATTTGGGTATAAGGGAGATACATGTTCAATCAACTTCTTTTAGGTCAATTAACCCTCTCCAGCGTCTTCTCACGAAACACACAACATCATCACCCACCACATCCCAGAACTTTTGATAAAATAAAGCATGAAAATCATCTGTACCTGGGGCTTTTAAAGGGTGCATCTAGAACACAGTTATACGTATTTCCTCAGCAGTTGGCTTAGTGTCAAAGGTGTCATTCATCATCTCAGTCACTCCAGGCCCTACACCAGCGAGAGCTTCATCAAAACCAGACAGAGAGCTAGTGGCAAAAATATCCTCTTAGTATGCAGTGATAAGCCTCTCAATGTATGTTTTATTTGTTTTCCACACTCCAAAATCATCATTGAGATCCTTTATAGCGTTCCTTCGACATCTCGAGCTAGCCTTGTGGTGAAAATAATTGGAGTTTTGATCACCATCTCTGAGTTCATTTGCCCTTGATCGCATATGCCAATACGATTCCTCTAATCTATGTAGTTCGTTGAGCTCCTCGGTTAGGCGTTTATAGTTCACAAGCATATTAGCATATGGTGGGTAGCGTTGAGCTGCCTTCAACTTCCTCTCTGAAGCTCTGATTCTTGATTTTGGGACACCAAAAGTCTTCTCAGCCCATGACGCAAGCTTTTCCGCACAATTAACAATACAAAATTTCACACCCTTACCTAAACTTTCCAGCCATGCTTCCTCTACAACCTTCCTGCAATTATCATTAGATAACCATAGGGATTTGAACCGAAATAATTTTCCGTTATAGCTCTCATTCATCTGTTTTGTGGTGTGTAACAAGATCGGAGCATGGTCTGATCGATATATCGGAAAATGCCGCACATCAAAAGCATGGAAAATATTTTGCCATCCAGAGCAAGCAATAAAACGACGAAGTCTGATAAATGACAAATGTAGAAGATGATATACCCCTACTCCAAGTAAAGGTGCTACCTCTGTACCTAAGGTCTCTAAGCCCACAATCATCTAGACAATCACGAGAAGCAGCCATATCTCTATCCTGTCTAATAATCCCACCCTCCTTTTCATTACATTTGAGAATCTCATTAAAGTCTCCAAACACAACTAAATGCCCCCGAGCATCCTCCCTAATCCTCCTAATCAGTTCCCAAGTTTTATGCTTTTTTGATCTCTCCGCCCACCCATACACACCACACGCGAACCACATGGCTTCTCACATTCATACATCTCCTTAATCTCCACTAAAATATGATGCTTCGAGTACTATATCAAATTAACAGTCGCATCCTTCCACCAAAGCCCGATGCCTCTCGAGTGCCCATCACTACTTAAACACAAACCCTCACGAAACCACATTTATTCCTGATACCTTTCAGCTTCCCTTTTTCCATCATCGATTCTATGACAAAAACAAAATCCGACCTTTCTCTCCAACACCAGCTGCGGAGAGTTTGAACTGTCAGGTGATTGTTAAGACCCTGACAGTTCCAACTCATGATTTTTATTGTTGTTCGCGGGGTTGGGTGTGTCCAACCTCTGCTACTGTTTTCAAACAAGATAACTCTACATAAGTATCCATACATGAATTTTTTGACATAGACTCACTGTCTTCCATCACTATATCCATATCCCATGCCTCTCTTTTATCAGAACTATCTGCAAACACCTGTGTACTCTCTGTGGCACCTCTCCCTTTAGTTTGATGCACCACAGTGATAGGATCCACATTTCTTTTTTTCTTAAATTTGTTGGGTTTTTTAATTGGTGGTTCACAGCAACCTATTTCAAAAGAAGGGCACAGAAAAGAACTAGGTGTGGTCCCCTTCCTATTATTATCTTCCCTATTTTCAAAAAAAGAGGAACATATAGTACTAACCTCTGTACCCGACAAAATGGGGTTGTCACCATGTGCTTCATGACCCAAGATGGAATTTGCATGCATTAACTCCACATTGGAAGGATCACTCCCTGTAGCCGCCAAAGAGTTAGGATTCTTTGTTTTTTCCCCAGCATTGTCGCATGGACATGCACTCTTATTGACAACTGTAGAACTCCCACTCTCATGCACATTTTCTTTCTCCTTGGGTTTTGCCACAAATAAGCTTTTCTTGGCCTTCAAAGTATTCACTTCCTCCACTATTTTACTCAGCCCTTTACGTGGTGAAACTTTGATGCTTAGCCCCCAACCATATCCCATCTCCGTATCTTTTTAACGGTTTCGTGATATCAATCCAAACCCTAGCTCTACGAAAAGGATTAATTTCCAAGAAATCCTCCTCAATCTCCATCACATCGCCAATGGCCTTCGCAATGATCTTAGCCCTCTCATCTGATCTATAACCAAAAGGAAGGTTGTACAGACGTATCCGGAATGGGGAGAAATTCAAGGTATTATCAGTAGGTTGTTGTTCTTTATCGATCTCTTGGATGATGAGTAGTTTATTTTTGAAACTCCACGGCCGTCCATTAAGGACTTTATCTCTATCTCTCTAGTGAAAGAACTGGAAGAGGAACATGTTGGATCCCATAGCCCTAATCACCACTCCCTCCTTAAGACTCCAGATATGCATCAAAGTTCTCCGCACCGCATCAAAGTTAAGAGGTTTTGATGTTCCCAACTAATCTCAGGGACAATTTTTCATCGGAAACATCCTCCGCACTATCACCAAACTCAATAACATCATCTTCAACATTCGTGAGAGCAAGTTTTGAACACTGCTTTACTAGATCTTCCACCATGATCACCACCAGATGAACAAACAGGACAAAGAAATCTCTAAAGGAGAAACCACAAAGAAAGAGAAACCCTAACCCTAGAAAGAGAAGGGGACTAGATCACCAAAATAGCAATTGATACATAATCTTTTTCTTTTTGGACTTTGTAGTCTATAATTTTAAATATAGTTTTTCTTGTAAATTGCAAATATAATTTTAAATATTAACTATATATATATATATATATATATATATATATAGATATATATATATATATATATATATATATATATATATATACTACCTACAATATTTAATTTTGGTCTTTGTCGCCAAAGAATAAGATTTGGGCGTCAATTGTGTTTGTCGCCCATAAATTTAATTATGGTCTTCATATTATATTTATCGCCCAAGTTATTTCTTTGGACGCCATATTAATTTATCGCCCAAGAGTATTGATCTGGGGCTTCATGTTTATTCGTCGTCGCCCAAACGTGCTTTAGGCTTCAAAAATTTTTGTGGCCTAATATCAACTATTGAACGTAACTCCAATATGGGCATCAAATTTACTTGTTGGACAAGTACACTTTGGGCTGCATCTTTGTTGTTGTTGTCCAAAGTCAAAGATTAATCATCATGCTTTTGGTTGACATTTCCATTACATATTTGGTTTTGATTTTCTTGGAATAATATAAAATATTTTAACCATAAAAACTGGCGAATATTACTTTTTGGCAATCAATGAAAAGTGGCCAATATATTGACAATAAGTTGTGCACAAATTACTAAGCCTACAAATTAAATATCTTGCAATTCTCGTAAAATCCTAATAAACTAAAACTATATACATGAGGGTCATGTTTTAACTAGAAAACTATCTATGCGCGACATAAGCTTTCTTCCAAACGAACTTGAACATTCCTATGCAAACTTTGAATATTGCCACCTCAACCTGAAAAGAACACAAATTTACTAGAATATGCATAAACATGGTGAGAAAAATGTTTCATAAAAAAAATATAATAATCTTTTAACTTTGTCATATTCTTATGGTAATTAACTTGAAATAAACTCTTATCTTTGTCATATTCTTTAACCTCAGACATCGTCTCATACATAAATTTAAAGATTGAAAAAATTAAAAAGACTGAATATCTTCATTATTTCTTAAATGATTAATTCTTTATATTCAAATATACTCCATGACAAAATCTTTGCCTTTTTCTAGAACATATAAATTGAAATTCAGTAACAATGTTCCAATTATTTTACCATTTCATTAATCAAAATTCAAAGAATTCTCAAATAAAAAAATACATTGCTCTTCTCAAAATTAATTAAACACATTTGGCAATAATAACATAAAAAATATGAGGAAAAGAAAAATAATTCAAAACAAAAAATAAACAGAACAAACGAGTGTCATTAACAATTATTTGTATAAACAAAAAATAATAAATACAATTTTAAGCAATTAAAACATCAAAAACAAACTCTAATTTCACAAGAACCTCAACAATAAATCTTAATTTGTAATCTTGATTTCAAAAGAATACAAAAAAGAGTTATGCAAATGGGTAATAGAAAGTTTCCATCAACAAAGAATCCATTGAATCAACAAATAAATTATTAATGAAAATTGAGATATAACAATTCATTAAATCAACAAAAAAGATTTAAGCAATTGAAAATAGAAAACAATACCTAAGAATTGTATAAATCAATTTAATTGAATAATCGAGAATTCATCCACAAGCTTAATAAGCAATTGGAGTTTTAAAGATTGGACCAAACTGAATAAAACCCACAAATAGCTTCTGGACCAATTTGTTTGAATCTTCGACCGATGCTGTGTTGCGTCTCGACCGAATGTGGAGGCAGTCAAGAATTAATTTCAGAATTTGTTCTTATATAAAAAAAACATTATAAGAATATATTAGATTTAGAACTTGTAAATTTGAAAAATTGAATGTGTATAAGAAAATAAAAATTTATGTTTTTATTAAGCTGTTATTTTAGATATTGTAAGTATTTATTTATTTGATAAACTTGTGATTTAAATGAAGTTAAATATTTAAAATTTTATTGTCGTAATAATTTTTCGTTAATTGGAAAATAATTTGAATGAATATCAAATAAAATATTATATATCATAAAAATTCACTTTTGGCCAGAAACTTTCTGCCTCGTTTTGCATGTCGCATTTTTGTGTGTTCGTTGTGTCATTTTTGGAACGTTTTGGGTGTTCGGTTAAGTTAAAAATCGCGTAGAGGCTTAAAATGATTAAAAATAGTAAACGACCTTTATAAATCATGGGATTTGATGCCCAAGGTAATTGCTACCTTTCGGATGCAACGGTGAAGTCGTTTTTTTGATTCACACATCAGAAGTTGTCGAATCTGACCTGTTTTGTGGTTGTGCGTCCAATCTTCTAAATCAAAATGTACTGACAACTGACATTTTAAGGGAGATAAAAAGGCATGTTATTTAATTTTGAGAGTTAGTGTAAAAAGAAGGGCGCCCTTTTATAATTTTAACTCAAAATATTTGGATTTTCAATGTTTTATTTATTTGTCGCCCAAGAAATACCGTTGTGCTATACGTTATTTATTTGTGGCCCAAGCATACTATTGTACCACACATTACAAATTTGTCGTCCAAGCAAAGTCATTGTGCTACACATTATAAATTGTCGCCCAAGCATTACTATTGTGCCATATATTTTAAATTTGTCACCTCAAGCAATACTATTGTGCCACATACTTTAAATTGTCGCCCAAGCATTACTATTGTTCCAGATATTTTAAATTTGTCGCCCAAGTTGTACTATTGTGCCTCACATTTTAATTTTATCGCCCAAAATTTATATGTGCTACAACTTTATGTTTGTCGCCGAAAAGAAGTCTTTTTTGTCGCCCAATATAAAATTTCTTGTAGTGATATATATATTCCTACTATTCACCTCAAACGTCACATTGACTTTGCACTCTATTTAATGTATTTATTTAACTTTTAATATATCTAATAATGTATAGCTAAAAATTTATAAAAAAGCTAATATTAATAAATTTTACATTGAGACGAACTAAATAACCAAGTATTTTCTTATAGGCAGGATTTTGATTTTTGTGTTTCAATAACAAAATACAATAATAGACTATTTGATTCTATACGTTTTCTATTAATTACTAGAATATCTTCAATTTTCTATAATAATAATAATAATAATAAAGTATGAGTTATAAGAAAATTAAATAATTGAGTATCTTTACGATTCACCTTTTTATTTCAAAATGCAATAATTAAGTATTTCTATATTGGAGTTATGTTAGTATTGTAAGAATGATTTGGTTGTCATTCTCATTAGATGGAATAATGTTATATACCATATTACAATCTGGATTTTAGGAAACTAAATATTCACAGCATATTCTACTCAATCACATTGATTATACAATATATTCTATCAATCAAAATATATTATTCTAACACACCCCCGCAGTCGAATCGGAAGGTTGACGAACGTTGAGACTGGACCGAAAATCATCAAATAAGACTTGAGAAAGACCTTTGGTGAAAATGTCAGCAATCTGATATCGAGATGGAACATGAAGAACTCGAACATCACCACGTTTAACTTTTTCACGAACAAAGTGAATGTCGATCTCAATATGTTTGGTGCGTTGGTGATGTACTGGGTTACCGGCTAAGTAGACTGCACTAACATTATCACAATAGACAAGAGTAGCTGTAGTAATAGGATAGTGAAGCTCAAGAAGAAGATTGCGGATCCAACAAGTCTCAGAAACGACATTAGCAACACCACGATACTCAGCTTCAGCACTGGACTTAGACACAGTAGGTTGTCGCTTAGCGGACCAAGACACTAGATTATCACCAAGAAATACACAATATCTAGAAGTAGAGCGGCGGGTGTCAGGGCAACCACCCCAATCAGCATCCGTATAAGATAAAAGAGATGAAACAGGAGATCGATACAGTTGCAAACCGTGGTGCAAAGTACCCTGGACATATCGAAGGATACGGTGAATAGCAACCATATGCTCAACGCGAGGATCATGCATATATAGACAAACTTGCTGAACAGCATAGGAAATATCTGGTCGATTGAAAGTGAGATACTGTAAAGCACCAGCTAGACTACGATACAACGTAGGATCATCACATGGGGAACCAGCATAACCACACATTTTCCCATTTGTAGCAACAGGAGTAGCAACAGGTTTACATTGAGACATGCCTACTTTGTCAAGAATCTTAGAGGCATACTTCTGTTGAGAAAGGAAAAGTCCTGCAGAAGTACGAGTAACAGCAATTCCCAAAAAATAGCTGAGAGGACCCAAGTCCTTCATAGAAAACTCAGAGCTAAGCTTGGACATAATAGACTTACGAAGCCTATCAGAAGAGGCCGTAAGAATAATGTCGTCCACATATAATAAAAGGTAAGCAATATCAGTCCATGGCAGTAAACAAAAAGAGAGTTATTAGAGATGCTGTTACAAAAACCAATACTAGTCACAAAATCAGCAAAGTGTTGATACCAGGCTCGTAGGGCTTGTTTAAGACCATAAACAGATTTGCGAAGAAGACAAACATGATCGAGGCGAGCAGGGTCCCTCAAGCCCAGAGGTTGATGCATGTAAACGGTTTCACTCAAGTGACCATGAAGAAATGCATTCTTAACATCCAGTTGATGAATAGACCAAGACTTGGAAAGAGCAATGCTTAAAACAATGCGAATGGAAGTAGGTTTTACCACCAGACTAAAAGTTTCATCACAGTCAATTCCCTCCCTTTGAGATTTACCATCACCAACTAAACGTGCCTTATAATGGTCAAAAGAACCATCAGACTTGGTTTTCACCCGAAAAATCCACAAAGAACGAATGACATTAGCATTAGGTGGCCGAGGAACAAAATCTCAAGTATGATTCTCAATTAAAGCATCAAATTCCTCTTACATAGCTTGTTTCCAGTTCGAGTCACGAAGGGCATTGATGGGATTTTTTGGTATGGGTGAAAATGAAACGGCGAAGGCATGGGAAGAGTATTTGGGGTTGGGTTTGAAGATTCCATGTTTACTACGCGTAACCATGTCGGGTGGTGAAGGTGGAGGAGTAGGAGGGGAAGATGTAGGTTGGTCATGGACTGGGCCACGTGAGGCAGGCCCAGTTTGGGGTGAACAGTGTTCGGATGAAAGGGAGAGATGGGTGTTTCAGTGTTGGGAGTGCGTAGGGAAATAATTGGGCCAGCAGTAGAAGTAGGTCCAGTAGGGGTCTGATTTGAGGAAGAAGAAATGGGTGGGGAGGCTGTTGGGCCTGGAGCTGTATGCGGCCCAGTTAGAGACGGATTTGGGCATGAAGAGGTAGGTTGGGCTGTTTTGAGTAATATGAGGGGAATAGGATCATGTAAAAATTGGTAGGATTGGGGAGAGGGTGTATGAGAGTGAGAAAAGGGGAATGTGGCCTCATCAAAAAGAACATGGCGAGATATAATAATCTTACGGGAGGTGAGATCATAACACTTGTAACCCCTATGTGAAGAGGGGTAACCCAAAAACACACATGGAGATGAACGAGGTTGATGTTTATGAATTGTGGTAGAAGGAGTGAGAGGAAAGCATAAGCACCCAAAAACCCGGAGATGTGTATATGAGCGAGATTTATGATAAAGAAGATGAGTGTGAGTGAGGTTGCCAAGAAGTTTAGAAGGGAGAATATTGAGAAGATAAGTTGCCGTGTTTAGAGCGTGAGGCCAAAAATACGATGGGAGAGAAACATGACACAAAAGAGTACGAATAATATTATTTATGGAACGAATTTTTCTTTCGCATTTTCCATTTTGAGATGATGTGTGAGGACAAGAGAAACAAAGTTGGATTCCTCGATTAGTACAAAATTGATGAAGCAACTTATTATCAAATTCACCCCCGTGATCATATTGAAAGGATTTAATTTGAAGTTCAAATTGAGTGTGAACAAAAATATAAAAATTCTCAAAAATTTCATACACTTGAGATTTGCGAAATAAAGGAAAAGTCCACAAAAAATTGCTATAATGATCAAGGAATAGAACATAGTATTTGTAGCCCGAAGGACTTGTAACGGGAGAGGTCCATACATCACTATGAATAATGTCAAAAGGTTTAGTACTCACAAAATGAGAATCAACAAAATGTAATCTAACATGTTTTTCCAAAGGACAAGAATGACACACAAAAGATGGACTTTTATGACAGTTGATAGAATTAGAAGGAGACAATGAGTCCGAAATTGCATTTCCCGGATGACCTAATCGTGAATGCCAAATACTAGTAGAAAAAGTAGAAAAAGCAGATGAAGTGGACGAATAGGTGGAAGCTCCATGTGTAGATTGGAAAGGATAAAGATCCCCCGTGCTATTAGATCTCATGACGATTTTCCCCGTGGCCAAATCCTTAACAGAAAATCCAAACGGATCAAATTCATCAGAAACCATATTATCATGATTTAAATTTACGAACGGAGATTAAGTGTTTAATAATGTTAGGTGCATGTAAGACATTTTTTAGGGTGAGGGATTTTTGTGAGGTAGGAAAGGAAATGTGCCCGTGACCATGAACTGGAATCTTATTACCATTACCCACAATAATTGCATTATTTAAAGGATGCTTAAAAAGAGAATAATTTGGTAAACTACCTTGAGATTGAGTCATATGAGACGTGGCACCAGTGTCCATGTAAAAATGTTCATCCGAAGAAGACAAAGAATGAGTATGCACATGACCGGTAGAGGAACAAAAATTTTGGGCTGGTCTTGGACCAAGAATCCTAGTAGCCGTGCAAAATGGTGGACCATTATTGAATTGTTGTGGAGTCCAAGTATTAATGGGAAAAGAACATGGGTGTTGGGCCCATGTGGAGAACTCCAATATGACATACTTCCTAGAAGCCATGAATAATTTGGTCTTGGGCCAAAATGAGGAGATTGGCGGCTGGACTTAATATTAGGTTGTTGATTGTTGTGATGGTCCCCAGAATACATGGTGCTGCTGGCGGAATGGTGGTGGCTACCACGGTGATGAGAACTACTACGGGACTCAAAATTTGTGCCTTTATCATCAAGTTGAATAGGCACACACGTTTTTATGTTAGTTACCAAAGTAGCGGGATTTATTTTAGATGAAGAAGCCATTGAAAAGATGGACAAAGAAAGAGGAGAAGAGTGTGGCAGGTTGTTTGGTGGAGAAACAAGAGAGAAGGAAGAACTTAGGCAACTGATAGTCTGATACCATGGCTTCTGATACCATGTAAGAATGATTTGGTAGCCATTCTCATTAGATGGAATAATGTTATATACGATATTACAATCTGGATTTTAGGAACTAAATATTCACAGCATATTCTACTCAATCACAATGATTATACAAAATATTCTATCAATCAAAATATATTATTCTAACAAGTATGTTACCAAATAGGAGTACAATGATAGAGTATCTCTATCATATAAGTATTTAATAGTTTTTTCAAATGACAATCATTATTTTCTTATAAAATAAAAGTTTAAAATGAACATACATATTTTCTATAAAGTTTCTTATACCTAAAAATTAAAAGGAAATGAAATACTTGTTATTTGCACTCTTCAAAATGAACGATAAGCGTCTGCATGTTTAATTTAGCACTTTAAATATTTGTCAGTAGTTTACATAATTTAAATAATTAAATTTAAAAATATGTCACTATTTGTGTTAGTTGTAATTTAAAAAGCATTTAGTGGTGCATAAAACTATTTTTTAAACATTACAAATTGTAGTATTTAAAATGAAAAATTCCTATTGAATTTTTTCTTAACATTAATATAAATAAATTATACTGTATCATGGTACCTTAACAATTATTACTTTTGAACAATAATAATAATAAGACAAATAAAAAATTAAATAAATTAAATCTACAGTTGTAAAATTTTACATTTGGTTAGTGGTAATAAATAGTGGTAATTTAAATGATTTATAGTGTAAAATTTTCTCAAAAATTCTGTATTGTTCCCATTGTAATGAAATTTGGTCACAAATTTTTTTTTTGTTTACGAGTTTCCATTATCACCTAATAGTACATCTCTCAATGGTAATACATTGGAATAAATTTTATGAAGAAAACAAAATTATTGAAGGGATAAACATGACTATAAAAGCACTCAATAGATTTTTGAACCTAAATTACACTAATTTTTCATTTTCATTAACACTAATTGTTACCACCCAGGGAATAAGTACCTAATAACTATTTGGATACAGTAATATCATTATGGGAGCATTGTTACCCTTATTTGATATCATCATAATTTTCAAAAATTTTATTCTATTTACATTTCCAGGCATAATACATTTGGAAAATGACAAATCGGTAAAATTTCGTATAAAGTTCCATTTGGGATTTGTTATTATTGATCAAAAGACTCTTAATTTGTTTTTTTTATTCAAAATATAATTTTAAAGTCGATTGAAATTTTATTTAACTTTTTTGAGTTGTTATTTAATTCATTTCAACATATATTTCACCAATATAAATATTTTAAAATCTATTATGCACAATTTTAAAATATTATGAACTAAATGCATCGACAAACGTACAAGTGTAGATAATATACATGTATTAGCAACAATAGGAAAGATTTGCAAATCAACATGCTATACCATAAATGAACTTTTTAATTATATTAATATTAATAAATAGTAATTAGTATTGATATTTATAAGACATTAATGTTAATATTCAAATTAATATTATTTTCCTTTTTAGAATTTATATCACATATGTTAAAATCTCTTAAATATTTAAATATTTAAATTTTAAAGTACTTTAGTTTACTCCTATATAAATCCTAGTTTTGAGAACCAAAACAAAAGAACCCACCACTTAGTTTCATCCTTTGTTCTTCTCCATTCCATCCTTCATCTCCCACTATCTGTAAAAAGGTATTAGTCAAGTCAATTATTTGTGGGATTACTGTCCATAAAATATTTCCCAAAAACAGAAATAATTTTGAGAGAAGTTAAAGTTTGCAATTTTTGGATAATTACACCATGGTCATGGTTTCATCATCAAAGAAGGATCAAACACTGCCCATCAGTGATGATCATGATAATCAGAAATCAATGGGAATGTCAAGAAAAGGGGTTTTTGCTGCCATTTCTTACATGTTATGTGCAGGTTTTGTCCATTTTCTTACCTCTATTTCCCTTGTTCGCTATGTTGCACAACTATTTAGTTTAATATCCTACCTAATTTTGATGTGGGTATGATTTGATAGAGTATAAGAGTAAATATGATATGCATGGGCCGGCTCTAAGCAAGGACAAGAAGAACTTGCGTCCAGGGCCTACGAAAAAAGTAAATGAATTTTGCCTTCATATGCATAGAATTTGAGACC
Source organism: Amaranthus cruentus (assembly GCA_019425755.1). Classification (NCBI taxonomy): domain Eukaryota; kingdom Viridiplantae; phylum Streptophyta; class Magnoliopsida; order Caryophyllales; family Amaranthaceae; genus Amaranthus; species Amaranthus cruentus. Next base: position 19,731,582 of record CM033459.1, read on the forward strand.
GTCCTTAGGTGGTTAAATAGTGCATTTAACCACCAAATCAAAGTGTTATTAATAGTAATTGGTACTTTATTTACTAATTATTGAATTATAAATGCATAATTATCAAACAAAACATGAATAATATCGAGCTGTATTACTGACGTGTAATAATTTTATATTATAAAATTTTGTAATTATAAATATATATTTTATAATTAGTCCCCATAATTCATTTTTCGCCCCTAGCCCTAAAACCTCAGGGCCGACCTGATGATATGAAGTGGGAATCAAGAAAGGATAAATAGGAAAATTAATCGGTAATTATTTTATGACATATATATAATATATAATATAGTAAATAGGGATGATAATGGGTATTGGACCCGACCCGAATCCGTATCCGTTTTCACGGATCTTGGTCCTAAAAAATAGACCCGTCGAATTTGGGTCGGATCTGGATTCATCTATATTTCACGGGTCCGGATCCGGGTATGAGAAAAATACCTAGACTCGTGGATCCGGAGGACCCGTTTTTATTTTTTTACATATTAAATATATATTCTTGTCAATAAATCACTAGTGACTAATAACTTTAATAAGGTACAAGTCACGCACTCACCATCTATACACTACTCCTCAGTCCCTCCCACTCCTCACTGTACACTACTCCTATTCACTCCCATCACTGTACGCTATTCACATCACACTCACACACTCACTATACACGTTTTTATTTTTTATTTTAAGTTGTATAAAATTTTTTGGTTATCGTTTGTGAAATTATATATATATATATTATTATCATTAACTAGTAAAGAATATATAAATTCGAGTTTATTAATGATTCAACTACGTATTATCTTTATCTTATTCAAATATTTTCATTCAAATATAGATATCAGTATTGTAATAATATTACAATTATTAACTGAATTAATTATTTGCTAAAAAATAAACTGAGTAATAAGAGAGGTTAGCAAATGGCGAGTATATAATATATATAGTGTATTTCAACATCAAAATGGGATGAATGGAAAGCGATCGTCCGTTAGCAGCTTAATGGGCTGAATCAAATATCAAATCAAATTAAAAGATGGTATAAATATGTTGTTCCCTAATTTCTTATACTCCTATAAAATTCTGAATATCCTATATAAAAGATTCTTATTTTATTTTGTTTTTAAGTTTTTGTGTAAGTAATTTAATTAAAAGATGCTATTATTATATTTTTTTTCCTTAATTTCTAATTAAAAATTTATGTATGTCATGTAAATGATTTTTACTTGATTTCATTTTCAAGTTTTTCTGTCAATATATTTACAAATAAGAATATAAGATTAAGGAAATTCACATAGTTTGATATGAAACATAATATTCTTGATTAAAGGTAATTGATTTATATTCAATAATAAATAGAATTATTATCAAACATAATTTAAATATTGACAATATATATCAAATTGTTTGTTTCTTAATAAAATTGAAATTAATTCTATAATTAGATGGCAAAGGTCAATAGTAAATCTTAATTCTATAATTACAATATTAGATAGGTCAATCAATTTCAATCAGTCAATCTTAATTCTCCAATTAGAAAATTACACTTGGTAGAAGCTTTAAAATGGTGACATTTGGCATTTTACAGTTTTTAATAGATGTTATGATGATTATGATGATTCTTAATAAAATTGTAATTAATTCTATAATTAGATGGCAAAGGTCAATAGTAAAAATTACAATATTCGATAGGTCAATCAATTTCAATCAGTCAATCTTAATTCTCCAATTAGAAAATTACACTTGGCAAAAGCGTTAGAATGGTGATATTTGGCATTTTACGGTCTTTTTAATAGATGTTATGATTTACGGTCTTTTTAATAGATGTTATGATATGATGATTTATAAATCTAGCTTTATGGCAATTTCAACACGATTCAAAAATACAAAAAAAAAAAAAAAAAGCAAAATTAAGTCAGACCCGTTTTGGACCCAGATCCGGTACTAGATCCACAGTATCCTTTAAATAACTTTTCATACCTTTAAATATAGAAATTTCTAATTCTTAAGATCAGAACTTCCATTTAATCTATAAATGTTCGAACTTTGAAGTTTACTTTTTTTTAAAAGTTTTGAATGTGATTTTTATTATGTTAAAGAAAGTACTTCATAAAAAATATTCAAGTGTCACGTTTGCATTTGTTTATAATTTTAGAAAAATTTTAAAAAATAAAAAAAAAAGAGAAAAGAAGTGAAAAACTACTAGGTTTTTTTGATAAACTTTTACTCCTATTTCATTTTGAATGTCCCATTTGTTTTTTACACATTTGTCCATAAACTATTAATTGTATATAACTAAAAATTATAAAAATTAGATATTAATAAACCTTATGTTGAAACGAATTAAACAAGATTTCATTTGATTGTGTTTTAATACATGGATTAAAAATAAAATATATATTAAGACAAATTGATAAATAGTAACAAAAAATAAGTATGAGATTTAAGAAGAAACAAAGAGTATATAATTTTTCTCAAAGAAGTGAAAAGTGCATTAATTTATGTTTTCTGATCAAGTATTAATATATGTTTAATATTGATGAATATATTGAACATTTATGTGACTTCACTTTGAATTGTAGTCCTTTCAGCCACGAGTAGCCAATCAACAAATCATATGTTTTTAGAAAATAGTAGTAAAAATTTTAATAAAAACATATTAAACGCAATTTAAAATTTTGAATTATTTACTAATATAAAAAAAATAGTTTCATGTATAATAAAGAAATTCTCATTACGAAAACAAAAACATGTACATAGTTAAAAACATTGATAATCGATCCCTCTTCACTTTATACATAACAAACAAATTGTGCCAATGGTCACAAATAAAATAATTTTAAAATCACCCACTTTATTTATCACTTTATTCATTCTTAGAGTAGGTATACGTACCATTTTATAGCCACTACACCAACATACCCTAATTAATACTTCCTCCGTTCAAATATAGTCGCTACATATGAAAAATAAGCACTATTCACTTATCTCCCTTAATTTGTGATTAATAAGTAATCTATAAGTTAAAACATAGTCAAGTGAGATCTTATTTGATTCGTCTCGACGTAAAGATTATTAATATCAAATTGTTATAATTTTATATTATACATGATTATAGATATTGAGGATTGAATTAGTGCATTGGAATGCGTAAAAAAGTCAAATGTTGCAAGTATTTTGGAACGGAGGTAGTAGTTGTCTTGTCTTAGTGCTGCAGATAGTTTAACCTATTACCATTCATTTTGTGATACTCGGCATCATTTTTACTTTATCGTAAGTATTAAGAAAATAATTGGTTAATAGCAGCATAATAAAAACGAATTAAAGTTTTTCGCGACATAAGAAGTACTAGTGACATTGTCATTATAAATTTAGTAAGAATTACATATGTCACTAAAGGCCAAATAAAGTGTTACTAAATCATTTCATTGTGAAACTTAAACTAAAAACAAAAATTTATTTTATTCAAAATACAAATTAGTGGCATTTTTTTAATTCCACTAAATTCTATGTCGTAAAAAGTAAATATTTTTATTGTGAATTATACAACTAAAATTTGATCAAACACCAAAATATAAACTCTAATGGGGCCGGACTTTAGAGTTGGAGGCCTAAAAGCAGATATATTAGATTATAATTAATGACTGATAATACTCAAGCAAATCAAATATAGAAAAGCAAATTAGAAGTTTAATGTTTTTAAAAGCAAATATTCTATAATGTAACATGAAAAATATATTATATTATCACCAAATATAAATTTGTAACATGAATAAAGATTCAAATAAGAACAAAACATTTTAGTTTCAACTACAATGACTCGTGATTTATTCGATTGTGGTATATTTAATTAACATTGATTAAATTATTATATGAGTATATTTCAAATAAGCAAAGGAGTTAGATTAAAAAAATAGTTTCTTGAAATTGAAAATATGTGTACCAATGTCTGTGAGATAGAAACAGCAATTATGTTTATTATATTATATGAAAAGATAAACGTGCAGTTTATGATACGTTATTTCGTTATTAACTGATGGTTTTCTATTTTTCTATCCTATTTATCATCTTACAAACTAATAATTTTGATCTAAATTAACAAATGACAGTTTAACAAAATGATTTCGTTCACAAATGACTAGATTTTACATTGTTTGTAATTTATTGCCTAATATAGTTTTGCACAGATTGAAGTATGATTGACTATGATTTTTGCAATAAAGAAACTTGCACTTTTAAAAATTTATTACCATTTGGATTATTTTTTTGCCGGTTGAGACAAATTTGCCTTGATTGTTTTGTTAATTGATATTTACTGGATGAGAAAAATTTGAATAAATTGATTGATAATTGATAAATGATAACCACTTATATTAATTAAAATCAATTATGATATTTTAAATATTATAACAAATCACAAAATAATTTACATAGAATCTTCAAAATAATTATAAATAAATAAACTACAATATAATTTGCATGAAGTCTTTTAGAATAATATTATTAGCATTTCAAAACACAAAAGATTTGATTATCCTAAATAAAATTTTAATTTTGTTGTATAATTAATTTTCAGTTTCAATAGATTGCCATACTTGTTCCTAATTATTGGTTAATGCAAAATTGCATTTATTGGTAAATAATTATTTATTGGCCGAGATAAATTTACAGGGATTGTTTATCTAATTGATATACAAAATAATCTTGAATTTGAAAAATTTTTTTACTTGGTAACAATTATTTATTAGCTCAGACAAAACTACATTTTAAGAAAATTTATATTTACCTAGATGAAATAAATCTCTAAACAAAATCACAGTTTTATATATTTAATAATACAGACTAAATAATTTAAATCGCAATATTATTTGCATAGAATCTTTTAAATTAATTTCAACACTATTTCTATACACTTCAATTGCAATTATGTTAAACAAAATAATCTTCTGTATGAGTAACGCAGATTTCACCGTATCTTTATTTATTTCAAGTTTAATAGCATATTATTGATAAGGTCAACGAACATATTTTATCACGTTTTCCTAGAGAGGAGAGGACGTATTTGAGTTGGGGTTCAACCAATTATATATTTTACACTTTAAATTAAAAAATTAAACTTATGAGGTTAATATAAATATTTTCCCCAATATTTTGAAAATCTAATTTTTTATAGATGTTTATACTAAGAAATCTGTGCATTGCACGAGTTTTATACTAGTAAGATATAATTAAATTGTTTTCTTATTTTGTATGAAATTGCCTACGAGCATATATAATTAACTCGTTTTTCTAATTTATCACTTTAAAATTATAAGTAATTATATTTTAACATGTAAAATGTATATAAATCAGCCTAATAAAGATAGTATATTATTTCATCTTCCTTAGAATTGTAGTGGACCTTTGTCTTTATGAATGTGTTCTCCTTTTTGTGGGTATATATATACTATATAGTATATAGTGTGTTCTCCTATTTGTAGTACAATTATAAAAGTGGGACATTATGGATGATTTTTAAGTGCAAGGTGCCATCAAAGATACCTGCTAGGAGTATTTGCATTGGTCATTAGTGGAAGGTTTGGCAGAAAAGAATAAAGCATTTGCACTCTCACTGCGTAAGGAATCTGTCTTTGTGCGATCAATTTATTACGTTTTTACCCCATTACCACGGATACGGTATCCGATACTCGTTTGATTGACATTGAAATTTAATTGACAATGAAATTTAATTGACATAGAAGTATTTTTTCTTAGAAAATAAACTATCCACCTAAGGTAGTACTGAAGATACAAAAATATTTATGTATTTGTTATTCACCAATTAATTATTGTTGAAGTGCCCATGTGTTACTCACATGTGAGTTGTCCTACATCGGAGAAAGAGAAGAGTATGCATCACTTTATAAACTTAAGAAGTAACTCCTACTAATACCAATTGGTTTTAATACTGAACCTTTTTTGGGTTTTAGTACTGAACCTTGATTGTCCAGACCCATTTTCTAATTTCACACTTATAAAACAATATTTAATTATAAACTACTACGAAACTCTAATTTGACTTAGTGGTCAAGAGTTTGACTTAGAAAGTTGAAGGATTGGACCCAGGAACTTGAGTTTGGCAAGTCACGAATGCAAATTTTCTCCGGAAAATAAAGGTGAATTGTGCCGCACAGCGTTACATAATTCGCTAATCTTCTTGCCAATAGTGCAGGGATCACGTTACACTGGTGCCACCACATTATTGTTAGTATTGGTTGATCTTCCCGCAAATTGTAAATCAAAGATCGCAAAATTTAAAGAGAATAATATTCGATCTTTGGACTATGTTTTGGCCATTTAAAGGGAATCGTAATATTAAAAATTGAATTAGCTTTTGTTATTTTACACTGTTGGTGTCTGTCTTAACCTTATCGTATCTTTTACGAATGTTATGTATTGTTTCCTTGATGAATGATCAATTATCAGTGAACAGATACATCATTTTGGTTTGTTGAAAGAAATCAAGAAGCTCAATTCCGTTTAATTGAATGATCAAGTGATTGGAATTTCCTTTAAATCTAATTGCTGTTGTCTACCAACTTTTTATTCTGGGATTATGTGTTACTTATTAAACACAAGTAATTTGCTGATAATGGGTAACTATCCTAATCCAAGTGTTATCTAACCAGTGACACATGATTTGCTAATCGCCTAACGAATTGCAAATTTAAAAAAGCCTGAAATAAAATGTCAATGTTATGACTTAAGCTCTAAAAGTCTAACATAATAACAAACAAGGGATAAGATATTTTTTTAGCCCCAAAATCTCATTACAAGTTTCTAAATTCAACTGATCATATTGTCACACCTAAAACTTTAAATTAAGTTAATAGGTTATGTTAATTATTGTGCAGTTTTGCTGATTATGTTTAACAAAGCAGCTCTTTCTTCTTACAAGTTTCCATATGTCAATGTCATCACACTTCTTCAGGTAATTATGCCTATGTATACGTTTTACAAGGTTACTAAAAGACTTAAGTCATTTCACACAAGGGTGAATCGGGATATTAGTCACATGTGTGTTGAACCAACTGAACTGCTATTTTTTTTTTTTGTTATATGTTACACAATTCAAATATTAATTAATTAATTGACTCGGTCAAGGCCTATAGGCCCGAGACTAGATTTCCCCTGGTTTAGAAGACTAACTAACGAGTGGAAAACCGATTACAGTTAATATGCTCGTGCTGTTTTCTCTATGTAATGAGACATTGGAAGATTATTTCGTTCACAAATGACGGATCCCTTAGAACCGCGGACAACCCGATCGCGCTTGTGCCCTTGAAGAAGCTAGTTCAGACACTCCCTCTTGCAGCATCATATTTGTTATTCATGGTATATCATCTACAATAACTATGACTTACTATAAATTATGAATAAGTTTTTCAACTAAGCTAATATAATGTTTGTTGTCTTGGTTTGGTATGGTGTGGTCCATTAAAGCTGGTATCCATGGAATCTGTACGTGGTATAAGTGTTCCAATGTACACAACTCTAAGGCGTACAACTGTGGCTTTTACTATGCTGGTTGAGTACCTTGTAGCTCGTCAAAAATATTCTCTTCACGTTGTTGGCAGGTAAACTACTAAGTTCCTTTCAACATTGATCTTACTTGAAATAGCTCGGCTTGTGTGAGACCGTCTCACCATGAGCAGTCTCGTTCTTAACAATTTTGTGCCCTAGGCGAAAACTAAAAAAGGGTCCCTTGTATAAGTAAAGTTTTTGTTTTTTTTTTCTTTAACTATGTATGATATAATTTCTCTTTTTTCCATCACATCATTTTGAAATCAATGTACGAATTTAAGATCATATAATGATAAGTTACAAAGATATAATTAAAGAACTAGCTTTTAATCATAAGGATTAACTCAATTTGGGCCCCATAATGAGTGGGGTCCTGAGCGGTTGCACCTCAAAACTACCCCTATGAACGACCTTGAACATGATCAGATGGACTCATATAATCAATCCATTTCAATAATTGATCATTTTAATATTGTAAAGGATCACTTTAAGGGTATAAATGACCACTTTAACTATACAAAGTAACCTCTTTAAGATATTAGTGATCATTTTAAGGTTATAAGTGATCACTTTAAGATGCTAAATGTACATTAATCCAGGTTATATAGATGGTCTCACCATGAACTGCCTCATTTGAAAATTTGTGTAAATTAGTTACTAGCTTTCGGATTTCCAAACGTGATATATACTAGAGGTTTTAGTTTTGATAAAAGTATATATCATATATTGGGTCTTCAACCATATGTTTAAACTTTTGTTTGAGTTTGTTTCTAAAGAGCACTTTTAAGGGTTCTTCCTGCTATCGACTTCGTATAGGACTATGTGACTTTTGATAACTACAACTGTTGAGTTGGTAATTAATATCATCTTTTATCATAACTAAAAAATTCTTCAAGGGTTTTATCAGTGTGGCTATCATCATACTTGGTGCATTTGTAGCGGGAGCTCGAGATCTATCATTCAACATCTATAGTTATGGTGTTGTGCTCGTATCAAATCTCTGCACTGCGATATATCTGACCTCCATAGCTCGTCTTGGTATCATTTAATCTTTTCGACTTATGTATTCTAGTTCTTTCATTTGCTTTCATCTCATATGATTTAGTTTTTTTTTGTCTTCTTAGGAAAATCTAGTGGTCTAAATACATTTGGCCTTATGTGGTGCAATGGTAAGTGTTAAACAGGAGTTCATAACTTTCAACATATAGTGGTTTGAGCTTTGTTACTTGGATTCTTCGCTTTGCATCACTTGTGTCAGATCTCCAACATCCGAGTGGGTTTAAGCACTTGATACGTGAGCTAAAATGAAGAATTCGAGTGCAAAAGTATAAGAGTACAACAATCCTAATATACTGATAATTTCGATGTAGGAATAATTTGTGGGCCGATTTTGCTTCTATGGACATACATCCAGGGCGATCTTCAGATGCTTATTAGCTTTCCTTACTTGTCATCCCCCGGATTTCAGGTTTTTATCTTCACTCTACACTCATACAAACGACATGCCATTATCCCAATAATCCCAAGTAGTCTTTCCAGCGGGATTTGAAGGTTCAGATGTACACATAACGCATTATTCTTATTCTTCAAATTAACAGGCCGTCATGTTGCTTTCCTGTGTGATGGCATTCTTTTTGAATTACACTGTATTCTGGAATACAGCCCTTAATTCTGCACTGACTCAGACTATTTGCGGCAATTTAAAGGTTTTTTTTTCACTTTAAATACCTTAAGGAAACCTTAGTATTACTACGTATTATACTGGTAATTGACAATCATCAAAAACTTTGTTTGTAGGATGTTTTCACTATTGGAATAGGATGGCTTCTGTTTGGTGGCCTTCCTTTTGATTTGGTAATACTTGAATTTTGTCGTGACGTTCTCTATTAAGGGTCAATGAAAACAACCTCTTTATTATTACAAGGAAATGGTTTCCTATGCTACCCTCAAGTCCAAACTAGATAGGAGCGACTTAATAAGTATTATTTAAATGATGAAATGTTTAATTCTTGATATCCATCTTACCGCACCTTTGAAATTGTTTTTGTTGCAGTTAAACATACTAGGTCAAGGCCTCGGATTCCTCGGTTCATGTATGTATGCGTATAGCAAACTCAAAGGGAAGTAACAATTTTAAGGTTGTAAGTTGTCGTTACTATAACTTTTGTCTTTAGGATACGAAATCAATTGCTCGATTTTAGCAGAGGATAGTTGTAAGTTGAAGTACATGTTTTACTTGTGCCTTTTGGCTATACCAAAAACTTTTGCAAATTTTGTCTGCATAATATCTATTTAATGTGACCTACGAATAATGATTAAGAACTTTGCTTTGTGAATTTTCAATTGAAATCAAAACTGAGGACTTCATTGCAAGAACATCAAGTTAACGCATAAGTCAGATCATTTAAGATTTACTGAGGTTCATCCAATGTGGACAACGTTCTTTCTAAGTCATGAATTGTATTTAATAATTGATAAATCTTGAGTGGACTTCAAGAACTCAATTCGAATCCTAAAATGGAGAAATATAATAGAGAAGGAGATCTCCCTAAGGGCTTAGTGTTTATGCCAGAGGGTTAATACTAGGGGTGTTCAATTGACCGGTCCCTATTTTGAGCCCTTACTCGGTCTGTTTCAGAAAAGCTTTGTAAGGGTCGGATCGAAAACGGACTATAATATAATTAAAATGAAGCAGGCTATAAAAGGACTTAATAAGGGTCGAAAACGGGCCTTTGTAAATAATATAATTAATGTATAACTTAAATGAAATTATTAATATTTTTTCAATCTAATTATTATAAATGATAATTTAATTATTATAAATTGATACATGGAGATTAAATCAATTTTTAGTAGTAAAAATAGACTGGGTTGGGCCGGAACGAGCTTTGAAAGCCCAGCCCATTTAAAAGCCCATATTATTAAAGGGCCCTTATCCGACCCAGCCCATTGAACAGATCAATGATTAATTATTCAGGTGTTCTCTTGAGAGACCGTGTTTTGTAAAGATGACTCTCAAAAGTTCAACCCAAATCTATATTTAGAGTTTTAACAATATATATTTAGAATTGGACTGAGCTTTTGAGAGCCGTCTTTACAAAAGACGGTCTCAAGTAAGAATTTGCGTTAATTATTACGGATCACAATTAATTGAGGGTATTGACAAAATATTTATAGCGATTGACCACAAGAAAAACCGTTAGAACAAACCACAAAAAATGGTGCAAGACATGTGTTACTCGTATGAAGACGTGGGTCTTAATAGTCTGGAAGTTTGAGTGCACATGTTGATCGTTTTAGAAATTTACTTACTTGTTCGAGTAAATTCAAGTCCATACACATAGTTTTGAAGTAGTTTATATATTTTTCTTAAATTTTGTGTTTTTGATTTTTAAAATAACAAAAATAATACACCTTAATATATTCCATCTTTGATAATGTCACTTAACTTTTACTTATTAAATTAGTTAAATATTTTAAGCATAGTGTATGTGCCAGAACACATGACCTTAATCATGAAACCCTAATTACGAAATCAAGAAAGTAGTTAGGACAAGATACCTACAGCGTGTCCAGTCCTGTAGAATGAAGAAACCATGCCATTCTCACCAGGACAACTCGTCCCGTGGAAAGATTACAGAGCCCGTATACCTACAGGGCTACAACCCCTGCAGAAAAAAAAAGGAACCAACATACCTGCAGAATAACTTACCTTGTAGAATGATATCAACAAAAATGATGACATGGCAAGATGACAGCTGTAAAAGCACTGTTTAAACATTGCTGCAACTCGTATAAGGCGAGGCACCACACCTACCTCGTACATTACTGTACTATCATCATAAATGAGGAACAACCCTTGGATGTCTACCAATCCATGGATGTCACGACAGCCAAAAGGATATTCTTTGTCTCCTCTTTACTGACACCCAAAAGATCCCACTCAAGGTAAAAGCCAAAACGACCTTTAGGGTCTAGAAATCTTCTCCTAAACTCACCGCTATAAATACACAGTGACATGCACTAACAATGGTAACGTAACTCTTTAAACCAAAAACCTAACCAGCATTATAGCAACATAAACTTTATACAAACCTCATAGCCATATTCTTAGTTCCATTACTGACTTTATCATCGGAGAAGGACCCCCGGAAGTCCCCTCTCCGGCCCTCGTTTGTTATTGTGTGCAGATTATCTTGGAGAAACAAGCTAGAACGCAACTCGTACCTCCCCAGTGATTTACATCTATTCACTACAAAAAGAAATAAAGATGGGAACAAAACATTGGGTCATCAACTGGTAAGGAAAAGGTCGTTGGTGACCAAATGGAGACACAAACGCATGGTAGCTTGCAAAGTAGTCGCCAACAATGGTTGAGTCACCACAAAGTCGCCCATGGTGACTAGAATATGTCAGTCTCTATCTTGTCGTTAATTGTGACTACAATTATGTGTCTCTACTGAGTCGTCACATTTTTGATAGTTAGCAACCGGCATCTTTGTCATTACCAAGTCCCCAAATTCTTATATCTAGCCACTTAAACTTGGGTCACCATATGGTCCCGAAATTATTAAAAAAAAATAATAAATAAAACCGTATATTATTCTTAATATTCTGATTATATTAAGAATAATATACGATTTTATTTTTTATAATTATAAATGTATGATATTATATAATTATAATTACATAATTTAATATAAACTATATAATAAAATTATACAAATAATAATAATGCAAATAACAATAATATTATAATATAACGATAGACATTCTAAAACACTATATTAATTCATATAAGAGTAAAATATTCCAATAATAACCTGTATTAGACCCTCCAGATCCATTACCAAAAGGAATTACCCGACTAAGCAGATTTTTTAAGCGCGCATTTTCATGCTCAACGGTTGCCAAACATTGTTGCAACAAATCTAAATGTTGTTGTTGCGTATTTACCCTAGCCTCGGTCACGGTCACCGCACTAATATGGCGCATAATCTCACTCATCTACTCTTCTTGACGCATGAATCGCTCCCGTATGCGTTCGAGAACAGTTTGATCATCGGTGGTCCAAGAAGGATGGTCTACTAAATCAGGGTAAAATGTTTGAGAAGCTGACCCAATGCCATACACAGACGCGGGAAGCGTAGGACGATCCGTCAACTCCAAAACCGCTCTCAAATATAGATCATTGTAGTCTGGAGTTTTGCCCGCCCGTAGGTGTTCATCCACCTTTCGATTATAGATAACCTAAAATATTTTGAAAATTTAATTAAAAAAAAAACAAAATTTATGTATATTATACTAGTTAAAAATTTTAAAGAATCTTACATCAAGTCTCTTGTCATCCTCGTTGACAAGGATCCTATTTCCTTTTCTATCAGACACTCCTTTAGTCCGACAAAAAATCTTATAAGCAATAGGCCTTTCGCTTCCTTCTTTTTGGCCTACACAAATATAATATATATATATATATATATATATATATATATATATATATATATATATATATATATATATATATATATATATATATATATATATATATATATATATATATATATATATATATATATATATATATTGACATTTGTAAAAATATTATAACAAAAATATAAAACGTTACAAATTTTACCATCTCTTCCATTATTTTTGCAGCAGATAAAGATCCACAATGATAAGTACCAAGTGGCTCTGCGGATGGATCCCCTTTGCGCCGATTTTTTTTGCCCCGTTTGCTCTTTCTTTCAAACTCCGGTGTATTTGTGTACTCATTCCAAGCCGCCCATATAGAAGAGTTTGTCTAACTAGGAAAGTATGGACGATCATGATGCTCCTCGGCTACCCATTTTTTTTGTTCTTTGCGGGCGTTGTATAGAAGACACTTATATCTGATAGCAGCCTTGGACATAAATGCGGTGCGCACTTCGCCATCTATTCGGGGATCCCACTTGTACTTTTTCTATAAACATACATTGATTCAAAATCAAAATAATTAAAGAATAACATAACAAATAATTAATTGAGAAATTGAAATTTAATTTACCTTGAATTCTCCAAAATAAAATTCTTTGGTATCGCGGGTCACTTTTGACCAGCAAGAACCTTCATGGTCCTGCTTTATGTTTATAATACTAGTGATAGATGCGGCGACACCCTTTTTACCGCGACCGGCAACAGCATCAAAACTAAATGAAAATAAATATTAGATTAAAATAATGTAATATATTAAATTAAAAAAATAATCAACGTTAAAGTACTTACTCTCTTGCTGCTCGATTCCATGGCAACTTTTGTCGAAAATCATTGCGATTATCCCACTCCTCTAATCCCTGATTATTACTTTGCTCTTCATCATTAGCTGGGCGTGGTTCATTTTCTTGACGACCACTAACGGTGGGTGACTCATGAGGTCATGAGTTATCCCCAAGTTGAGTAATAGGCACTTGAGAATTAGAAAGGACCTCACGAGTTTGAATGTTATCCCCAAGCAAAGGTATTAGGCACTTGGGAATCATTATGGGTGGGAGTAGAATCAATGTGATTTGGTTCTTGATTTTGTTGAGCAGTTATATTGTAAGAAGGTGGGACAGACGTGTTTGGTACATTGAGGAGGTCGGTAAAATTCAATTGACTATCGTAAATGTCGAATTTGAATCAAATGGAAGCCTATTATATTGGTTATTTGACATTTCCAAATATAAATGAATTGAAAGGATAGAAATATCACTTAATCTCTAGCTTAAATACCAACTGCACCAGATTCGATAAGCTAAGTTAGCAAGTCACACAGCCATTACAAATTACTTGCTCAAAGACATTGTATCAGTATATCCACATCCAGCATAGAAGCATTTAATCCACAATGAACATATAAACCGACATGATCAAAAATTCACATGTATAATTCACTTGTACACCATTTACTAGCATGATGGATTAAAATTCAAATCAAAAACTTCATCCTTGGACCTCCATTGATCAGTGTGCATTGGAAATAAGTGATGATTACAACACACCATGGGCAAAATATAACATACAAAAGTTGCTAATCAATATGGAACAGTAATTAAAAAATAAAACAAATCTACCAAACAAAGACAAAACAAATAAGAAAAGGAGAAAGGTAAAACAGAAACATACCATAAATTGAGCATTAAAACAAAAACATACAAAACAAAGAACAAAAGCAAAAACAGAACTAAATATAAAAAACAAAAACTACACAGAATTAAAAATGAGCATACTATATAAAACATAAAATGAAAAGTAAATCATAACCAAAGCCACTATACATTCATATCCATATATTCAAAAGTGAAACTTTATATCTTCATTCAATTAATATATGGTAGAAATATCAACGAATTAGATTAATACCAAAAATTGAGCATACCATATATTGAAAAGTAAACATTGTCTTAATTTATAAGTTTAGTCACAGTTAGCAACTTTAGAGGGATCTTCATAAGTTCATGTAGATAAGTAGATTTTTGGTCCATGCAAGACTAAATTATACACTAACAAAATTATAAACAAATTCCATAACAGAAAACAAAAATTCATAAATCAATGAACAAATTCCCTAACATCTAACAAATTCCACAAATCAATGAACAAATCCCATAACATATAACAAATTCCATAAATCAATGAACAAATTTAATATCATATAACCAAACCCTAAACCCTAGCCATAAATCAAATGTAATAATGTCACGTAAATTATGAAAACAAGATCAAGAAAATTAATAAGCCACTTACCTTGAAGTTGCACCGCCTACTTCCCGGTTTTTGGCCGCCTCCTTGCCGTCTATTCTCCAGAAAAAGAGTAAAGTAGAGATTTTTGAGGAATACAAATGAGAAATGTGAAAATCAGAGGGTTTGAGGGAGGGTAGTAATTAGGGTTTTTTGAGGGAGTAAAACGGTTCAAATGCCTAGGGTTTGAGAGGGAGGAGTGCCTGCCATATTTAGGAAAAGATGGGAGTTATTGTTGGGTGGGTAAAAAAATGGTAAAAAAAACGGTTCAAATGCCTAGTCACCAACGTGTCCCACAATAGACGCCATATCATATATTTTAACGCGCCAGATCAAATTTAGTCCCTATACAATGGCGCCAATTTGTTTGGTTTTTTTTTATTATTTTCTTTTTTTTAAATGAAAAAAAAAATGTTTTCTTAAAGTATATTATATTTAAATAGAAATAAAATTACTATAAGTAAGTATAAAAGTATGTGGACAAATATTAATATTAATATCATCTCAAAAAACATATTATAATATTAATATTTAATATCATAAATTCATTTGAAAATCATACATAGTAAGTAGAAATAAATAATCTAAAATACATATTAGATAAAAATAAATCAAGCTAAAATACATGTTCATCCTCATCATCCGAATCAATTTCATCATCTTCACTTTGCTCATCATTAGACAATATAACATCTTCATCATCCGCTTCTTCTTCATTAACAACATATACATGTGCACCCGGCTCACATTCAATATATTCTTCGGTAGGATCGCGAAGTGATTCGAATGATAGAGAAACATCTTCGAGAGAGACATAAGTCGATATACTTTCCTCTTGGAACGCACTGTCCTCATTGTCATTCCTCAATGTCCCACTTACTTGGTATTTCTTTGATTTTACTTTGCACACAACACGCGAGTCTCTCAAGTTTTGTCTTGTACTTGGGTATGGCATATAATATACTTGAGTTGCTTAACTAGCAAGAACAAACGGATCATACATTCTATAGGATCGATGCAAGTGAATATCAACTAACTTGTACCTTTGATGAAGACGTGTACCGTGACCAAACCCAGTACGAGACGGATTGTACCAGTGACACTTAAACAATGTGACCCTCTTAATAAGCATTGCAGGATATTCAAGCTCTATAATGTCTTCAAGACGACCATAGAAATCATCTTCATCTAGACTGTCCTCTGCAGATTTAACAGAAACACTGTTGTTATCTGTTGCTTTTCGTGTTGCGTGTGCAGCACTATGAAACTTATACCCGTTAACATAACAAATTTTGTAACTCTGCACATACTTAAATGGTCCTTTTGCCACGTCCTTCAATATGTCATCGTTAGGGTAGTTATGTAAACGCCCGGCTCTGGCCTAATTAAGAAACAAAATGATTTAGGCATTGTATAAAAAAGTTAAACTAATTAAATAATAAGATATGACGTTATTTACAAACTTACATATAATTGAAAAAAATTGGGAAATTCTTCTTCAATCATAGCATCAAATTGTTCATGTGGCATTGACTTGTATTTTGGACGGAGTTCAACAATTAATCGATTAACAAATGGTGTAAGCTTTGGAAAGTTCATGAGAACGTATATGTGCGCAATCTTAATATCTGTATCATTGAGTACCATCTTTTTTCCTTTCCCATGGAATCTGATTAGCTGTGAGAAAATAGAAAGTACACCTGATCTCTCGTTATTAAAACCACCGTCATCATTTGGTGGAAGGTCTCTAGATCTGCAACGTACTTCTGGGTCAAAGTAATGAGACGCAAAATGCGATGCTTCTTCTGTCAGATATGCATAGCAAATTGAAGATTCAACATGAGCTTTGTTTTTCACATTAAGTTTTAGATGTCGTAAATACCTGTACATGAAAAAAAAATTTTAATCTTTAATAATTAAAAATTCACATTAGATATTTAATTTTTTAATAATATTTACGCATGTACCTTTCGAACGGGTACATCTATCTATATTGGACGGGTCCAGCTATTCTTGCCTCGTAAGGTAGATGGATAGGTAAGTGCTCCATGGAATCAAAAAACGATGGGGGAAAGATCTTCTCTAATTTGCATATTATCACTGGTATATCCTCCTCTAACTTTGCTAAGTCTGTCGCTTTGAGTTGCGGTGAAGTAAGCATTTTGAAAAACAAACTCAATTCAGTAAGAGCTTCCCAAATCGACGAAGGTAGCAACTCTCGGAAAGCAATAGGGATTAACCGTTGCATGAATACGTGACCATCGTGGCTTTTCATCCCAAAGATTGCATGTTTTTTCATGTCGATGTTCCTAGCCAAATCAGAAACATAACCATCTGGAAACCTCAAACTCTTAAGCCAGTCAAGCAGAACAACAATCTGATTATCATCCAATGTATAGGACGCCTTTGGAATTGCATCCCCAATAAGATGGATGTTCATTTCTAATGCAAAGGTCCCGTAAGTCTTGACGCGCAGTAAGATGATCCTTTGTCGCTTTACCCACACGCATAACTGTATTGAAAATGTTATCGAAATAATTCTTTTCAATGTGCATGACATCAAGACAATGCCTAATAATGTTAGTCTTCCAGTATGGCAAATCCCAAAATATACTCCTCTTCTTCCATCCTCCTATGTACGGACCATGAGTGTCATTGTATTGTTGTGCACCCTCTTCATACACCCTCATCATTCATACCAATCAAGATCCTCAAGTAACTCTGTTCCATTGCGCACACGAGGAGCGTGTCCAAACTCTTTAACGAGATTCATGAAATTCCTCCTATCCCGCCGAAATAAGTGATTCTCAGGTAAGAACCTCCGATGACAGTCAAACCAACATACCTTCTTACTATTTCTAAGGTAAAACGACTTGAAATCATCAGTACAATATGGACATGCATTCTTTCCCGCTGTACTCCATCCCGATAACATCGCATATGCCGGAAAGTCACTAATTGTCCACATTAATGCCGCTTTAAGACGAAAGTTCTGCCTCTTGGATACATCATAGGTTAGAATACCATCAACCCACAATATCTTAAGCTCTTCTATTAAAGGCTGAAGGTAAAGATCAATGATATGCTTTGGATTCTTTGGCACAGGTGCAATAATTGTCAAGAACATGTACGGCTTCTTCATGCACAACCATGGAGGAAGGTTGTAAGGTGTTAGAATCACGGGCCACAATGAATATTGTTTTCCTGAGCTTCCGAATGGGTTGAAACCATCTGTACAGAATCCAAGCCTTACATTTCTCGTCTCACATGCGAACTCTGGATGATCATCATTAAACTTTAACCAAGCTTCTGAGTCTGATGGGTGACACATCTCTCCCTCGTCACTACGGTGCTCAGCGTGCCATCTCATTTGATGAGCGGTAACATGAGAAGCATACAAACGTTGTAACCTTGGGCCTAAAGGGAAGTAGAAAAATTATTTCCTTGGAATACGTTTGTTTCCATTGCTGTCTATTTTCCACCTACTTTGCCGACAAATCCTACAAAGTCTCTCATTTGTTATATCCCCCAATATATCATGCAACCGTTAGTACAACAATCAATTTTCTCCACCGGTAATCCAAGTCCGGCTATTTGCTTCTTCGTATCATAAAACCCGGTTGTCATTATATTTGATTCTGGTAAAGTCTCTTTTATTATGCAGCAAATTTCATCATACAACCTCTCGGGAATGCGAAAATTGCTCTTTAAATTTGTTAAGCGACCTATCATCGACATCTGCGTATATGTTTTGCAACCAGGATACAAGGGATTGTTTGTCGCTCTTAACATGTTGAAAAACTGTCTCACATTAGAGTTTGGATCTTCGGGTAATTGCAAAGGTAAAGGTTATTATGAGTGCACATTGTTATCTTCGATAAAAGTTTGGTGTGTGTCCGGGAATCTACTAGCAGCAACATCATGCACCATACGCACATATGAATTGCCTTGATTATTTTGCACGGGTGAAAATAATTGCAATTCATTCCGGTGTGCCGAAGTACTACTTTCACCAGGTAATACATTACAATGACATTTCCAATCGTAATAATCCTCCACAAAACCGTTCCGCATTAAATGTTCCCTAACTTCAATTGGATGCTTAAAGACACGATTTTTGCATTTCACACAAGAACATCTAATCTCTTCTACTTCACTATTAGTAATTGCAAATTTCAAAAAAATTTCTAATCCTTGCATGAATTGTATATTATACGCACCACTGATAAGCTTTTTATACATCCAACTTCTATCATTTAATAAAAATTCATCCATTATGCAAACCTACATTAAAAATCTATGATTATTTTATTTAAATAATTACCTCACAACTTATAAAAGAAATTGTGCGAATAAAAAAAAAAAGATGTTCATTAAAATTAAAATAACATATAATATTATACTCCCTTCGTTCTCTAATGTTCTTCTCAGAATATTTTATCTGAAGGAGAGTGAAATTTAATTAATGTTTTTGACACATATTTTGATGATAAAATATATACATGTGAGATCTTGTTAAATTCGTCTAAATGTATACTTTTTAATTATGTACTTTATAGTTTTTTATTATGTGTATTTAGAGATATTGAGGTTTAAAAAATTTGTTGAAAATTATGAAAAACGTAAATAAGAAGAACAAAAAAAATGAAGGGAGCATTAAAACAAATAATTTTACGTACCTAAGATCGAAATGTATTGAAAACTTAACCCGATCACGCGCGCAGCTCTTAGATTTTATGAATTTTACACTAGTAAAAAAACTCTCATTTGTAACCCCTATTTGTATCTTTTATTCAAATAAAAGATACTAATAATGTTATTTGTAACTTTTCGATCTACTTTGGATTTCGTTCTTCATCGTGTATCAATCTGCACAAAATAACACAAATTCCTGATTCATGCTTTGGATTTCGTGGTCTACTTCATCGTTTATTTGTGCGGTTCGCTTCATCGTGTATTTCATGGTCTGCACAAAATCATTCATCGAGTTTGCTTCATTGTAATCGAGCTTGCTTCATAGTTATCGATACATGTAATTCCTAATTTCTTATTTCTATTTTGTTTCATCGTGTATTTCTTTTGTGCTAGCTCTTCATCGTGTATCAATCTGCACAAAATAACACAAATTCCTTATTCATTCTTTGGTTTTCGTGGTCTACTGCACATTTTATTTGTGCGGTTTGCTTTGGATTTCGTGGTCTAGTTCACAAGTTCTTTTGTTCCTTTTTCCCTTATATTTTAGGTTTTCTGATTTTTGATTTAAGGAGAGAAAGTGAAAGCTTGTAATCGTTATTCAGTTCTTGGGCTACAATTAATACACATAATCGTTATGGAATCAAGCGTGCTTGTTTGTGGGTGTTATCAGTTTTATATCTATTATCTGATAAATTTTCTTTAGGTTTAATTCAATACTTCAGTTTATATAAATTTATTAGAATGGTTATTTTCTTGGTAAAAGGTGGTCATCATGGAGATGATACTTCTGTGAAGTTTGTTGGCTGGAGTTCTGTCCATGGTCTGTTGACAGAAAATCTTATCTTAGAGGCAGTGCTGATTATGGAAGAGATGATAGCCCAACTGATGGAAGATACCGCGGTTTTAATTTATCTCCATCCTAACGACTTATTTTTTGTTCATAAATTCAATTGGAGACCTAAGAATCAGTCTTCATATCTGCTGCTGCAGTCACTTTAAACCTGAGGGTCGTGGAACTCCTGATTTAGCTATGGATAAAGGCCCTACCAATGGAGGAAGGTATGACAGGTTTGTGTTCTTATCCACCATTGCTAATGACAGTATTGAATTACTTGGTGCAATATCCCTAGGTTTGAATCCCTGTTTCTCCATTGTTATCTTTAATTGTGATTTTATTATGTTGCATCTTAACTTTTAATTTAGTTGGTCACCTATACACCATGAGATGTCGAGGTTGATATCAAGATTGAGATCGAGATTGAGGTTGAGGTCAAGGTCTTAAGCAAGCTGATGGTGTGAACTTGGTTTTTTAGCTGGGCAGTGTCTAGGGAAGAGCTAGGCACTTATATTCTGCTATTTGTGAATTGGTAATGACAAACAAACAGCTGATAGTACTTTGAGGCATTGTTATTCACTTTGAGGCTGGGCAGTGTCTAGGGAAGAGCTAGGCACTTTGAGGCTTACATAGTGAATATCAAGGCATTGTACTGGTAAGAGATAATGTTAAATTACAATAAATGGATGTGACCTTGTTGTAGGAAACTTGACAGAAGCTCTCTCAACTAACTGCTTGAGCTACTGATCATTTGTAGTTACTGTAATTTTAAAATTCAAAACATTGGTAAATAGAAATCAATCATTAACATAATTAAAAAGCTCGGTATATCATCTCTAATTTTATGAGTCTTTTCATTACTTATTTTCAATAATTGTGTAATGTTACTAAGTATAAATTGTATGGTCTAATCTGCAAAATCTAATGAAAAAGCTTGATGTGTAGTTTGTTACTGATTTCATCATATTGTTTGATTAACGAGCATTGAGTTTTTATTACTTATTAGGTATGTTGTTATTTAACAGTTGTGCATTCTTCAATATTATTGGAACTTTTAATTTGATGATGTTTTGGGATAGTTGTTTAGTTAAAGAGTTTAGATTGGAGAAAAAGTGGTTATGAACACCACTTTCATTGTACTTTGGGAAATTATTTCATTTTACAAACGGAACTCTGCCAAAATTTCTGCAGAATTTTGGTATTTGGTGAACTTTTTTTGTGTTTTTTGTTTTGTTATTTGCTTTCAAGAGTATATTGCAAGATCAAGCACATATAGTCAATATGAAATAGATGAGGTTCGTAAGCAATGGGCAAAGTACTTTAGATTCAACTTTTTGTTAAACTAAATGTAATTTTAATTTGTACATGTAATATAAAGTAGTGTACGTACATATTTTTCGATCATATAATATATATATATATATATATAATAATATATATATATATATATATATATAGATATAGATATATAGGCTATGTATGTTTTTTTAATTAAAAAAAACTCATTTGTATCTAAAGTTTAAATAGGGGATACAAATAACCCAATTTGTATCGCCTGTTTGAAACGCAAGATACAAATAACAACTTATTTGTATCGCCTGTTTCAAACAAGGGATACAAATAACCTATTATTTGTATCGCGTTTTTCAAACAGGCGATACAAATAACAACTTATTTATATCGTGTGTTTCAAACATGCGATACAAATAACCCTTATTTGTATCTTAGGTTTTCAACCGATACAAATAATATGTTATTTGTAACCCACTTGTTAGTAACCCCCAATATAAGATACAAATGAGCTTAAAAACAAGATACAAATAAGGATTTTTTTACTAGTGTTAATTGCAAATTACACTCACTTACCGTTATATATAGAAAATTATAGGGCTTTTTAAGTGGAGACTAAAAATAGAAGTAGGGAACAAGTCATCTAAATATTTAATAATTAAATATGGTTGTTACAATACGTGGCAACTAAATAGTGACTATGCCTTTTGTAACCATCTGGCGACCAAATTGGACAAAAGGACTACGTCACCAATTTACAAATGTTGGCGACTAGTCTGTTGTAGATGCGATCTAGTCACCACTTTTCATGGACACATTTTACTTAGTCCCCAAGAAAAGTCACCAACTCATTATTTATTTGTAGTGATTGTGAATCGTAGAAGACATTCTTTTCATCATTGAAGAGGGTGTTGATTGTTCTTTCTAGCAGGAAGATATAGTATTGGCAAATACTATTTTTATTTTTTAGAGATAGTTTATAAAAATATTTAAGGACTCTTATTGTAGATGTAAGAACTCTTATATTGGACAACATCAGGACACCCCACAATAGATACACAGCAAACATTTAGTGGAGATGTAAGTAAGGATTCTTATAGCTTTATAGACTACGAGAAGCATGCAAGTAGACTAATTAAATTGAAAGGTGCAATTAATAAATAGATTACATATAGTGGAAATATGAGGACAATAAGGCATTATTGGTTGATGACTTGATGTTATAGTCAATTTAGACCTATTTGGTCTTATTAAAAATACTTCCCAATGCTTTCATTTTCATTTTTAAGGATTTCGATATAAGTGTTCAAGCTCAATATCTATTAATTATGTGTAAAATAAAATTTTATATACGTTGAGACGAATATAATTAAATTATCCTCTTAAATAAAATATTCCTTGCACAAACATAACAAAGGTTGTAATGAGTAATATTTCCTTAAGTTGGTTTAGCAAAGTATATCTAATTAAAATAAAAATAAAAGTAATACACATTACATACATAAGTATATATGTACTTAACTAGCCCTAATTTACCCTATTTAACCTTCATGTTATTTAAATTATTCAAATTATGTGTATTTTAATTAATATACAAACTACATGCATAATTAAACTATTGTGATTATTCATGCATAAGTAAACTACATACATAATTTATTAAACTACATACATATACATAAGTAAACTACATACATAATTAATTAACAAACTACATGCATAAGTAAACAAAATACACATATCAAAATAATTAAAAAAATAAATATAACAACTTGAAAAGAATGTAAAACTAAAAAATTAAACAACTTAAAGAACTTAAATTAAGAACTTAAAGAACTTTAAAAAATGTAAAACTTAAAAAATAATCAACAAACAAATTATAACATCAAATATATAAACACATAAAAATATCAAGCAAAATCAAAATAAAAATTATACCTTGAATTTTCATGGGTTTTGGGTTATGTAACCTATACAATGTAAAACAAAATAAAAATTACTATAAAAAATACTAAGCCCTACGGAATGAAGCTTGAACAACTTAAAATAAGCTTTAAAATATTATACCTTTAAGAAGAACAAGAACTAAACCCAAATTTAATGAGTTTCAAAACTTAAAGAAGACAACAATAGGAGATTTTTCGTGGTTTGAACAAGAACTTGAAGACTAGCAGTATGCGAAGATGATGAATAATGTTCAACGACGAACGAACTTGAAGAAGAAGACAATTGAAGAAGAACTTGAGCGAAGATTTTTTCGTGTGGGTTGAACAAGAAGAAGCAGAGAGTATTGTGGGTTTTAGGAGGGCTTTTGGAGAATACGACAGTAATGCGTATTTCAGTACAGTAGGTTTTGTGAAATGAATCGTTGAAAGACTGGTTTAATTTTTAGAAACGATTATTTGCTGCGGGTTAGGCTGAACCGCATTATAAAAGAGGTTATTTGCTGTGGGCTTTTTAAAACCGCGGTATATAATCAATTTTCAATTTTTTAAAAACACTTATGTGCTGTGGTTTTTTAGGAACCGCAACATTTGCTCTATCTTTTTGCTTAATTTTTTTTGCTATTTAATGTTGTATCTAATAAAAACTGCAGCAAATAACACACAGCATATACATTTTTTACCACTAGTAATAGAATAAAATCAATAAAGATAGCTTTAGTTAAGTATGATAATTTGAATCGGGTGAAAATTAATAATGCCAAAAAACATGAATAGCTAAAATTAAATTTATTTAGTAAACATAAGTTAGATTAAATGAAAGCATGAATAACTAAAATTAAGTTTAAATCAAAAACATTTTAGAAATTTAAAGATTTTTTAGAATGGATTTAGTACCAGCTTTGACTCGACATCTAACTACAACTTTGTCCTAATATTTTTGTGTTTAGTTTTGTTCCGGTAAAAAATCAGAAGCTTATCAAATAAATGAGTACCTTCGGGTGTATGTGGTGGTCAAATGGTGGTTGATCGGAAAACCATTGAATACCTGAAAATAAACACCAACAACCTCGGGGTGGTCCACGGGGGCGGTGCGTCCGACGCCCAAGTTAGCACTTTAATGGTTAAAATTGTCTAATAGGTCTTTCCGAGTGCACAGTGGCAGCAAGGTCGATTACTACTTAGGACTAGTATCTTGACTTATTAATACCCACATATAAGCTTTATCATGTAGAATAATATTTTTAGAGAGATAAAGATCTTTTTCTATAATACCCAAATTTTATATTAACATGATTAATTATAGAAATAATTAATCTCATAATTGTGAGTGAACCTTTTTAATAATTAAGGTTCATTTTTTTTCCTTTTCTAGAGTAGAAGTATATATATATATATATATATAGAAATAATTAATCTCATAATTGTGAGTGAACCTTTTTAATAATTAAGGTTCATTTTTTTTCCTTTTCTAGAGTAGAAGTATATATATATATATATATATATATATATAATATATATATATATATATATATATATATATATATATATATATATATATATATATATATATATATATATATATATATATATATATATATATATATATATATATATATATTATATATATAAACCCATGTGTCACAAGAATATATATATTCTTTCACAAGCAGGGTGGCAACTCATGCCACGTAGGGCATCTATACGCATGCCATGTGTAACCCATGTGTCACAAGAAAAAAAAGCATGCCACGTGTCACAGCTACATGCAAGCCACATGGTGCCTCTCCCCGCATGCCACATGCGTGGCTTTACGATTTTACTACGTGTTACGGTTTTGTGTTATATCCACTTTATCGTTCACATGTCTTTAGAATGTGTGATCTCACGAGTGTATTATTTTTAGCTTAATACCTGTGGGCTTATATTTTATTCCCCAACAAGTTTATTTTTTACAAAAATTTATACTTTTAAGAATGATTGAGTCTAGACAAATTGAAATGCTTTTGTTATTCAAAATTTTCAATTCTAATATTTTACCAAGTCTAACCAAGGCTCCCATTTAGAGGTAAGATATAAGTACATTAAGCACTAATGAAGTAGGGGATCAAGGAACAAGCAGCAAGCAAGAAACAAGGACAGAACAATACAACCACAAGTCGGTGAAACGAGAGTGCTTGAATGAGCAAGCTAGTAGCACGCTATTCGTCCCTCTTCTGTCCATATTCTTCCATGGGATCATGTGTCCCATTTGATAGCCTTATTCCTCCTATAAATACTCTTACTTAGCCTAGCAAAAGTCTCATTGTAATAGAGCAACTTTCTAGCTTAGTTTTCTCCCTAATTAGCTTCTTTCTTCCCTTGTACATAACCTCCATTGTATAACCTATTTTAAAAGTCCGGTTAAAGTGAACATTATATTCACATGTAAATATGAATTTCGAATTACACATCGGACATTTAAGATAAATCTTTTTTAAAATCGATGACGTTCAAGTGACAATGAAATAACTAATCAAAACAAAACGATAAAATAAATCAGCAAAAGTCTTCAAGTTTACAACTTGAGAGCCTAACGGCCTCGTCAAAACCAAACAAAGTCCAAAATATAAAGCACTTGCTAATATAGATAATATAGTTCAAATGATGAAATGGCATGACTCATGAGTGATAGTCAACAGAGATTCTAACTTTTGAATCCTCACACTCTAGCCCCACCTGCAAATCAACCTGCTAGTTGTCAAATGACAATATCATAGCAAGCACCAATGAACACAAACTAATAAACGTCAGAGACTTCATACAATGTATTATACAGGTTACATACAAGCAATTAGAGCTAATCCCAACTCATGTCGTTGCCTGTCCAGTTCGGATCGCGAGAGTAATATAAAAGTTTGTACGAATACACATGAGAGAGTTAATCCCAAGGCAACCTTCGGCATAAGATCCAAAACTGCTATGAGAACAATAACAATAATAATTTAAAACTCCTTTCAAATTATTTTTGGTGTCTAAGCCCATTGTGAGTGTAATGATCCAAAACTACCATGGAAACGATAACAATAATAATTTCTATCCCAATAATTTAACCCCATGTGGGTAACCAACACAACCATCCACAAATTTCCAATTTAAAACTCCTTTTAAATTATTTTTGGTGTCTAAGCCTTAAGTGATATACAACATCACATTATAGAATGAACACAACATTACGTTACATAACCAATTACAAAAGTATGGTCTAAGCGTGTACCTTCGTAGCACGATAAACAAATTCCAAGTACTTCACGAACGGAATCTCAACTTCTTATGAATTGAGGTCCTAAACACAAACACACATACAAAATCACGTATTAGTACGTGTTTACACATTCACTCCACTTTGTACCATCATAGCGTTACTAACTTCATAATTTTAAATGATTAAATCTAATCTCATTAATTTCCTAACTTCAAAATGCAATCAATAACTTTTTTGGCCTTTTTGGACAGTTTCAAAAATATAAACAGAAAATGCGACTTCATCATTGCGTTTGGAAGTCATCAATTACGTTGGGTACCAAATTTCTCAATTTTTAACGCTCGTTTACTATTTTTAATTAATTATTTAACAACTTTTAATGTAATCGGTAAACGAAACGATAAACAAACTTACTCAAACCCCAAAGATTGAGGCGAGCCTTCCGAGACAGAAATAATGTTACTGTGCAAAATTTTTTAAAATTTTTTTATTTTTAAATTTATTTAATTTAAATAATTGAATCTCTTCATTCTCCTTTTATAATTCAATGATTTTTGTCCATAATACATAACAATCACCATATGCTACCATTAGAGATGACAATGGATCCCGGACCCAATCCGAATCTGTTTTAACGGATCTGGATCTTAGTTTTTTGGACCCGACGGATCCGGGTCTCAAAAAAAATTTCTGAATCCAAATCCGTGGATCCAAGGGATCCGTTTAATATATATATATAATAAAAGGAATGCAACAATATTACCTGTACATGACAATTCCTTAAAGACAGTAGCTACGCACGAGATTTCATTTTGTACAAATATAATAGTCTTCATAATTTGGCACTATCGTTATTACTAACCCAAATATTTTACTTCATGTGCTGCTGTTATAATATTTTTTCTAACATAAGTGTCGTTTCGATTTTAATGATTTAACCTTGATGGTCGTTAAGTATTATATTATGCTATATTGAAGAAATTTATACTTATGAAAGAAAATTTTTAGGAATATTTATAGTTTGCGTAATATTATTCGACATATTTTAGATTTTAATTTATAATTTGATACTATATTTATCATTATATAAGTCTAAAATTCATTTGTTATCCTAATACAAAGCAAAATTCAATCAAATACGCCAGGCCCGTTCCTGAACTTTCGGTGGCCTAGGGGCGAGATTAAAAACAGGGGCCCTTATCACCCTTTTAAATATTGTAAAGCAAAACAAAATAGGGGCCCTTATCGCCCTTTTAAATATTGTAAAGCAAAATACAAAATACAAAATCTTTTTGAAAGAACATTGATACAAAATAAAAACTGTATAAATTACAAATGAATCTATAACATTGAAAATGAAGAATATAACACATAAAAACCGAATCTAATCCAGACCATTATAAATGAATCTAAAACATTGAAAATGAAGAATATAAATTACAAATATCATTGTAGAACATTAAGTCAATATCCACTATCTGCTTAAAAAGGCACTAATTAAAAAGGCAATTGTCAAATGTAAATTACAAATATATGCCAGTATCCATAGAAGTATAGTAATTAATTCCAGAGCATGCATCGTCATCGTCATCTTTACAGCCTCAAATGAAATTTTTTTAAAAAAAAAAATCAGATCCTTATAATTTACTAATTTAGGGAAAAAATTCAATTAAACCTTAATTAAAAAGTAGAATATGAAGATTCAAATTAAAAAAAATATAAAAACCCACCATTTAAATGCTATTAAAGCTTTAGGGTAGAAGAATTTACCATTGAAAAATGCTCTAATTCCTCCAAATCTTCAAATTAGTATGCTTTTACTCTTTCGAATTTCATTTTTAGTCAGATATAAGATGAAAGTTTTCTCTGTTTTTCTTTTTTTTTTTTTGAGATACTCTTTTTTTCTTAAAGTTGTAGAAAATTTGAAGAGTTTTTTTTTAAACCATAGGTAGAGATGGAAATCAGGAAAGTTTCCTTTTGGTTTTGGGAAAAATCGTACCATTATTGTCATTTAATGTACTGGTCAAACTTGCCATAATAACCCTCTATTATCGTTTTATTTTTTTAAATTTAAATTTAAAGTTTTAAACCTTTTAATTTCTAAATTATGGGGCCCTGGGCCTATGCCCCATCCGCCCATGGTCGAATCCGGGCCTGAAATACGCAAAGATATGCTTGGACCCGTTTTGGACCCGAATCCGATACTGGATCCGTGGGATCTGGATCTGGGTCTTGACAAATTGGATCAGCGGATCTGGATCTGGATCCTCTTTTCAAAAACGGATCTGGATCCGGGTCCATTTGAACCCGGTCCAGATCCGACCCGTTGCCATCCCTAGCTACCATACTTTATTCACAAAAATAAAATCAACCATACCTACAACAAATTCATAGAACAAAATAAGCACATCACTAATATCTATCATCAAACTAAATCATGAATCAAATGTAAATAATTATTAAGTTAGAATGTTTACGACCACCATCAAATTTACTTCTTTTTCTATGTATGAAAATTAAATTTATAAACATGATTCTTCTAGCAAATTGAAATTTTGCTAAAGAATCATAAGTTATATGACTAAAAATAAATAAATAAATAAATGTATACACATAATTCTTCTAACAAATTGAGATTTTGTTAAAAAAATCATTTTTTCATATAATCCTCATCAACCTAAACAATCGTTCTAACAAATTCAATTTTGTTAAAGAATTATAAATTCATAAAAACTATATAAAATAAAACAAAAACATAATTCCTTTTAACAAATTGAAATTTGTTTAAAAGAACATGAATTCATAGATATTATATAAATGGAATGTACGAAAATAATATTTCAAACAAATTAAATTTTATTAAAGAATTATAAATTCATGAAAATCTATATAAAGTAAAACATAAATACAATTCCTTCTAACAAATTGAAATTTTGTTAAAGGAATATGAATTTATAAATATCATAAATTCTCCAAACAAATTGAATTTTGTTAAAGAATTACGAATCGTCAAAAATAAATAAAATAATACTATAAACAAAATTCTTCTAATAAATTAAAATTTTATAAAAGAATAATGAATCGAAAACTTACAATTAGGATTCACCATCCTCTTACCCCTCTTTTTCCTTAAGGATTGAATTAGAGCATTCACCCAAAACCCAATCAAAATTATTTCTTACTTTAATTTCATGTTTTTTTTGTTCTTCTTGGCCGAAACTTTCAAGTAACTTTTGAGAGTAATTTTCTAAATTATTTCTTGATATTACTCACCCTTAGGCAAGCTTCAATATTAATTCAATATCAAGGAGTAAATGTAAGGCTTAATTGCCCTGGTTAATTACCATTAACTTGTCATTAGGGAAAGGTTACAAGATTCCTCCACAAGCTCCATGACTGGCCAAGACCCCTCAAGTTACCCATCTTTATTTTATGTTTTTTAATTAATTTACTTAATTTATTGTTCGGTTTCATTTATAGACGCAAAAGTCATTACCGGTAAACTTGTTACGCGATAAATTATTACGCAATGAAATGCGCGCACAACAAAGATATTATCCAATAACTATATAACATAACATATATTAATTTATTAATTCATTTATTAAAAATTATTTTTTTAATCGATATTTTAAAGGGGTGTTACGCCTATCAGGTTTGTATCTTCTCCTTTAAACACACAATAATCGTAATCTAGAATGGTAGTTGTTGCCTTTGATTGGTGAACCACCTTAAATCTTGTCTTCTTTATTTCTTTGTTATAGTCATTGAATACTTGCTTACATGTTTACAACTAAGACACAGCATAAACACCCATCTAAAATTCATATAGTTATGTATGAGTGGTTCAGTGTACCTTTCCTTTTAATCGGTATCAGAGCCAAAGGTTATATGGGGTTATTTGATGTGTTAGTGGCTGCCATTTGAAGTCCAGAATGTCAAGATGAAGTTAGACATTGAGAAGTTTAATTTGATAGGTTCACAAATTTAAGCTTGTGGCAACTAAATATGAAGGCCAACTTGATCCAAAATGATGTTCGTAAGGGATTTGAAAGTAATGATAGAAAGCCCAATGGTCTTAGTGAGGCTAAATGAGAAGAAATGGAAGCAAAATCATTATCGTCATACAAGTTTTTCTCTTCAATGATGTCTTGTAAGGGAACTTGTCGAGGAGGTAACATCAAAAGGAATATGGGAAAAGTTGGAATCACTTTACATGGCTAAGAGTGTTACCAACCAACTACTCTTGAAGAGTCAATTGTGTAATCTCCGATTGCAAAAAGGTAAGCACCTATGAAACCTCATCTTGATGAGGTTTACTCTATATGTAGGGATCAGAAGAGGTCACTACGACACTCACTAAATCACCCACTCAAGACAATCCTTCAAATATCCAAACCAATCAACCCAAAATATCACACAACAAGAATATCAAATATGGACAGCAATGTTTTAGTCACAAAGCATCAATAATAAGTGGAATAAGATGCAAACAACACACACAAATTTTACGTGGAAAACCCCTTCGATGTGAAGGATAAAAACCACGAGACCTCTTGAGGAGTCCACCCTTAATGTTCTCTTATTGATGATAAAATTGAGGGTAAAATGAACCCAATGTAGTTTACAACAATGCACAGCCCACCAACAACAATAAACAATAAGAGATTGAAATTAAAGAACAAAAGGAGTAGAAAAACACCCAACAACAGCACTTCTTTCCAGAGACGACTGTGACTAAATTAGAGCTCAAAGCAACGATCCAACCATTCAAAATGAATTCGTTGGTGTCAAGAACAGGCTGCCAAAATTTGAGGATGATCCAACGGTGCACATTCCGGTAACGAACAGAATACCGAAGGCTGCCCTAAAAACTCTGAAAATGAAACCTCACTTTTTCTCTCTTCTTTGTGTGTTTTGTTCTAGATTAACTTCTCACTCTCTCTTTTGGTCACATGTTGACCACAATATAACCCATATAAAACTTCTAAAGGAAGCCACAACTTAAGTCTCTAAATTAGACTTAATCCAAGCTAGTAAAATGTAATAAACATGGACCAAGTAAATGGACCCATAACAATCTCCCCCTCCAGCCCAAAACGGGGAAGACGAACACACTTCAACTATCACTTGAAGCTCATTCCCGCAAGCTTACAACAAACTTCAAGCTTGCTTCCAGGAACCATCTTAGTCAGCATATCTACACCATTCTTGTAGCTGTGGACTTTCTTCAGTTTCATTTTTCGATCTTCGATCACATCCTGCAACCAATGATATCTAACATCAATATGCTTAGTGCGGGCATGGTACATAGCATTCTTGCTCAAATCCGTAACACTTTGACTATCACAAAGTACTACATACTCACTTTGCTTCAAACCCAACTCTTGAAGAAACCTTTTCAACCAAAGTATTTCCTTGCCTGGTTCCAGAGCTGCTATATATTTTGCCTTAGTAGTCGACAAAGCCTCACACTTTTGTAACTTGGATTGCCATGATATGGCTCCCCCTGAAAGAGTGAACACATAAGCTGAGGTAGACTTTCTATTATCGAGATCACTAGCCATGTCTGCATCTGTATACCCCTCAAGAACAAGTTTTCCACCTCCATAACACAAACAAATTTTAGAAGTGCCACGCAAGTACCTAAAGATCCACTTTACTGCATCCTAGTAAACCTTACTCGAATTGGATAAGTACAACTCCAACAGAATGTGCAATATCTGGTCTAGTACAAACCATAGCATACCTTAAAGAACCAACAGCAGAAGAATATGGAATAGTAGACATATACTTGCTTTCTCCTTCTCTATTTTAGGACAAGCTCTCTTACTTAGCTTAAAATGAGCAGCTAATGGCGTATTAACTGCATTGGCATGCTTCATATTGAACCTTTCAAGAATCCGTTCAACATACTATTCCTGTGATAATCACAACTTTCCAGCCTTCCTATCACTAGCAATCTCCATGCCTAAAATTTGCTTTGCTGGACCCAAGTCTTTCATGTCAAATGAACTAAACAAATTTTTCTTCAAATTGCTAATCATCTCTAAATCTTGCTCAACTATCAGCATATCATCTACATACAAAATAAGGATAATGAATTTGTCACCAGGGAACCTCTTAAAGTACACATAAGGATCTGCAGAAGTCCGCTTATAACAATTGCTTGTCATAAACGAATCAAATTTTCGGTACCATTGCCTTGGTGCCTGTTTAAGCCCATAAAGACTCTTCTTCAAATTGCAAACAAGGTTTTCTCTCCCCTTTTCTTCAAACCCTTCAGGTTTCTCCATGTAGATTTCTTCATGCAAGTCACCATATAAAAACGCAGTTTTAACATCAAGCTGCTCCAACTCAAGATCAAGACTTGCAGCCAACCCTAGCAAAGTTCTGATATAAGTCATTTTGACAATAGGAGAGAAGATCTCATCAAAGTCAATACCCTTTTTCTGGTTGTATCCCGTTACCACCAGTCTGGCTTTGCACTTCACTATCTTCTCACCATCTTTCTTGTTCTTGAAAACCCACCTGTTTTTCAAGACTTTCTTACCCTTAGGAAGCTTCACCAACTCATAAGTTTCATTCTTCTATAAGAACTCCATTTCTTCCTTCATTACATTGAGCCACAAATCTTTCTCTTCAAGAGACAACAAATCTTGATAATTTTTTGGCTCTCCATCCTTAGTGAGTAGAATGAAATCTGAGCTTGGATACTTAGTTGAAGGCCTTCGTTCTCCAGCTGACCTTCTAACTTGTGTATCCTTAACATGAGGGATAGGTTGCTCCCCCTGCTCATGAACCTCTTCATCATGTACTTCTTCCTCATCTGATGAAGACTCATCACAATCAACATCATCATCCTCATGAACGCCATCATCATCATGAACTGGTACATCACCATTAGGCTGTACCTCACCAACATCTTCGTGATTCTCCTCAACATTCTCATTTGCTAGCTGATTAACAGGAGGTGTAGGAGAAGAAACATCATAAGTAGTATCAAAAGACAATTCTAAAGTAGAAGTATACCTTGTATTCAGAAGATCTTCAGTTCTGCACCCTTCTAATGCTCAAAGAATACTACATCTCTTCTTCTCACGACCTTCTTTTTCTCAGGATGATATAGTCTGAAACCATACTCTTCATCACCATAGCCAACAAAAACACATGGGTTAGTCTTGGAATCAAGCTTCAATCTCTAATCTTTCGGCACATGCATGAATGCCTTGCATCCAAAGACTCTCACGTGTGAATATGAAGGATTACACCCCTTCTATACTCTATCAGGAATGTCAAAACCAAGAGGAACTGATGGAGAATGGTTGATCAAATACACGGCACATTGAACTGCTTCAGCCCATAATGTCTTAGGAAGATCAGACATTTTAAGCATACCTCTCGCTTTCTCCACAATGGTTCTGCTCATCCTTTCTGCAACTCCATTGTGTTGTGGTGTACCAGGCTCTGTCTTTTCATGTCTTATGCCATGCTGTGAGCAATAATACTTGAACTCTTTGGAAGTATACTCACCACCATTGTTAGTTCGAAGACGATTCACCTTTCTTTCTATCTCCCTTTCTACCATAGAATGAAAATTCTAAAAGACCTCGAACACTTGGCTTTTTGTCTTCAACATATACACCCAAGTTCTTCGAGTACCATCATCAATGAAAGTGACAAAATATCTATTGCCACCAAGGGATTCAACTTCAATGGGACCACAAACATTGGAGTGTACTAACTCCAACTTAGTTTGCTTTTTAGTAGACTTCCTAGAAAAGGAAGCTCTATGCTGCTTTCTTGCCAAACAATGATCACAAGGGTCAAGAGAAACAGTTTTATCAATAGGAATCAATGTTTTACCTGCTAAAAGTTTTAATCCCTTGTCACTCATATGTCCCAATCTTTGATGCCACAAGTTAGGAGAGTTCATCACTTCCACTGCATTAAGCTCACCAGAACATACACTCAAATATGTCTTATACAAAGAGCAACACAAATCACCCCGTGCAATTGTCATCGAACCCTTAGACAACTTCCACTTACCATCACCAAAAGTATGTCGGAAACCCTCTAAATCAAAAACATTAGCAGACAACAAATTAAGGCGTAGATTAGGAATATGGTGCACATTATTCAATTTGAGCATGCAACCAACACTTGTCTTCACACGAATGTATCACCCTACCCAACAATGCTTGCTGAGCTCTGATTTCCCATCTTCACACTACCAAAATCACCAGACTTGTAGTTCATAAAGTACTCTCTTTTGGGAACACAATGGTATGAAGCACCTGTATCTACTAACCACTTTGTGTCTGAACTAGAGTTGTTCATAGGCGGGCTACCCACCAGGCCCGGCCCGCCCGGCTCGAAAAACGGGCGGGTATGGACAGCGTTTTTTTAAAAAAATTAAAGTTTGGACGGGTAATACCCGCCCGCCAAGATAAATGGGCAGGTAGCGACAATAAAAAATACCCGCGGGTATACCTGCCCGCCCGCTTATTTTAATATATTAATTATATTCTTTGGGCTTTTTTAGTACTATTAAACTTTTACCCAATGTCAGTCCAATACACTACAAATTTCCTAGGGTTAGAGACTTTAGAGTATTTACTTTTCTCAATGAATGTTGCGCCGTCATTACTCCATTTCATTACTTTAGTTTTTATTAGGTAGTACCACTACCATTCTACCATTTCCTCATTTCTCTTCAACAACATCTATATTGTTGTGTATTGTTCTTAAATCTACATTCGACATTACAAGCAGCGACTCCATAGTCCATAATCTACATTCGACATTTCTGGTATTGTGATATTTTGTTCTTAAATCTTTATTTATTTTCTTCATACGAAAATTAGGTTTTTTTCGAAAATTAGGGATTTTTTTTTGGGTTTAAAAACTAAGCTAATCAGATGTAGTATTGTTGTGTGTTCTTGTGTTTCATCGTTTTTTGATTATTATTTAATATATATGTAATTTGACTATTTTGAGACTTTTTATGTATTTGTAGTATTTTGGACAATGTATTGTATTTTAATTATTATCAAAACTTAATTTTATATTTTGTATTGTATTTTTGATATTTATGTAAGAAATACCCGTCTACCCGCGGCACCCACCCGCTTTAAAAATGGGCGGGTAGCGACAAAAAACTATGCTCGCAATCGCAGGCGGGCATTTGAATTTTTCTGCCCGCGAGTAGATTTTGTAGCAAATACCCGGTCCGCTACCCGCCCAAGCCCGCCCATGAACAGCTCTAGTCTGAACCATGAACATGATGACACTCACTAGCTGCACAGATCAAAGTGACCTCATCATCACCCTTAGAAGCTGTTGATGCAGTATTCTTATCATTTCCCTCCGTTTGTGAATCATTCTTCTTTCTCTGTTCCTTTTTCAAACGAAAACAATACTTCTTGATATGACCAGGCTTTTTGTAGTAGTGGCATGTAGTCACATTTCTTCCATCACTAGATTTAGACCTACTCCTGGAGTTATCACGACCTTTAGGACCCTTACTCTTTCCTCTTCCTCTGTTCTCAACAACAAGAGCATGTGAATTATCAACTCCCATCTCCTTCCTTCTGATTTCTTCATTAAACATGCTATCTTTGATCACATCCAAAGATAACACACCATTCGGAGCAGAGTTACTAATAGTCACAACCAAGGTCTCCCAACTATCTGGCAAAGAACTCAACAACAACAAAGCTTGCAACTCATCATCAAGAACAACTTTCATAGTGGTCAACTTATCAACAATATCCTGAAAGTCATTAAGATGCTCAGAAATAGACTTTTCACTTTTCAATTTCAAATTAACAAGTCTTTTAATCAATGAAGCTTTATTATGAGCGGTCTTTCTTTCATAAAGTCCTTCCAACTTCTTCCACACTTCATAAGGGTCGGACTCTTGTGACACATGGTTGAATATGCTAATATCGAACCATTGCCTAATTGTGCCCAAAGTCTTTCTTTTCAACTTTTTCCAATCTTTAGCTTCCATTTTATCTAGTTTAGATGGTTTAGAAACACTACCATCTGGATTAGTGACAAATTCAATTGGGTCAGACAAGTCCTTGCAATAAAACAAGTCTTCCATCATAGGTCTCCAAATTGAATAGTTAGTTAATGTCAATTTAACCATGGAGCTACTACTACTCGACTCCATAATGTGATTTTATTAACCACTGCTCTGATACCAAGGTGTAGGGATTGGAAGAGGTCACTACGACACTCACTAAATCATCCACTCAAGACAATCCTTCAAATATCCAAACCAAGCAACCCAAAATATCACACAACAAGAATATGAAATATGGACAGGAATGTTTTAGTCACAAAGCATCAATAATAAGTAAAATAGGATGCAAACAACACACAAACTATACGTGGAAAACCCCTTCGATGTGAAGGATAAAAACCACGGGACCTCTTGAGGAGTCCACCCTTAATATTCTCTTATTGATGATAAAATTGAGGGTAAAATGAACCCAATGTAGTCCACAACAATGCACAGCCACCAACAACAATAAACAATAAGAGATTGAAATTAGAGAACAAAAGGAGTAGAAAAACACCCAACGCCAAATTAGAGCTCAAAGCAACGATCCAACCGTTCAAAATGAAGCCCTTGCTGTCAGGAACAAGCTGACAAAATTTGAGAATGATCATACAGTGCGATTTCGGGCAACAGACAGATTACCTAACGCTGCCTTGAAAACTCTGAAAATGAAACCTCACTTTTTCTCTCTTATTTGTGTGTTTTGTTCTAGAAAAACTTCTCACTCTCTCTTTTGGTCACATGTTGACCACAACATAACCTATCTAAAACTTCTAAAGGAAGCCAGAACTTAAGTCTCTAAATTAGACTTAATCCAAGCTAGTAAAATGTAATAAATATGGACCAAGTAAATTGACCACAACTTAAGTCTCTAAATTAGACTTAGAATTTAAGTTTAAATGAATAGATCAAAAACATTATAAAGAAGACACATGATATTCATATACCATCCCAACTAAATAACAATGTGACATTTCTCTTTTATGTTTGTCTCCGTGAATAAATCAATCAACTTCTCCAACTCCAGATAGTTCAACTACAAAAAACATCATGCATTTAATATATATGAAAGGTTAGTTCAACATCATTTATATATATATATATATATATATATATATATATATATATATATATATATATATATATATATATATATATATATATATATATATATATATATATATATATATATATATATATATATATATATATATATATATATATATATATATATATATATATATATGAATACTTTATCACTTACTTATCATTTTTTATTCTCTTGATTTGTCCAATTTCATGTGGTCTAGTATTAGCTTCTAATTGTTCAACATTTCTCTAAAGTGGAGAACTTAGTGAGATATGAATCAAATTTTGAAACTAAATATTGTTAAAGTTGATATGTTTTCCCTCAAAAAAAAAAGTTGATATGTTTAATTTTCATACCTTGTGACTTGGTTGTTGAATATCTACAAGAAAAATCATTTTTAGCAACAAGTTTTAGCAACAACTAATTTTTTTTCGTTGCGAAAAATACAAGTTGTTGCGAAATCCTTTACTGTAGCTAAAAAGTCGTTGCCAAAAAAGAAAATTAACTTCCCACCACTAAAAATAACTTCCCGGTTTAACCCACATTTTTTGCAACGAAAACTTTAGTTGTTAAAACTTATTAAATGATTTGTAACCACATATATCGTTGCCAAAAAATAGATAAAAATATAAATACAACA
Source organism: Amaranthus cruentus (assembly GCA_019425755.1). Lineage (NCBI taxonomy): Eukaryota > Viridiplantae > Streptophyta > Magnoliopsida > Caryophyllales > Amaranthaceae > Amaranthus > Amaranthus cruentus. Next base: position 19,770,748 of record CM033459.1, read on the forward strand.
AAGTCGTTGCCAAAACTATTTTCTTAATTATTTTTCGCAACTATAACCTTTATCTATCAAACAATCTTTTATATCCTCTATCTTGTATATCCCCTTACTATGAAACGCGAGCAAAGATGTAATGTTCACATTTTCCAAATGAACACTGAAATCACGATTTATAGTTTTTCCTTTCCTTCTTCTTTTCACTCTTCTTGCTCCTATCTTGCTCCTATCTCCTGACTTTCCTCATTTCCCCTTTCTCCCTGATTTCTTTTTCTGCCATTCCTGTATTTCACCATCCCATTTCAACCCTGCTCCACTCGAGTGATTTCGTGAGTATGGTATCAACCTTACCAATATCTTTACACAAATTGATTGTGGTTAGTTTATGGGGCTGTCCATAATCGAAGGTTTTTTTTTACTCAACCCATAAAGTTACTCAAATGATTTCGTAAGTTTGGATATCAACCATACCTTAATATGTAACAATGTAGATCGACAACGAAGGTTACTTTTTCTTTTTTTACTGTTTTCTTAGTTTTTTTGTCATTTTTGTGTTTGATTGTGGTTGTTTTGAGTGAAATTTAGGGTTTGGATTTTCTAGGGTTTTGATTCTGATTGTTTGTGTTATTCCCCTATTTTGGGTGTAATTCTGCGGTTTTCTATGTTGATGATTTGTGGCTTAATTTGTAAATATGATGATTCTAAGGCTCCTTTGTAGAAAATACTTCAATTTCGAAACTTTTGGTGGGTCAATTGTTGCAATTCTACTTCCAGATCTGGATCGTACCGTCATACTGTGCAAATTCCCAAGTATGTCTTATTCTCCTTTCTTCAATTCTTGATTCTTATGTTTCTATAGATTTTGTATCTGGCTCTGCACAATTTTCTCGCTTTTTGGGTGTAAAATAATTTTTGGATTTAATATATGGGCTGTTCTGTATATAAGTGTATATTGGATTCAATTTGTATTTAGTTTTTGGTGAATTGTTAGAAAAAGCAGTTTAAATTATCAGATTATATAAGTTAATTGTTTAAGTTTCATCAATTTACTGGTTATTGGTGTGACAATATCATCATTATGTGTGGAATTACTTTTAATTGTTTGCTTAAATCTCGAAGCAAATTAATTGTAATGTGATGTTGCACAACAATATGAGCCAATTTAGATCGATATGTTTGTATGCACAAGATACGAAGGCAATTTAGTGCCTATGTGTTATTTTGTGAAGCACAAATAGGTATGGGAAATTCTTGATGGTGGACTTAAGAATAAAAATTGAGATTCAAGTCAATTTTGGGTATCAAAGCAGACTATCCTGATGATGAACTTGGAACACTTAATGTTGTGGTAACTAATTACTATAAACTACAAGTCAATATGTCGTTCAAGTTTGTTGTATTTCTTAGTGTTATATTGCCAATTTGTATATAAATTATGATTTCTCATAGGATTTTTATTTCTGTTATAAAATAATACAATGTAGTACTAATCATGTTATAAGAGAATACAATTTAGTAGGATTTTACTACCTTTGCTACAGATGTGATCTTTATTGCTTAATTGATGATTATTAATGATTTGTGATTTTGTATATGGGTTGATTGATTATAATTTGATTCTATATTTGGTTTTTGATTGTATATAATTAAGAGAATAAAATGTGGTTTTTGTTTATTTATAAATAGTGGTATTGTGTGAGATTAGTGAATTGAGCATCTTAGTCTACTTTCAAACTTTCCAAGAACTCAACTTGTGAAGAATTTTTGCAAAATTCTGATTATGTTGATCCTTAAATCCTTCCATCTGATCATATATATGAGAGAAATATCAGTTTAGAACAGCCTCTGCACAAGAGTTGTTGGGTCTCCAATAAATTGAATAAACATTTCTATCTTCCCTTGTTTGTTGCTTTTCATTATCATATTCTTCTTAATAACTGATCATATATGAAAAAATGGTACTTTGTTATGTACAGACTCAACATACTCACTTAGAGGGGCTAAATGTAGATGATTTTGAGTACAGGAAAATGTGTTAAGCACTCATTTTGGAATATCCTTGAAACTACTTGTAATATCTCAGTTTGTGAATGTAATAGACTTTGATTGGTGGTACACTTTGACTAGATTAATGTTTGTACTAATTTTGGAATTGATGGATTTAGTGTATAATTGTCATGCTCAATACAAAAATTAAACCAATTCCCCTTTTCACTTTGCTGTTAATTGGTTGTGATGCTTTTGGAATTGTTCAATAACCAGTCATTTGGTTCCTTATATCATGCATTCATCAGCCATTTCCTATAAATTTCTTGATTATATGCATTCATCAACCATTTGTTTTTCTTGCCTGGGTTAATGTGATCTTTTTTTGGTTCTGCAATCTGAAGTAAGCTGTTTTGTTTCTTATGCTAGATTGTGAATTGAGATTCTTCCTTTTAATGTACTCAATATTGGGTTTCATTTGATTATCAATTACTAACAAACTTATTTGTTGTAGGTAAGCATTTCTTTGTTGCAGTCAATGACAAAGTTGGTAATAGCTACAAGCATTTTGGACGTGCGATTTTTTGGGTTATGAGTAGTTATTAGTAGTTAATTATGTGCACTTGTAAATTTTTGGACTTTTTCAAAGTGCCTCTTACCTGTAAATTTTGCGTAGAAAACTTGTATACGGTAGGAATATTTTGGAAAATTGTCTAGTTCGTTACTTGTATATGAATTACGTACATTTTGGACGCACGATATTTAGGATGTGTGATATTTTGGATTTGAATTAATATATAATGATGATTGGTGATATTAGTTTAGTTGGTTATAAATTACTTATTAATTTAATTGGCTAATTTATATATAGATTGTAGGTTGTTTCATAAGAACAAAGTCGTTGCGAAAAATGTGTATGTTTTTTGCAACGGTAATAGTCGTTGCTAAAAACAAATCACAAATTTTACGTAATTGTTTTCCCTACAGTTAGATCGTTGCAAAAGATAGAGTATCATGCATTGCAACAACTTATATTGTTGTGAAAAACAGATTTGACAATGATAAAAATTGTAGCTAAAAATGCAAAAGATTTTGACAACGAATTTTTTTGTTGCTAAAAACATTGTAGGAATTGCAACGACATTTCTTTTGCAATGATAAAACTCGTTGCAAAAAAGTGCAACCTTTTGCAACAACCAAAGTTGTTGCTAAAACCTTTAGCTACGGCTGTACCCGCAACAACAAAAGTCGTTGCAAAAAAGAGTTTTAGCAACGAAATCTAGTTTTTAGCAACGACTTTTATTGTTGCTAAAAAGAACTTTTCTTGTAGTATAGCATTTGAAAGAATTCTAGCTACTTTAGGAAGATGTGATGTAGCTGTAGCATTAAGAGACATTTCTTTAGAGAATACCGGAATACGAGTACCATGAGGAGTTTTAGGAGGAACATATTCAATCAGTATCCCTATAGATTGATGTGAATTGTACTTATAGAATTATACTTGTAATAAATAACTACTATTAGTTTACTATACATAGAAATTTACTTATAATAGATCAGCTGAATTGGAAACTTGAGCATTAAGTGAATTAGTTGCACCAATAAGGGATATAGGTACCGGTGGTTTAGAGACTACCGAAGTACGAGTACCATGAGGAGTTGTAAGAGGAGCATGCTCAATCCGGATCACTATAGATTGATCATGTTAAAAAGTATTTATAACTATTAGTGTACTATACATAGAATTGTACTTATAATAGTTTACCTAAATTGGAAACTTGAGCATTATGTGAATTAGTGGCACCAACAAGGAATATAGGTACCGGCGATTTAGAGACTACCGAAGTACGACTACCATGCCCTTAATGAATTTCAGCACAACATTGCACTATTGAAACCTAAAATCATTAATTAACCACATACAAGTCAAAATCACACACAATTAATCTATTTTTCAAATCAATTGATCCAAGTATGCTTGGATGAGGCCTTACAACAACACATATAAGAACAACATTTGTACAAATTAGATCAGTAGCAACACATTCAAACAAATCAAAATTACAAAAATGCAACAACACTAGATTTATTGATGTGCAAGTTTAGGAGTGTGTGTAGCACAGTAGGTGAGAGCAACAAATTAGATCAGCATATGAAGGTTAGAGCAGATCAGGAAGTACGCGCAATACATACATAACAGCACACTAACAGCGAGCAACAGCGCGTGGCAGACAGAACAATAGTGGTTCTGATCAGCAAGAATACAGCCTATACGAAAACCAGAATGTGCAGCAACAATGCAGCCTTGGGGAGAGTTCAGCAGGTCAGCAGATCAGAATGTACAAAGTGAGTTGTCATTTATAAAAAAAATGAGATTGTAAAATTATTTAATAGCTTTGTAAAGTGAATGTCTTAGGCTTTGTACAAAATTCATTTATGCCAAGTTTGAGAATAAGGATTTCATTTGGAAATTTGAAATTGGCTTAAATTTATTGTTTGGCAAATCAAAAATTTGTAAATTTGGATTAGAGTCAAATCGACTATAGTTATAAAAGTGGTTAAAAATGAGAATTTGAGAATGACTTCTCAAACCTTGTTATTCTCAAATTCTTAATCAATGAATCTATAATTGAAATCTACAATTCAAAATGAAATGGACTTTCCTAAACGCAACCTTGACACATTCATATATGAGTCCTTTTTAAGACTCCTTTATTTCTTAGTTTTGTAAAGTAAATTAATTGTACCAGTTTGGTGATTCCTCTTATTCCTTCCAGTTATAATTTAATTTTCATAGCTACTTATGCTCATAAAAGTATAATATTACAGGCTATCACTAATTATGAATTTTGATAAAAAAAAAAAAAAAATTGTGGTCTTGCTTAGCTTGACTACTAGCCTTTAGGATGCATAATCTTCACCTATTACCAACAGTCCAACTCTAATTAGGGACTGTGTTGTGTCATCATTGTTGCCCAGCAAAATTACTTCACAATGGTAGTTCGAAGGTGTGTAACAAAGGTGTGCAACAAGTTTAGTCTAATCTTTAAGACCATACACGCATCTCATACTAAGATTGAAACTTGTCAAAATAGAAATGAATTGCATATTTTTAATGGATTCACATACTAAGATTGCAACTTGTAACTTGTAAGAGTAGCCCAGCAAAACAACATTTCAAGCTTAATCTTTTGAGTCATTTTATGCAAAAACAAAGCAAATTTAATATTTTGAGTCTGTATTTGAAGAAGAATGATATGCAGAAACTTTTTGAGGCATTATAGACATTCAAATAACCCAACATTACCCAAACAGCGAATGAATGCTTCATATGGGTTTGTATTCAATTTTGACTTGATATGAATTGGTATGAATGCTCTACAATAAGATTACCAAAATAGAGAATGACTATAAAGCATCAAAACAGAGATTAGCAAACAATACCCAAAATCAAAACCGTCTCATACAAATAAAAGATTTATTCAAAAACAAGTACAAAACTAAAACATCTATAAATTTGATTCTGATCAAAATTATGGAACCAAAATTCTGAAATTTAAGATAAATAAAAAAGAATAAACCATGTTAAAACTTACTTGAAAGACCACGAAGAAGAGCACACATGAAAAGCTTGATGAAATGCACAAGATAGTCGCTTGTTGTGCCGAAATTTAGGGTTTTTAGAGTTTTAGGGCAAAATTTCTGAAATATGGGCATATCTTGCAGCAGATCAATCGAAGAAGGTGAAGGGCCAAAAGTACTGTAGCGCGGGTCTGATTATTATTTTGAATGCATTTTACGTTTTTTTAATTTGATAGTGTTAGTCACGCTTAATAAGCGGGCCGGATATTAAAAGTTGTTAGTCACGCTTATAAACGCTGCTATGACTCCCACGCTTAATAAGCGTGCCTAACTGAAATAAGACAATTACACTTAATTAAGTGACGCTAATTAAGTGTAGGTATATAAGTCTCTAAATTAGACTTAATCCAAGCTAGTAAAATGTAATAAACATGAAGTAAATGGACCAAAACAATATACATTTTCCTCCAATCGGGCTGGACCCATAACACTATAGTATTGAATTTATAAATATTAAGGTTTTTTTTTATGTTACTGGGCATCAAGGCTCCTATTTAGTGTTAGGACAAGAGTATAAATGAAAAAGGGGACCAAGAAACAAAGACATGATAGCGCAACCACAAGCCGGTCGAACAAGCAACCTCAAGTGCTTGGAGGAGCCTCCACAGAACACAGATGAGCCAAGTGCAGCATTGAACTAGTAAGAAACCAGCAGGCAGCAGCACAAACAACATCAGTCCAATGAAGCTACAAATCAGCACAGCAACAACAGGTGCATAAACTGCAGTAGGACACAGCATGAAGCAGCAACCATCTTCAATCCATCACAGCAACAACAGTAGGAGCAGGCCATAATAGAATAGAAGGAGCTCAGCAGGCAACAACTCAAACACCCCAAGCAGATCAAAGAAACAACCCTCACCACGAGCCAATCTCGACAAAGCAACAGGAATAACTACAACAGAATTAGCCCTCACCACGAGCCAATCATGACAAAGCAACAGAAACAACACCACAGCCCTTACATCATCAGAAAAACAGTAAGACAGTAAAAAAAGAAGCAGTAACAACTACATCTGCATCACGAGCCAATCACCACAAAGCAACAGAAAGCATCAACAGAAACAGCATACCTCAAGGTTTTGCTAAGTCGCACAGAACAGCTACAAATATCAGCAAGCAATGAGCACCAGCTTTGTGACAATCCCTCACTTTTGTTCTTGATCTGCAAACTTAGTAAACAGCTGCATATTAACCTGATATGCTATTCATTTGTAGCTGCTTCGTTGAACACCAATTATAAAAACAAGCAAAACCAAAGAAATGATACCTAGACACTACCCTATTGACTTATATTTTCTCCCTTTAATAATGCTTTTACAACTTCATTGTTTATTGACTTATATTTTCTGGAAAATAGAGCATAAGAGGAACATACCAATAAAGTTGTGGGGCCTCTTGTAGAAACTTCTAACCACCAGACACTATCTAATAGAAGCCCACTATCCACCACAGAAATGATGCCATTGAGTTTACAGATTCACATTGTTTTGAGAAGCTGGTCAATATGAAAATATAAAACAATTAAGGACTTGGTAGTAATGAAATCATTTTAGATTGCAATAATTATACCACAAAAGAAATGAATTGCAGCAACTATCATACCATCAAAAAGAGTGAGCTCCAAATGATGTGATTCTTACAAAAATTTTCACTTGAAAAGGCACAAAAGGAAAGTGCTTAATTGAAAAATGTCCATGAAATCAAATGCAACAATAACTATAGCAGCTATCGAAGTACAAAATTTTGCATGAATGCAGCCTAAATATGTTGCTTGAATTTCGGTGACAACTACTTGTCAAGTCCAATGGGAAATTGCCAAATTTCACTGGGAGATTGCTCATAGATAAGAGTATGTTGATGATACCAAGTCAAGATTGCAGCAAGAAAACGGGATGCATCAATACAACTCACCATTTTAGTATAAAAGTTTTTGCAAACATTAAAAGTTACATTCAAAAATGTTTGTGTTACAATTTTTAATCTTTTTTATTATTGAATCCAAAACTTAGATGCATAAATATTCCGAATCAAATTTTAGTAAGTACTAAATAGAGATTAAAAATCTAAATTGAACGACCATTAAAAAAACAATTTAAAGTCGAAAACTAAAAGTAGCTATCAACGAAACATACCCATGTCATCCAAAAGATCAAAATCACTTCTTGAACTAAACGAAATGCACAAGTTTGCAAAAATGAACCACATGATGTTTGGGATTGGAACATTCTAGTATACTTCAGCTTAATCAAACCATTACAAAATAAACGAACACAAAACAAACCCAATATAAATTTAATAAAACCAATCCAGAAGAAATTTGAACATGCTAGTATTCTTTAGCTCATAGATTGCCCTGGATGTAGTTGCTGCAACAGTCGGGTCACCATCTTCCAACAAGCTCTACAACGTCATAATTATTTATTGTAATTCGAAGGACTCCGAAAATGGCAGCATTATTTGGCATTAACATTTCAGTTAAATGAAATGATGGGTGAACCTGCAATGCTCTCGTGCAAGCATTCCCAAGTGTTCACATGAACATAATTAAACAAAAATAGAGAACTTATATTTACGATTTGGATTCAGATATGATAGGGTCCGTGTTTACAATTTGGACATAATATATAAGAAGAGTACCCTTCTCCAACTCGTCACTGACCACAAGTAAACTCAAAACTCAAAAGAAATAGGAGTAATACTCTAGAAAGCAAAGCATCATTAATAATGCAGCAAACAGAAACCCTAATTAACAACAATGTAGTATTCAATTATTGTTGTGGTTTACAGATCGAAGATCTGATTCCAAAAGAAGTATAAGACAAAAATAGTTGAGCGAACAGAATTCCTAATTTGTGGGTCTTAGTGGTCGTGATGGGAAACTATGGTGGTGGTTGTGGGTAATTATTTTCGGTGAAGAAGACAATGGGTGAGGGTTTGTTAGAGTATATAAGCTTAAGTTTTTGGTTGAGTTGGTTCCTTGACAGGGTTACGTAGGCTTCTTGTACGCTGTGAGAATTGTTGGTGATGATGGACGTCGAGTTTGGTGGTGGCGAGTTTAGGTGAGGGAATTTGTTATGGTGTCGAGTTTGGTGGTAGCGTGGGCTTTAGAAGCCGGTTGAGGCCATGCGGTGGGGTTGAGGTTGCGCGGCGATGGGTTATGCGGTGGGTTTTGCAGAAGGGAGAAGAGTGATGTTTGGGTTAGGAGGAGAAGTGGTTTGGCTAAGAGAAAGAAGGGCACAATAAAAATCAAATTTTTTAAAAACGGCAAAATTCTGATTTTTGCTTCAAAAGTTTTTTAAGTTGCGTTTAGTCACGCTTAGTACCGTGGCTGATTCGATCATTTTCATATTCTTTATTGCGCTTTGGCCACGCTTATTAGTGTGGCTGAATCGATTATGTTGTTTATTTAATTGACCTTCAGCCACGCTTATTAGTGTGACTGAATATAACATCTTAATATTTTTTTAATTGACTTGTAGCCACGCTTATGAGTGAGACTATATACTCATGCTTAATAAGCGTGCCTAAACTGCAAGAAGTGAGTCTAATTGCAAATAAGCATGCCACACTTAAATAAGAGTGCCTAAATTAGTGTAGCTACATTCCACATTTTTTGTAGTGTGCGTAGTCTCAGATGAAGATAAAATCCTTTACATTGGTAGAAAATGGTAATCGACACAAAATATATTGGCTATTTGTGATTTTGACGTGTTGTTTACATATTTTGTTGTTGGATCGCCTGGATCTGTACATGATAATCGCGTTCTTAAGAATGTTGTTGAAGATCCTAACAAAATTTTTCCTCATCCATCAAAAGGTACATTATCTTTATGTATGTATAATAGTGAATATTAACTTTCTACAACTATTATTCTAAATTATATGTCAATTTTTTTAGGTGAATATTACGTCGTTGATGCGGGTTATACTAATATGAAGGGATATTTGGCTCCTTTTAAAGATGAGTGTTTTCACATTTCAGATTTTCGTCGTTCGGCACAACCTCTAACTGGATATCGTGAAATTTTCAATTACTCACGTTCCTTATTAAGAAAATGTCATTGAACGAACATTTGAAGTATGGAAGAAAAAAGGTGGAGGGTATTGTCTATAATGTCAAGTTTTTTTTATCAAAACTCAAATGACAATTCATGCGGCACTAATGCCCCTGCATAGCTACAGTAGAATGCATGCACTTGAAGATGAGGAATTTGATAAATGTGATGTAGATCTTGATTATATTCCAGAAATTGAAGAAGATGAAATTGTTGGAGAAGTTTCAAATTATAATTCTGTAGACATTGGTCAAGAGATTGACGAACGTTCAATGGCTGATACTTGTACGGAAAGTGTGCGTGATGATATTGCAACTTCTTTATTAAATCATATCCCCTCCTATTCTCTCAAAGTGTCCTATTTGACTTTTAAATGAGACCACATGTGTAAGAGAAAATAGTAGAGTTTTTAAGTGTAAAGTGGGGTTAGTAAATGTAAAAGTGTAAAAATGATAAGTTTAGGGTATGCTTGTATTGGGTGTAAATATTTAAGGGAGTAAAAAAAGGTCAAAGTTAGAAAATAAAGTTGATAAATGATAAATAGTGAAATTTAATTGTTGTAGAGGTAGAAGAATGGTTGCAAAGTACTGAAAAATAAAGGGAGCTCTCAATTTTGTGGGGTAAATATTTATCCCAGGGGAGGGTGGGGAAATGTATTACCTCCATAATAGGGGAAATCATCTTCTTTTTCCTTCATTATTTTTATTCCATGCTCATTTTACCTTCTTCACAACTATCTCAACTACTTGGAATGCATCTCTATATGCTTTCATTTCATTAGTTTGACTTTATTTCCCCCCTTAAATATTTACACCCAATACAAGCATGCCTTAGTAGGAATAAATTGGTAAAGTTAACATACCCAAATAGAAATGCGACATTTAAGGTGATTTGACCCAATAAGGTAATGAGACACTTAGAATGAATAGGAGGGAGTATTAAATATTAATATTTATGTGTTTTGTTGAATCTATTTATGCTAATTGAACTAGTAATATTAGAAATGTTAGATTTACTTTTTTTTAAATAAATTTAATTTAATTTAATTAATGACATTGTCAATTATATATTTTTGTATTTTTACTCATATACAATTGCTAAAACAACTCAAATATTTTCAATTTAAAAAGAAGGCCAAACAACAAAAACTAATTCTTCTTCTCTAAATCCGTATTTAGAAAGAGTAAGGTCAAACAATATCAAGGAACCAACTCAACCAAAATTGATATGGTATATACTCTAACAAGTCCCCTCTCACGATAGCCCGTTGGGCTAAAAGTGTGGATGCACATAGGTGTTGAATATTCCACTTTAAATGAGGGTTGATTGAGATTCGAACTCGTGACCTCTTGTCACATTGGCGCTGATACTATGTTAAGGAACCAACTCAACCAAAATCACCATGTCAAGGAACCAATTCAACCATAAGCTTAAACTAATGATTGAAGCTTTAAGATATGTTATATGCTCTTACAAACACGTATTTCCCAAAAATAGTTTAAGCAAAACTACTTTTAGGAAACAAATGTTATTTTTGAGAAGGTAGGCCAAACAAACTATAACTACCTTGGTAAACTTTTATTTTGTCATACTACTAGGTCAAATAAATTAGAGTCAAGGAAAGTCATTAAGCTTAGATACAAATCATATAACACTAACAAAATTTAGTTGTTAAATTACTAGTTCAAAAAAGTCGGTAATGTAGGATCCGACGAATTAAAGGAAAACTATGATAGTGGGGCCAAGGGTGAAGCAGTTTCCGACGAGGAGAGCATTAAGAAATACCGCTTCAATTCACAATTATTGTCTTACTAGTATATATCTCGTGCAATGCACGAATATGTTAGTTTATTAAGTTATGTAAAAAAAAATTATTAAATATAATTGTTTATTTTTCAAAACTAACCATTATATTGATCATAGCTATATAGTACTAATTAAAATGATTATAAGTAAAATAAGTCTATTTCACTTATTAAAGTAATATTTACTAATAAAAAAATAATTTTTACTAATGATACTTTTGTCTTTCCTAAATGGATCGATTAATCTGAGTATATATTTTAAGGTTTACTAAACATGGGCTAAATTATTGTGCAAACATTATATCAAACTTCCTTCTATGAAATGAATATACGGTATACTCATACACAAACAATTTATTTATGGCATGCTCAAAATATAAACTTCAATAATTTTCTTTATCATAATTATCATTGTAAAATTATTCTATATAAGATTTTAGTTATTATTTTGTAAATATTAGCTGAATAATTAAGTTGAAAATTTTTTTGACGTTACATAATTTAAGAGTTTTTAATTATAACGTTATTTATAGTCAACAACTATTTTATATTCTAATTATTTTTGTATCGTAAATAAGGTATACTTAATTGGTTAGTCATCTAATTTACTAAAAATGAAAGTTACCCAAAATATTTTTTTCTTAAAAAAGTGTATTTTAAAAATTAAAGGTCTTAAAATTGACTTTCTTCGTACTATTATTATTCATTAAGAAATAAAGTTTAATTAAAACTCAAAGTTTTCATATTTAATTACTTAAAATTTAGGAGGGAAAACATGATGTATAAAAATGACATGTGTCATATTCTTTTATTATTTTAGTAGAATGTATGATGATTTTTTTATTGGGTAAGTTCACCTTAAATGTCCAAATTCTATTTTTAGTCATAATTTTTTTATTCAAATACTCCATGTTCACACAAGTGATGACAAAAATTCCCCCACTTTTACTACTTACCATACCCAAACTACCATTTTTACAATTAATTAATAATTAAAATATCACAACGACCACATCTCACTCTTACTATCGGTGTGGAACCAAATGGAACAATAGATATGAATTGTAGGGAGTAAGAAATTAAGAAAGCATAAGAGATGAAATAGTAGGAATGGAAAGTTACGGAGTAACAGGCTAGAGTCCAAAAAAGAAGAACGAAAGCAACGGGTGAGAGGGTCACATGAGGCTGAACCTGAGCCGACCCCATTGATGGGCCTGGATTCTGGATTATGGACCTGCTTTGGTCAAAGAAGCCTAATTTCTAGTCAAACTGACTTCTCTGCTAATTGGTTTGTACCCTCTCCTTCCCACTCCACACTAACAGACACACATACACATACACTCTCTCTCTTCTCTCTTCTCTCTTCTCTCTTCTCTTTCTCTGCATTATAAGCTGTCTTAGATCTTGCTCAGAACTTCTTTTTAATGCATCCAACACTTTTCTTTCCCGTAATTACTTTTTTGCCTACCCTTCTCTTTTCTCCCTCTAATCCAACATCCTTCCTTCCCAATTATATGCGTCATTCCAGCATTTTTAATGTATCGGATGAAGTTGGAGTCCAGTGTTAATAGGTCTTGGCTGTCATTGCTTAGTATTAGATTCGGTGCAATGACATATTTCACCATCTTTGTCACATATTAGAATTTTGAAGACTCTCAAAAATTACAACAATTATTATTAAATTTGCATTTACAATTTCTTTTAATAGGCGCTCAATTTAGGATAGTATCAAAATTTGAAATTCGAAATACTCCCTCCAATTCACCCAAGTTGTCCCATTTGAATTGGGCACGAATATTAAGAGTGAGATGGGGTCCACCAAAAAGGTGGTAATAGGGTATTTTAATTTATTAAATTAATTGTAAAGGTAGTAGTTGGATATTGAAAATTGGAAAAGTGGGGGTATTTAGGTAAAAAAAAGATGGACAATAAAGGAAATGGGACAACTTGAGTGAATTCCCCCTAAAAGGAAATGAGACAACTTGGGTGAATTGGAGGGAGTATGTTTTATATTGAATAGGCCTTGTAATTTGAATATCTCTAAATAGACTGTTAACTCGGTGTAAATTTAAATGCTTGTCAATATTTAAAATAATATTTATTGAGAACTGAATGGTCAAAATCGTAAAATCACTTGTTAACACAATATCAATTTAAAAGTCGATTAGTTTTTGAAAAAAATATTAATTCAAAATTCAATTACCAAAGTTGTCAAAACTTGTAGAAACACATGCAATTGCCAAATAACACCTTAAGAGTAAAGCACCACTTAAAATCTGACATTTGTCTTAATTAGTTTTATCATTTGATTAACTAATAAGATGATAGAATATGAGTGGATCATATATCTATGTTCAATAACCGAAACTTGGTGTACTAGAGTGAATAAAACTAATAAAAATAATATAATTCACAAAAGGCTATTAAGTGAATTGTTATAGTAATTAATTTAAACTAGTTACAAATATTCTAAACTAAATTATTTATTAGATTTGATATTATGCTATTGACTATCTTATCATGAAGAGATCAAATTATAAAGTGGAATATTTGAAATTTGATTTATTAGTTATTGGTGATCAGTCCAATATCGAATTAAGTAATCATAACCATCTATAAGTGTAATCTAGACTTATAATTATGCCTATAAATGATGTTCAATACTCTGAGCTTGATCTAGTTGATTGAATGAAACTAATCTAAAAAATCAGTAAAAGTTTTCAACAGTTTGATTCAAAATTTGTTCAGGTAAGTTAGTTTTAACTGGATTGAGTTCCATAACGTGCATGATTCAGGTTAAATATGGCTCGGTTCGGCCACTATTAGGCTCGAGTAATCTCGTTTAATGGACATATGCAAATTATAAAAATCGTTCACAGTTTTGTTTCATTTTCCCATTTTTGATTGACAACCGGTTCTGATTTACTTTGGTTTAGGTGATCTCTATTCAATAAGCCACAAAACAACACATTTTCTGTTCAAATAACTTTCGGTTTTGGTTAGGATTTTTTTGTCGGTTCAAATTTGAATAACTCTAATATCTATAAAACCCTTATAGTATTCTGTTAAACCACCTAATAAACCTCCTTAGTTAGTAGTATATTTGTATATTCTGTTAGTTTATTTCTTTTTCTGTTTTGGTTAGAATTTAGTTAGTTAGCTTTTCTACCAGCCTTGTATTTGTTGTCTCTTGCATTATATAAGTGCCTTAACTGTTTGCCTTTCATTTTGATTAATAATACACTGTCATTCAGCATTGCTTCCATTTATTTCTTCCTTCCTATTCTTGCAATCCAAATATTATCATGGTATCAGAGCGAGAATTAATCATCTTGCTTCTTGGTAACTCCCTTGTCAGTTGGCGATCCAAAAGGCAAAGCACTGTCTCCAAATCAACTTCAGATGCAGAATACCATGTTATGTCCGCTGCAGCTTCCGAAATAACTTGGATGGTCAGACTTCTTGAGGACCTTGGCATTCACAATATCAAGCCTGTCACCTTACATTATGATAGCCAATCCGCCTTGCACATATCCCATAATCTTGTGCTTCACGATAGAACTAAACACATTGAGGTGGACTGTCACTTCCCCTAGGAAAAGGTTATGTAAGGTCTCATTCAACTCACATACCTCCCTACTTCTAGTCAATTGGCGGACGTGCTCACAAAGATTCTTTCTTCTAACCACTTCACGGATTTACTTTCTACACTGCCATTTGTATATTCTGTTAGACCACCTAATAAACCTCCTTAGTTAGTAGTCTATTTGGATATTATGTTAGTTTATTTCTTTCTTTTTTGTTTTGGTTAGACTTTAGTTAATTAGCATTTCTAACAACTTTGTATTTGTTGTCCCTTGCACCATGTAAATGCCTTAATTGTTTTGCCTTTCATTTTGATTTATTACATTGTCATTCAATATTGCTTCCATTTGTTTCTTCATTCTTGAATTCAAAGCTTATAAACAACAAATTTGACTACCTAAATGACACATTGAGATAATTTCTATATAATATTTTGTATTTTAACATTTTAAAATACATATTTTAGGAACAGGGGCCAAGTCGCAAAAAAAATTTAACTAAAATAAAAAAAAACTAGCAAAAACAAAAGTTGTTCACCACCAAGTTGTTCACCATTTTGTACGCATAAATATCGCTCCTTGCTGATTTTGTTTACTACCACATACTTTTTTCACTATGTACTCTACATTATATTGTAGAAGAAAATACATTAGTTCAATTTATTATATAAAGTAAAAAAAAACTAGCTGAGACTAAGACATACCTTGAAAAAAAAATCATAAATAGCTAAACATAACCAGATCAATATCACAATTACATTAAGAGTTTGAAAACCACTATACATCTTCAATATTCAAGTGCACAACTTCATCTCTAATCAAGCAGAATACTACTACGAAGTTGTGATTTTTTGCATCATAACGATTATCTCACAAAGCAATCGCTTCTTTTTTTGGTTTTGTATGTGGTATCAATGAAGGTTACAAGACTCTATGTATGCAAAAACTGAATGAATGTTGGTTTACCATTAGTAAATAATTCAACTATCTATCAACATTCTTATTCATCCAAACCATGCATACAGTTATGCTATGTTGCTAAATTTAGATAGTGTTGTATAGGAGACCTACCAATCCATCCATTTGATCACTCACGTGTAATAATTTTTTGGAAGTTGTACATTTGATTCATGGTAACATTAAATTACAAGATAGTTCTAAATTATATATATCATGATGAAGGCAAATTGTATACCAGTAGCACAAAGTTGTTTGATATGTTCTCAAATGTTAATTGGGAACCTATTTGCTTTAACCTAACCATCTTCAACAATCAACACTATAATTCGATGGTTGTGTCTTGATTTATTACCAGGACTACAGGACACACTCTCACATTCCATGATCGTTTCCAATAATCATAAATCGATGACCACATGCATTCTTGATCTTAGCCGAGCCACATTATCAAAGACATACAAATGACCTCTAGACCATAATATCGATGACAACGTAGATAGCGACTCACTATAAAATGACTCTCCTTTTGTTTAGAAGACACACGAGAGAAATGAAAACCAATAGTAACAACTAACTTGTCCGCTCAAGCATGTAATTTATATGTTGATTTAAATTGCCTGTTAGTAATAAATCTCATTAAATAATCTACTTTCTCAACACAAAAGTTATCCAAATTATCCTCCATATATAAAATATGCATTTAAGATTATAAAAATACATTTAAAAAAATAAATTAAAATAAATTGGCACGTTGTACAGATTATGCAACTTGGGCATGACTTCAATTTCAATTTATTTTTTTCCGAAAAGTAAACAAAATTTTATTACAAACTTAAAATTGTAGTTTACTTTCATTTCAAAAAAATAAAATAAAAAAATTGTAGTTTACTTTGACTTCAAACTTAAAATCCATCACTATTGTATTTGTTTAATAATGTCCATTAATTCTCATTTCTTGTCCTATTCCTTAACTTCTTATATTGAATTCTAGGTTAGAAAAATAGTAGTTCTAAATTTCACGCATGTGAATCATCTAAATATTGGAATGTGAATCAATTTAACAATTATCGTAGTGCTAAGTATTAGAAGAGTATTGGGAAAATATTAAATTAACGAGTAGTTGTTATATGCTAATGAGCTTAACCTATTTTTTTTATTTTAGATAATATCAAATAATAATTGACTTATTTTTAGATATACGCTCACGACTTTTATTCTATATATATTTCTCCTGCGAGTCTAATTACCTCCCTAGCTATTTTATTGTACTACATATAACTCTTTAATATTTGTGTCATTTGCAAATATGACAATAGAGCTGGAATGGAGGGTATAGTTGTAAGTACATAAATGGCTCGTTTTGGTGATATTTAAAATGATTTATAGTGTAAATTATTATAATATATATCATGTTATTTCTGTATTAATAAAAGTTTGATCTTAAAAAGAGTTTTTGTCAAAAAAAAATTTCATCATCACTTAGTACCACGTTTGCAAATGAATTTTGCAAAGAAAATGAAATTGATGAAGAAAAATAAACATAACATTACTTTTGTCAAGAGATATTTATATAGGTGCAGATAGTTCCACTAACTTTCTATTATCATTCCTACCGTTTAATTTCGGGGTTAAAAAATGTGATAAGTTTCCAAGGAAGTGAGTCGGTTGGGGAGATATCCTTATAGGTGCAAGTAGTCCTATAAAACGTTAATATTAGATGCAAATAATGATGATTAGCCACAATTCAGACATGCAATTCAATTATGATCTCTTCTCTCATGCAAATACGTACTTTTACAGACTAGTGGCTTAAATCACTAGATTTAGATTTCAACTTTTAACTTTTCTAGATTTTTGGTGATTTTAAGGACAAATCACTTTTCTCATTCAACAATTAACAATGCATTAACAATAAAAAGCAACAGCAGGCCAGGTAATTAAGAGGAAGGCCATTTATGTTATCGAAACTAATTAAGCAATTTGTTTTGAATTAATTATTTTTCATTAAGCAACAATTATTAACTTTTTGAAGAACATATGGAGCCGGAAGACTCTCCCACCGTACTCTCCTATATGGGTATGAATTGCCGTCTATCTTTCCTCTTCAGATTTTGACCATAGTTTATCTATGAGCGGAATACACTGGATACGATGATGATGATGAATTAACTTATTTCTAATTTTTAATAAGGTTATATAAATATTGGGTTGAATAAGGCTTAAATGCTCATTTGTGTTTGATTATCTTCTTTTGCCACATTAATATTTTGTTGCCTTAGAAATGGACAAAAACAAATATGCCGAAAAATTGTAAAAGACATTAAAAAAAATGTGTTAGTCCATGAGATTAGGCTAACAAAAGTGGTCGGCTTGCGAAATTTATAAATGAAACTAGGGATGACAATTCAGTCCGAATTCAACCCTAGCTAGTCCGACTCGATTTGAGGATAATAATCCGATTTGAATTCGAGGAAAAAGTTACCCGGCTTTGACTTTACAATCCGAGTTCGAGTTAAAGGCGGACCTGAGTTGGACCTTATTAAAAATCCGACAATTCGACCCGACTCCAAGACCGAAGAAAATCTGACTTTGAATTTGACTTTTACCCCAATATTTTGTTTCCTTTAAAACTCTAAATGTGACTAATTTAAATTATCTCTCATACTAATTGTAATTTTCGATTTTGAAAAACTATTTGGTATTTTATTTAGATTAATCAACCAAAATACGATAAATCAGATCAAAAGAAATAAAATACGCCAAATCAAAATGCGAGAAAATTTTGTTAAATTGTAGTAGTAGGACTATTTCTCTTGTTAAACTTGAATTCAAAGTGCATATTTTTTTGTTAAATTGTATTTGAAAAATATATTTTGTTAATTTTGTATTCTTTAAAATCATTTGTACAATATCACAACGATAAAGTTTGATAATAATCCGACTCTGTTGGAGGTCTATGAGTCCGAGTTGGGGCAAACTTGGAGTATGCATGATCCGACTCCGAGTGGAGGTGGACTGAAAAAAGTCCAACAATTATCCGGAGCAAAGTTGGATTATGTATAATCCAAGCCGAGTCCAACCCATTGCCTTCCCTAAATGAAACACTTACTTCATCCATTCCATAATACTTGCTACTGATAGTGACATTTTTCCAAAAAATATGTCTCACTCAGTAATAAGAATTATGTAACGGAGGAAGTATATATAAAGACAACTTAAAATAGTAGATGTAAGAACTTAAAAAAACATAAAAAGAAAGTGTTTTTCAAAGCACTACAAATAATAGTACCAATTCTAACTTGTAACGTATCAATATTTTTTTGTTTAGATGAAGTAACGTATCAATATTATGTCATCATCCATTGTCAAAAATTTTGATACTATGAGTGTCAAAAATATTGTATGTGAGTTTAATTAAACCTTTTTTAGTTAAATTTAAATAGGAGAACAAGACTATGAGTAAAGTACAATTTCTTCGAAAAATGTTACTGAGATAAGGAGATTGTATGTGAATTTATTTAATACACTCCTCCGATTCATAGAAAATGGAACATTCACTTTTAGACAATAATCACATATTAGTCTTAATTTGTATTATGTTTTTAATTTATAAATTAAAACATAGTCAAGTAAGATCTTTTTTTTTGAAGATAAGTGAGATCTTGTTTGATTCGTCTCAACATAAGATTTTTAATATTCACTTTTTATAATATTTCGTTAATTATAATACTTCCTCCGTTTTGTTTTGCTTGCTACAAATGCATGGACACACATATTAAGAAAATACTGTGCAATTATTAGGAGCATGTGAGGGTTTCCTTTTAGGATTTTTTTAATATTATTTGATGAAAAATAAAAAAGCAAAATAGATTTTTTTAGAGAATTGGGAATATTATAAAGATTAAATAATGGTAGGTATAAAAAGTAATGGGGTATAGGGTAGGATAAAAATAGGAGTAGGTGAAACTTTCAATGATTGGTTTTTTCCACTAAAAATGGAAATGTAGCAAGTAATATGAAACTTCCCAAAATAGAAAATGTAGCGAGTATTATGAAACGGAGGAAGTAAGAGATATTAAACATTAAATAAGTGTACTGGATAGTGTAAAAAAGTAAATGTCTCATTTTCTATGAATTGAAAGGAGTAGTAGATAGATGAATATTCATCTTACCATAATTTAAAAATATAGGAAAATAAGTGATATACATATAGTAGTATTACTATATGTATATTTTTTTAATTAGGAAAAATTTCTTTTTAATTGTTATAATAATAATAAAATAATAATAATAATATTAATAATAATAAAAAATAATAATTTTCATAATAATAAATATAATAAATTATAATTTTCAGAGTTAATATATTAATATATTCTTTTTAATTGAAAAAAATACTCCCTCGAACCAATTTAGTTGTATCATTTGCTTGGGCACAATTATTAAGGGTGGTATAGGGTCCATTAAAAAGATGATAGTTACGGTATTTTAATTGATTAAATTAATTGTAAAGGTGGTAGTTGGAGTATTATAAATAATAAAAGTATGAGTATTTTGGTCTTTATTTGTGTGAACATGAGATATTTATGTAAAAAATATTGACAAAAAAGAAAATAAGACAAAAAATATAAATTTGTCAAATAAGACAACTAAATTGGTGGGGAGGGAGCATATTTGATGATCTCATAGTCATAGTAGGTGTATCTTTCTCTCTCTCTTACATTTATATCACTGTACTTCACTAAAGAAATTGAGTAGAGCTTTGACTAGAATCTGATTGAACTTTGAACTACAATGCCCCCACATTATATCCACATCAATTTCTAAAAAGGACATCATCAGAACACACTAATTATTATTATTAATAACCCCCAATATATTTTTTTAAAATAAATAAATAACCTTCAAAATGAATGCAAAAATACATACTCACAAGACCCCATTTCTGCTTCACTTTTTTTCTCCATTTCCTTTCCTCTCTTTTAATTTAATTTCTCCCCATCTTTCTATTTTCAATTAATTTTGCATGTTTATTTAATTTTCATTATTTTAAATCAAATTCTTCATCAGATCAAATCAGGCATGGCAATGAGAGATTACAGAAAAGGAAACTGGACAGTAGAAGAAACCATGATTTTAATAGAAGCAAAAAAGAAAGATGATGAAAGAAGAAAGTTAAGCAGATCAAAATCAGGTGTAACTTCATGTTCTTCTTCTTCTTCTTCAGGAAGTAAACCAATCACAGAATTAAGATGGAAATGGGTTGAAGAATATTGTTGGGGAAAAGGTTGTTTTAGAAGTCAAAATCAATGTAATGATAAATGGGATAATTTAATGAGAGATTATAAAAAAGTAAGAGATTATCAAAAGAATTATCAACAAAATAATAATAAAGATGTTTTAAAATCTTATTGGGATATGGATAAAATTCAAAGGAAAGATAAGGGTTTACCCACTAATATGATACCTCAGATTTATCAAGCTTTATCTGATGTTGTTGAGCGTAGTACTGCTAGTTCTACATTGGTTTCTACGGCGCCGCAGTTTTTTCTTCCGCCGTCGTCTACGGTGGTCGAAATGTTGCAAACACCTCCACCATTGCTGCCATCTACGGCTGCAATGCGCTTGTCTTCTCCGAGGTTGCCACCGGGATTGCCGCTATTGCCTCCGGTTTTTCAGTCGGCGTCTGAACCGCCTCCGCCTTTGCCGTCGGCTACATTGTTCGGTAATTAAGATGATCTCTCAACTCTTTCGTCTAGCTTATTTAACTTATTTTTTAAATTAGGAGAAAATTTATCAAATACTCCCTATTATTCACCATCATTGAATCATTAAATCTTAAATATTTTAATGCCAATATTAAAAAAAAAAAAAATTTAATGCCATATTTGGGAAAGACAATTTGGAATTAGCTCAAATTTATTGTTTGACAAATAAAAAATTATCAAATTTGGATTTGAATTAAATTTCACCATTGTTTTTAAATTAGTTAAAGTTGAGAATTTGAAAAATGACTACCTAAATCTTGTCATTCTCAAATTATTTATTTATAATTTTATAATTAAAATCCATAATTAGAACCGAAATACTTGTTCCCAAACAATACATAAATTGTTTTTAGTAAAATGATAAAATGTTGATGTTAAAAAAAGTTTATATCAAAATGATTCAACAAGACATTACTTGACGATGATGTTTTAAATTATAAAATAAAAAATACAAATACAAAATGAATCAATCAACATTTATCTAACAAAATTAAATGAGACAATATTAGTGATAAGGAGATTATTAGTAATTAAAAGACAATCAAATCTCCGTACATTCTTTAAATGTAGATTATATTTTTGCCTTCAAATCTTAATTAAAAAGTGAAGTACTACTGAATTGTAGTACCCATCTAATGTACATTTGATATTTACCATATAATTATAGAACCCTTTGATTGATTTGTTAGTAATAAAAAGTGATAATAGAGATGATTTTTTATGTGAAATAAATTTTAATGCTAATGAAATTTTGATATTAAGGATTTTTTTTCATAACTTTCTATTACCATTTGTTATGCCTTATTTTAAAATAATACTCCCTCCTATTCAACCAATTAATCACATTTACTTTTTACACATTTGTCGAGACAATATTTTGACCCTTAATATTTTCTAATTATGCCTAATTAAAAATTAGAAAATTTGATATTAATAATCCTTATATTGAGACAAATCAAGCAAGATCCTACTTGACTATGTTTGAACTTATAGATCAAAAATAAAATACATATTAAGGGTGACAAGTGAATAGTAACCCAAAAGTAAATGGAACTAATAGGAAAAATAAGAGGTAGTAATGGATTAAAAAGAAATTTGTGAAGTAAATTGTTGAAGTGCCCATGTGTTACCCACATGTGAGTTATCCCACATCGGAGAATGAAAAGAGTATGCATCACTTTATATATTCAAGGAGTAACTCCTACTATTACCAATTGGTTTTAGTAGTGAACCTTCTTTGGGTTTATGAGTGGACTACTTGTTTGGGTTGCCCAGACCCATTTTCTAAATTCTATCATAAATGAAATACATAATGGAGAACAAATATAATCATTATATTTGTCAATAAATTTTCATGTTAATTACACTAATTTTTTATTTTATTTACAATATAATACCGACTACGAGACAAGAAGTTGTAGTATAAAATCAGTATGTTATCCATTACTCTTTAATCTTTATATTTATATCGTGTGGGACAAGGATGCATATTTATTATGCTTCGTTTGTATTTTACTCTTTAACAAAAATATGGAATATGAAATAACTAATTAAGCAAAATTAAAAGTTAATGCACCTTTTAATTGAGAGATAAGTGTCATCGAATGCCTTGACTTGGCTAGAATGCTAGAACCATCCATGCTTGCTCTTGGTGTTGACTGAAGTCTTCTCCACGAGTTTACTAGTTTTTACCGATTAAATTGATTACATTAGCTTAGCATAATTTTTAAGGATATTGAAATTGCAAATAATACATATTTCTATATCTTATCACTTATCAAGTATTAATGAAACGTATATTCCTTTTCATTATAAAGAAAGATAATATTGTATATATTCAACTCTTAAATTTGACCTACCTACAAGTTTTAGTACAAGTTATTTATTGACATTGACGAAATCCTATATTGAAACTTTAATTTATGTTAGTATTCGCTAATATGGAGTTGGACTTTCACCTGTACTCCCTCCGTCTCATTTAATTTGCAATATTTTCTATTTTGACCCGTTCTATTTAATTTGCATCATTTCTAGTTTTGGACTATGGCCCACCACTTTCTTTTAATCTCATCTATACATTTTAACTTTCTTTTAATTTCATCCATATAATTCATTCTCTCTTCATTTACTATCACTTCTTTAATTTTTACTCACTTTCTCTTTGATGCAAATCAAAAAGGACAAATGAGTATTGGCGGAACCTACTCTTGGGTAAAGGTGGACCATGGCGCTTTCATATATGTGTAAGAATAAAATATTAATAGAATGATTGACCTAAAAATAATTTAATCTCTATGTTTTGCAATGTTAATATGAAAATTGAATACACCTTTAATTTAGAGATATTTGTGATTGGACTCCTTGACGTGAACCATCCATGCTCGCTCTTACTGTTGACTCAAGTCTTCTACACGAGTTCACTAGCTAGTTTTTACTGATTAAAATAGATTTGCATCAACTTAACATAATTTTCTATCAATTTCATTCTTTACAAAGCTAAAATTTTTAATTTTGAGTTTTGTATATGATGTCCTTAGTAAAGTGATTGGTTGATTCATATATACAAAATCAAAATGCAAATAATACATACTTTTATATGTTATTATCAGTTATCAAGTATCAGTCAAACATACATTCCTTTGCATTCAAAAAATAGTATTGCATACATTCAATTCTTAGATTCGACCTACCTAAAAGTTTTGTTACAAGTCATTTGTTGACATTGATGAAAGATGAAATCTTATATTAAACCTTAATTTATGTTAGAATTTGCATTGTATGTGTTAGAGTATATAACAATATGGAGTTGGACTATCACCTATGGTCGGAGCTAATAGTGGGTGAAGGATGGCTATGCCGCTTTCATATATGTATAAATATAAAAATATTATTAGGGTAATCGACATATAAATTATTTAACCTCTGCGTTTCGCCGTAAACATATAAATACTACGAAAATAAAGTTAGTTAGATATATGATTAAAGAAATTTGATTGTTAGAGAGATGAAAGAATTAATTAGAAGGTAATGAAAATAATTAATTTTCTTATTTTGTGGTATAAATTTACCCTAGGAGAGGGTGGGAGAATTTTTCACCTCCAAATAAGGGAAATCAACCTCCTTTTTATTCATCCTTTTTAATTTACTCTCATTCTAGCTCTATCATAATTATTTCAATAACTTCATTTGCATCTTTAATTACCTTAATTAGACTTCTTTTTTTCTCCCTTTAAATATTTAGCATTTATATTGTTTATGTTTTTGGCTTGAGGTGTTGTCCTCGTTTTTGTAAAAGTTATCTCCGCTGCGTGATTTTTGGGGTTTGCATGATTTAAATAGTTATCGTTCTTTTTCTTTAACTCAAGCGTTTACTTTGGAACCACGATCCGTGCTTAGCATGTAGATTTGAGAAGCCGGCGATGAATCATTCCGCCGTGATAGTTTTGATATGCCGTTGATGCGTTACTTTATTAAATTCTAAATAACTTTGTTTTTCTCTAAAGGACGCACAGTTTTAGGGCAGATGCTGCCGAAATTTCCACCCACCTTTTTAAAGTTAACCTTTAACGTTTATCTAATTTCTTTTTTTTTCTTTTTCTCTCAATCCAAGCGACCCCTTAGAGTTACAATTGATTTCTTTTATAAATTATAACTGATTGATCACTTTATATATAATTGTTCTCTTAATTGATCACTTTAACGTCGAAATTGAAAACTCTGAATAATTTATTTAAGGTTATAAATTTATAAGTAGAAATTAATCATTTTATTTTCAAAATTGATTACTATCAGGTAAAAAATGAATTTTTTTAATTTTAATTAATCTATTTCAGGTTTATTTCAAGTTAAAATTGATCATGTCAAAATTAAATTTTTTTATAATCTTATAGGTAGAAATTGATCACATTAACATTGATTATATTGTGAAAATGTGGGTGATCAGAATCTGAAACAAGTGAGCATTCACAACAAGTATCACCATTAGCTAAGAAGAGAAGAAGAGAAGAAGGTGGTGCAAGAGAAGTACCAAGTGGTTCCGAAACACCACCGGCGCCACCACCGCCACCGCCACCACCGCCTTCTCTGCTGTCACATACGGCGGTAAGCTCACTTGAAGAAGTAAGCTCAGCCATTAGTAGAAGTGCAACATTGATATCAGAGACAATTCAGGCAAATGAGGAAAGAGAAGAAAGAAGACATAGGGAGATGATGAACTTACAAGAATCAAGATTAAGGATTGAAGAATCTAGATTAGAGATTAATAGACAAAGTCTTAATAATTTAACTGATGCAATTAATAGGCTTGCTTCCTCCATTTTCAATTGGGCTAATTCTCAACAAACTCAACATGCTCCTCCCTAATTATTTTATTAATTATCTTAACGTCATTAAATGACTCTTTATCAAATTATTATTTTAAAGAAAGTTAAAATGTACATAAATTCAAATTGGGTTCTCAACTTTCTTGTCTGAAACCCAATTTTCAAAATAACAATGGGATGTGCATGAGTAGTATAGATTGATTTTTAAAATTATAATTTTTTTATTTGTCTTAAAGTTGTATGTTCTATTTTGATGATTCAAGGGAAAAAAACTTTAGATAATGATTGTAATTGGATGATTCACATATCTTGTAATTTTTTTGGTTCAAAATAATATTGCACATTTTTATTACATTCACACCCCGTTTAATTAGTGATACTAAATGGTGGTGATTGATGAGAATGATTATTGTGTAAAATTTCATCAAAACTTTCATGTCATTCCTATGGTAACGAAACTTTGATCACAAAAAAGTTTTTTTTGTTCACAAATTTCTATTACCATCAAATACCACATCTCCCATTGGAATGAATTTTATGAACAATATGAGATGATTGAAGGTTGTCAAGAATGGCCATCAAGGTAACAAAGAGATTTTTCAACCAAAATTACACCGAGGTTTATTACCACCTACCAAACGGGCCGTGAGTGACATTTTCTATTGATGATTAATTGTTGTTTTGATTGAAAAAAAACACTTCACATTACATATCAAAGTAGAACATAGTTTTGAAAACAATGTGGATATTTAGTGTTAGGGAATGGGGCTTCACGAAAAAACGAAGTTTTAAGGGATTATAACTTTAATGAATGAAAATACTTAGGCATTCTTGAAATCTTTCCTTACGCTTTATTTATTTATTTATTTATTTTTTTGAATTTCTTCCTTACGCTTTATTTATTCCACTTGGTGCTTAGGATGTTTGTGAAACATGCTAATATAAGAACCTTATGATTTAGAAACATAATAAAAACAATATATTGAGATAGAGAATAAATGAGTAATAGAGTTTAGAAATGAGTAATGAAATTCCGATTTAGGTGAGGTCATTGCTTTATGGGGGTATTTATGAAGTCCCATTATTGCTGGCAAAAACCTCCATCTCACTTCCTTAATTGTCACCAAGGCATGGAGAATAAGGGGTAACTTTCAGCCCATGAACAAAATCTTATAGAAACGATCGAGTATCATCATCATTATTATCATCATAATCGTACGGTACAAAAACTCATTAAAATGATTCGTACCTAGTGTATCATTCATATAAGGATTATGATCAGGGTCTGAGATGGAAAGAAATGCCACAACCCATACCCATATACACAACAAAAAAAATTGCTTCTACCCACACTTATTTACCCACACTTGATTAAATATGGGCATAATATTTAATTTAACCACGCTTATTAAACATGGGTAACATAACCTCACTTATAACTGTGGGGAAAAACAAATTTAAAAGACAAAAACTCAAATTGAAAATGCCACTTCTTTTTATCCTTATTTTCAGCCAAAACAAATTGTAAATGCGCCTTCCTCCCAAGTTTCACGAACTGCAGCTGATCCTCACAAAAATTGAAACATTGTGTCCCCTTTTCTTGTAAATTTCAGGTCAATTCCCTATTCTTTTACTTCAATTGTTGATTCGTTTTTTGTCATTAATGATGAATTTTGAACGATTCATGCTTAATTTGTTTAGGGCTTTAAAGAATTAAGGGCTTTTTGGAGGATTTACAAAATTTTCACTCTCATCCACTCACAAAACTGCAGCAATTTGATAAGTTTAGATAATTTAGGGTTAGCAGATTGAGTTTGTATGGTAAGTTTGTGTTCCCCTTACTTATGGTATTCCTTTGGTTTTGCAAGGAGCAGCCATTTCAGTTCTTCATTCTGGTTTTCCTCTTCCTTCTCTTCATTGCTTTCCTTGATGTTATATTCTCTACAACACTAGATTGACATGTAGGAGTGTTAACAGCAGTATGTACAAAGTAAATCGAACATAGAAGCTACATGGACAAAGGTTTAATAGTTTATTAAATTGTTTTTTTAGATAGATTTTCATGATCATTTTGACATTTTGATTATTCTTGACCTTGAAACCATTTTATTGTAAATCGGAATTCAAAATTTTGGGTTAGGGGTTTTGTTTCGAAAATGAATTGCTGCAATACTACAAACATAATTTGCATTTAGTGGGATATATTTAGCGACATTTAATTTAAATGTCGCTATTTTAAATTTTTTATAGTGTATATAGAGGATTTAGTGATATTTATTAGACCCTTTAGCAACATATTAAAAAGTCACACTAATGGATAGGATCTACTGACATTTTTTGCAAATGCCACGATAGACTGTAGTTATAATAATTACATAAGCCACTAAAGATCAAATAATGTCGCCAAATCACTTTATAGTAAAACTTAAAATAAAAACCAATAATTATAACACTAAAAATATGAATTAGTGACATTTTTTTAATGCCACAAAATTCAATGTCACAAAAAGTTAAATTTGTTGTAGTGCAAGACGGTTTGTTGAGTTCCAACGAGATTAAAAAGGTTTGATAGTTTACTAAATCACAAAGTTGTCTTACCTAGAATTTTCCAAGATGCTTCATGTTGTATTTAGGTGAACATGTTTGTTGTTGAGTATATTAAACAATTATAGAATCATACAATACTGAAAATGTTGGCCAACTTTTACCACAAGAATGATCTGATACTAAATCAATGGTAATGTTCTTTGGTAGTTCAAATATCATTTCCATAGTGTTGGCCAAGTAAGTTTTGATGATGACTTAACATTTATAAACAAACAAAGTTTTAGAGATTGTGTTGTAGGTCGTATATCCGATTTGTTAGAATCGTAGATGGCACCTAAGAAGCTTGTTGGAAGAATGCTGCGTGTCAAAGTCAAGGTCAAAGTCAAACGAGTCAATCTTGAAGGTCAAATAAAAAGTCATACAAGTTATCCCAGTTCCAAGATTGATAAACTGAAATAAGATCAGATGGAGACAGTGCAGAGTTCCAAGTGAAGCTGTCTGAGAATAGAATCAACGAAAATAGGAAAATAAGTTTTTCTTTTATTTAGTTGGTTTGTACGGATATAACAAGAAGTTGCACAGGAATATTAATTGGCAAAAATTAATTAACTACCTTGAGAGCTAAAATAAGCTTTCCTAATTAATCTCCACAAAAATAGGAATTTACTATTTTTAGCCTAATTAACCGTGGGACTTGGAGTAACTCCCAAGTTTCCTACCAACCTTCTCACATCATTAGATAATGGGATTATGGCTTTGTTACACGGTCCTATCTCTTATAAAAGAGATATTGTAACCGACCATAGGTGCGTTAGTGCCCAATAAAGAAAATCAAGAGAGATCATTCAAGAAAAGGAAAATATTCATTTGCGTAACTTGCCAACTAATTCTCAAATATTTTCCTTGTGCAATCTTTAGTCTTATCCAATTTTAGAGAATTATTCTTGTAAAGGGTTCTTAAGTGTTGTAAATTAGACTTGGGAAGTCTAAGGAGGAATTGTGAGAAACAAACGAGAGAAAGAAAAGAGAATAGAGAAGGAGAAAGAAAAGAAACGAGGCCTAGAAGAGAAGAGAAGAAAGTGTTTTATGTAATTGAGCTATAATTGCCTAAAGCCTAATAAAGGAAGATTAAAATCCGAAGTGGTCGTGGCTTTCTTTCTAGTAGGCCTAGAAAGTTTCCACGTAAAATTCTTGTCTCCAATTTACATTCTTGCATGTTGCTTTAAGTATTTTGTTTGATTTCAAATTCCGCAAAAACAGGGCATAAATACTAAGAAAAAGCAATACAACAATTCACCCCCCTTTGTTGCATTCATAATCTCTAAGTGTTTCTACACATAGGACTGCTTTGTTGCTACTGTTACGTACTGTTGTTGTTGATGCTGATGTTATGCTGTTGTGTTATGTTGTTTTGATGATGTGTTGCTGTGTTGTGCTGCTTTGGGGGTTTTATCGATGCTTTTGTGTATATTTGTCCTTTGCTACTGCTTTCTTGAATGATGATTGTTGGGATTTGTACATTTGGATGTGTGATAAAAACTTTGAGGTAACGAAGAAAAAGTGAAAAATAAAGAAAGGAATACCATGGAAATCAAAAAGTCGCAATGTTTGTTCAGGGGATAGTTGAATTTTGCAATTTTATCCCAAATTAGGGGAAGACATAGAATAAGTTTTTATGTATGTAATTGTCTTTCAATGTGATCTTTTTTTTGTTTTTTGTTTTCTTTTCTTCAGATATTGTTTTCTTGAATGCTGATTGTTGGTAATATATATTTGGATGTGTATGCAATCGCATTACGAGTTGATGAAGAAAAGTGAATTAGAAAAGAAGTAACACCAAGGAAATTTGTAAGCTAGTCAAAATGTTGGTTTAGGAGATAGTTGGATTTGGTAATTTACAGTTAATTAGGAAAGATACAAAATGTGTGTTCGTGTTTGTAATTGAGTGTTTTTGTTGAGTAGGATGTGTTATTTAAAGAGATGTCATACATACTAATCTCGAGG
Organism: Amaranthus cruentus; assembly: GCA_019425755.1. NCBI lineage: Eukaryota > Viridiplantae > Streptophyta > Magnoliopsida > Caryophyllales > Amaranthaceae > Amaranthus > Amaranthus cruentus. Next base: position 19,801,409 of record CM033459.1, read on the forward strand.
CTTAGGATGCTTGCTTACAAAATTGTATACTTGTCGGTGATTTTTGTTTAAGACTAGACATATGTTTCTAGTTCTTTTGTACATTCAACCTTCTATCAAATTATATTTTAACAGGAGTATTGTGAAGTTTGATCTTTAATTTCATTGTTGATTGGAGTCGTTGTGAGGATCAAACTTTCATGCAAAATAATGTTGATTATTAGTTTTATTAATTATATTAGCCGTTTTGATTTGTGAGCGAGTTCACTGCAGTTAAGCCTGTTAAACAGATCAGGTTGGGCCAGGTTCGGGTTCGGGTTCGGGTTATATAAACAGGTCAGAAAACCCTTGACCCAGACGCAAGCTATTTAGTTAATTGGGTCGAAAATCACAACCTTGACTCGACCTGGAACAGATCAGGTTGACCTGATTTTGACCCACTTAACCCATTTATAGTTTCTTTGTTTTCGTTTTAAGGTTTTTAACATTGTTTAAATCTAAACTTTTTAGGTTTTAATTTTAATTTTATATTTTTTTGTTGTTTATTTTGTATTTACTATGAAAAATAAGAAAATATTAAATGAATTAAGTTTAAATTATACTTATTGATTTAACTCGAAATTAAAACATTTAATTAAATTGGTTATACAGGTTTTTTTCAGGTTTAAAATGTTGACATGAACCTAACCCAATAAACAGATCAAGTTGGGTCGACCCAATTAATTAATTGTATCAAAAGTCTCAACCCAAACCCACTTATTCCGGGTTAGGTTCAGGTCGGATCAACTTTTGCCAGCCCTAACTGCAGTGATTACTTAGAAAATCCTATTTCCTATATCAATGAAATATCACACTCTACTTAAGCCGAGTTCTGGAAGAAGCATAAAATGAGTATTTTAAGGTTCTGATTTGAATTTTAAGTATGAGAATCTGGAAGAAATTAAAAGAGATTTAACATGTATGAATGAGATATGTTGGATTATTATAAACTAGTGGCAAAGAGAAATTCAGTATTTAGCTTCTTGAAGGGTCCATTGGCAACAAAATGCAAACAAAGGTTAGATTATTTTAAAAATTCAAAAGGTGGGATTATTGAAAGGTAATCGGAAATAAGATGGATTATGATAAAGAAGGAGAAGATGAGAGTTAACCAGATATAACAGGTCATTTTCTAAAGGTTCCATCGGCAACAAATTGAAAGCAAAGGTTGAATTATTACAAAATTTTCAAAAAGTGGGATTATTGGTAGGTAATTGAAAATATGTTGGATCCAAAAATATATGGGAAACATAATGCAATAGTGCAAAAAGTTCAATAACATGAGTATGTTGAGGTATGATAATCTACACATACAAACACCGGTGAAGTAACTAATACCATTTCTCTTCCTGGTCAAATTGTATCAATGGGTTCTACTTCACAAGGTCGTGGTGGTCCGTCCAGCATGGAGATTGTAACTAACGTAAATCAGTTCGTCAAGAAGAAAAAAGCTTCTGTGTATGGTGAGGTTGTAAGGAATCTCAACAGTGCAAGGGAGCATGCTTTGTCATTCAATGTAAGCCTACAAATTTATAAACGTCTACTATATTTTTTTTCTTTTTATCTCTATGCTTATAGTTGTATTATGTATTTTTTTAATTTCATTTTTATGTTTTTTACTTTTAGGTTTTGATCAATGTATAGAAGAATCATGGAAAAGGGAACTTTCACATGGTAGCATTTAGTTTCATGAAACGCCAGTGGTAGTATTTTTATAAGATTTTTCAACATGATAACATTTAATTTTTGCTCTCAAATGTTTAATTAACCATTTTAACATTTAATTCATCGATTAATTTATCAACGCCATTAAATGTTGTAATAATTTTATTTTAGTTCACATTATTGGCATTATAAAGTTCAAAAGGTGTATTACAAACTGATAAGTGCAATTATTTGCACTCATCGCGTACTTTTTTATGCTCATTTTCGATGTTTAGGAGCGATTTAAGGTTATTTTGTGCGTTTTCACTCCATTTAGGTACTCCATGTCTAATTTGTAACCAAATGGGTGAATTATGGTACTTTGATGTGTTTTTGTGGGTGTTCGGTGCTAATCGTGTCTACAGGGCTCAAGGATCGAATCAAGCTATCAATTGAATCAAGTTGTGATCAAAAGAGCAAGTTTCAAAAGCATTAGTCTCCAGTAAGCATAAGCCGAGTCGGCTGAGGTGCCACCATAAGCCTCGACGACTCGGCTGTGAAAGAAAAGAAAAAAACGCATTTTTCCAGAAGTAATCGCCAACTCGGCGACAAGGGTAAGAAAAGTGACCGCCGACTCGGCGGTTATTGATGAAGAGATTATCAGTTTTCTAGAAGGTACAGCCGACTCGGTGACGTGTCTGATTTTGGTACCGCCGACTCGGCTGCGTAGGCTGAAGGGAATATCAATTTTTCCAGTAACACAAGACGACTCGACAGAGCTTAGGGTTAATTTAGAGAATTAGTATAAATAGGCCCCTAATGACTGATTAGGGTTTTCCTCTCTTCTTCCTTCTTACTTTTGCTTAGTTTTTCTTCTAATTTTCATTACATAGTTTTTTTTTATTTACTCTAGCATTAATTTACTTGCAAGAACTCCAATCTAGCCTTTGAGATTCAATCTCTCTAGTTTGTAAGTTTCCTTTGGTCTTATAATTTTTAGTTTCAATTTATTGTATTAGCCTTTAATCTTTCTTTAGTGAACATTAAACCTTAGTTATTTTAATCTTCCTCTAATAAAAAGTTTAGTTTGTTTCTCCATTATTGCTCTTGAATTTATTGTTATTGTTATCAAGTATTTCATTATTGCTCATTTTAATTTGTCATCTATATTATTACCATTCATGTTTAGTATTAATCTTAAATTTGTTTTAATTGCATTTAGGACTGAACAAAGTTAGGTCTAAACCGTAAACCAAACCGCAATTTGAGTATTTGGTCTGATCTACGGTCTAAATGGTTTGGTCCCGTTTTTTTCAAAAAAAATACGGTTTACGGTCTGGTCTCGGTTTTAAAATTTTTCTGACCAGACCAGATCGTAAACCATACTTTGACCAAAAACCATAATGTTTTTTATAAAAACCGGGTTTCTACCTAGATATTTTGAGATGTTATTATTTTTATATAGTAATATATACTTGAATAATGTTGATGCAATCAACTAATTACAAATTATATTTATTTAGTGTTTGTAAGTGCAAAATATTTTCATAGAACATATATTAATTTGGAAATAAATATAAAAATAAAAAACCGTAAATCAGACCAGACGGTTTGGTCCGGTCTGGAAATTTTTTTGACCAGAATTTTTGGTTTGGTCTGATTTCAGTGTCAGACCAGACCAAACCGGACCGTGTGCACCTCTAATTGCATTCACCATGATTAGTGAGTAGATTCATCTTCTAGGGTTAGGGTTTTGAACCTATTAGTTGAGTATGATTTGATTTTTGAATGTGTCTATGAGGTTAAGGATTAATGTGGCTAAATTGTACTAATTAACCCTAAATTAAATATGCTTTGTCGGACTCGTCAATAGAACTAGCGTGTGAGATTGGGATCGACTTTGCTTTAGGGTGAATTTTAGTTAAATTCTTATTAATTCGTTCAATAAAACTAGCGTGTGAGAATCAAATTAATAGGGTCTAAATCTAATAGTAATTAATCAACATAGCGAGAGTTTGAGATTAACAAGATCATGTTTAACCACGTAATTGATCCAGATCTTCATAGACACTATTGAGAATTCAATCATACAAGACTTTAGGGGATCCCCGACACCCTAGATCTCCTCATCATATAGTTAAACCTCATTTTTATTATTGCATTCTTAGTTGTTAGCTCACAACCAATCAATATTTTATTCCCTTAAGCAAAATAATCAATTAAAATCATAAAGTCTTTTGTCCCAAGCTTCCTTATGTTCGACCCGCAGCTACACGTACACCGTGCCCTTGCGGTTAAATAAATTTGCGCATCACAAACACTAATAAATAATTCAAAAGGCGCATTTTATAAGCTCAAAAGGTGCATATCATAAGTTCAAAAGTAGCATTATAAGCACTAATACATATCTGCTTAATTGCTACAACATTTAAGGGCGTTGATAAATTAATAGGTGAATTAACATTAAAATGGTGAATTAAACATTTGAGAGCAAAAACTGTAAGCTACCATGTGGAAAAATCTAGTAAAATGATGAATTAAACGGAAATTACAAGAATTTAACGAAAATGCTACAACAGTTAGATAGTGCATAAACTAGATGTTAACATGTAGAAAAATCTTACAAAAGTGATGTGAAATTTTATTTTAACCACAATTTGCCTAATTTATAATTTGTACGTGAAGCTTTACAGGTCAACTCAAGGAAGCGAGTTAATTAATTTGCCTAATTTATAATTACGGGATACAAAACAATAAAATATGATTAAAATTATATCTATTCTAATGCTAATAGTAATTAAAGGACTCAAATACAATAATGAAATGAATTGAAATCGACAATTCGAGATTCAGTTAATAATAAAGAGACTCTAGAATGTTGGTAATCACTTAAATTCTCATATGAACACATCAAAAAATAACATATGTATAAGTTTAGATTATTTAGGTGGTTAAAAGTGATCTTGTTAACCTCGTATTTCTTGCTATATCGATTAACTATCAGATTCAAACCCTATGAATTTAATTCTACTAGCATAATCAATAATAATTTACTAAAATTTACCCTAAAGCAAACTTATTCCTAATATCAAATTCTTGTTATATTGAATAGGTTAAAAAGCCTTTTTTAATTTAGAGTTATCAATCCAATTTAATCATCAAAATCTAACTTTATAAGCACTGTCAATAAATTAGTACATACTTTGAATCTAATGTTAAACCCTAATCCTCTAATAAGAAATCTACTCACTAGAAATAGAGAATAACATAAAATTAATGAACAGAACCCTAATTACGATACTAGACATGATACAAATAAATAAAGAAGAAAATTAAATAAATAAATAAAGAACAGGATAAAAAGAAACCTACAAAATGAATTGCAACTGAGCTTTAAATTGCATAAGAAACTGAAAGTCCAAAGGAAAACACAAAATCAGGAAAAAAAATAACTTAAGTGCTAAAAACTAAATACTAGTGTATAACATATGGCAAAATAATGAAAAATCTAATTCCTATTCATACTTGGGCAACATTCCTTCCCAAATAACTAAAAATAACCTAAAAAGCCTAATTAAATTAAAAGATATTAAAATAATATAATACTTAACTATTGGGGAAACAACTGCGTGCAATTCCAGTGGCCAACCACCGAGTTGGAGGTCACTTTGTTTACCGAAAAGCCGAATCGACTTTCTTTGCTGATAAAAACTCTAATTTTCAGAATTTAACGTCGAATCTACGTCACACTTGTTGACTAGAAAGCCGAGTCGACTTTCTTCATGTTTCCAAACGCAACGCCTACTCGGTGTTGATTTTGATGCTGAGGAAGTCGGGTTCGCTTTCTTTGCTATGATGAACCCTATATTTCATAACCAAACACTGATTCAGCGTTTTCCCTCAATGTCGATGTTGAGTCGACTTTTTATGTTGATTTCTATACGTTTGCAGTAACATTTGTCGACTCGATTTTGGTGCATTATTTCCCAAAGCCTAGTATACTTGTACTTACAATATTTTTCATGACTTTTTTTCTTCCTTTAACTCTTAGAACACTACTTTCTTTCTTTCTATAGTGCCCTACAATTGTATTAGCCACATTTTTGCATAAATATACTTGATACACAAATTAAAGTAAATAAATGAGCCAAAAACAGTCCTATAACGCCTCTAATCTTCATAAAAGGAGTATAAAAGTACACAGAATAACTGAAAACAATTGCACTTATCAATGAGCAAAAACATATTTAAAATTTCATCTTGCTTGTTACATCGATTTTCTACATAAGAGATTGCTTATGGAATTAAATCCATAAAGAAGGCACTAGGTGTAGATGGTTTTATTGCATTTGGAATGCGATCAGATCAGGCATTTAATATGCAGTCTAGTAGTTCATCATTACTAGCTAGATATTCGAAGCCCTAAATTGCATAAGTGTGACACTCATTTTTAAAGTTCCTAAAGATTTATCATATAATATAGATTTATCTCTTGCTGCACGATTTTATACAAGATCATATCCAAGATGCTCAATGAAAGATTAAAGAAAGTCATTACAAAATTCATGGATATAAATACAATAAACTTTTTACCACGCTTGTATTTGACGTTATGTTTCTTTCAACTTAGATTATCAAAGGCTATAATAGTCTAATATGTGACTAAGGTGTATGATGAAGCTAGACCTCCAAAAGGCCAACGACTCAAAATTTTTTCTTTCCTCCATGATATAGTTGCTATAATTTGTTTTCCCATATAGTTTATGATTGATCATGACTTGTGTCTCCTTCGTCTCTTATAGTGTTCTTAATAGAAAGTCGTCGACTCTTTTCACTACTACTAAGGGATTAAGAAAAGGTGATCCTTTATCTCCATACCTCTTTGCTATAGTATCGAGTATCTTTGAAGAATTCTCAACTTATTCTAGTCTAATAAGAATTTCAACTATCATCCAAGACGTTCTAGAGTAAATATTACCCCTTAGCTATTTGGTAATAATCTTTTGATGTTTTTTATTTTCCTTCTCTTTCTTTTCTAGCTACTTCAGACTTGAATGAAAACTGTTTAAAATATATTGTTTATTACTCAAGATTCATAGTTTATTGCAGTGTTACGCTGTCTCGTTCTGCAGTTTTTGAATGAGTAACTCACCAAGAGATGATCAAGATTTGGAATATAAGGCTTGGTCATATGGGTGATAAGGGGATGCATTTATATTTATTGAAGTATTTATTTATAAAAATCTAATTGGTTTGCTTAGAGTTTTGGTCTGAGGTTGAAATAACCCGAATAATTCATCAAAAGTCTTTCGAAGTGTCAGAAAAAGTATTTAGTTAAAGGTGATTAAAAATCGGCCTGTTGCAATTGGTATATTATCGACGTAATAGCTCGATATAAGTATTAAGCTTCCGCATTAGTTATAATTAATCATGATTAAGCAAGTGATTAGAATCGGGATATTACATTTATTGTCCAAAAGATATATTCTATCCAGAGTAAAGGTTGACTACCTTTAGTTTTGTAAGCTTTGTATGTTCGAATAGCAACACATGTCAAAGTTCAGCAAGGGTGCTCACATGAAAAAAGAGGTGCTCGATTATATCAACTCAGACAATTGGGGTCCATCTATAATTAAAGGCATGTGGAGTTTCTTCTATTTCCTCACTTTTGTGGATGGTAAATCCTAATACAGTTGCCTTGGGTTATTTAAGTCAAAAGATGAGCCCTTTAAAGCTTTTAGGCAATAGAAAGCTTTGGTGGAAAATTGACTGGGGGAAGGATAAAAAAGCTACAAACGGACAATGGGTTTGAATTTTGTTAAGATGATTTAGTAAGTTCTGTACAGATAAAGGTATAAGTCGGCATCATACCGACTAGAAGACACCACAGCAGAATCGTGTTAAAAAGTGAGTTAATTAGACACTACAAAAGAGAGTTTGATGCATGCTTGATAGACGGCTCGGATCCTAGCTAGGTCGTTGAATGTTTAACTAAGTCCGGTCTATGCAATAAATTTATTCACCTTAATCAACTCTAATGACTAGCATTAGTGGTAAGTAAGGGGTCAGTCCACAGAGAAATGTTCATGTGACAAAAAGAGTTAAATGACAAAGAGATTTTTGATTTCGAGTTTTATAACGGAAACGGTTTTTAATAGCAAGTTTCAAACAATAAATACAAAGCTAGAGTTTGCGGAATTTAACTTCTTGATTTGCTAAACGGATGGGTTGAAAATATGTTTTTAACCATTTTTATGATGAGAAAGATCTTTCTAATTTAGCTCCACAACTTCTGGGCATAAGAACTATATAGTTACTAATATGGTTTAGGAGATTCGACTTTTGGGCGTAGAACTCGACCATACTAATAATGCCCTAATACATGTTCATGACCTCCAATTTATGTTAAACAAGAAAGAATCATACAAGATAGGCATGGTTCATCATCCTAAGGACTGACTAGGTCTCGAAGGAATCCTAATAAAGTTAGATTCTGGGCTACTCATTGCTAGCATGAATTCATACTTCACAAGTGTTCAAAGCAATCAAGCAACATAAATTGTCCATGGATGGAGGTCGAAATGGACTTTCGATTCCTTAACATGGAACTCACATATTCTTTCATGTACATATTTATGCTCAACCCATTACCCCATAAGCAAATCAATTAGCTAACTACATCCCCAAACTCTAGAAAAAAGACTACTCACTCATTGTGATGAATGAAATAAACACATGAGTTATCATACCATACATGATTTTTGCAATAAACTAAAAGAAGTATGAGCTTAGAATAACTTACTATCCTCAACTATGGAGGGGTTGAAGACAACTATGATAACAACAAGAGCTTCAATATTCAAATGATAAAATACTCCACATCAAGTTGTAAACATAAACGCACAAAATTCTTGAAAATTCCTTGATTAAATACCAAAAAAAGATTACTACAAACTACTAGTGTTTAATAATAAAGTTGCAACTCAAATGCTTGATTCTTAGAATTAAAGTGCTAAGGAAAGTATTTTTATGAAGACTAGACAAGTTTCTGAACTTAAGAACTACTTAAAACACTTTTAAGGATGAATATGGAAAGAAAGAAGAAAGGACGAAGCTAAGCTCAGCTTGTGAGCAGATGGGTTTCACTTCCCTTGAGAACTTGGGTATTTATAGCCAATTTCAAGTGCTCATCCACTTGCCTTTGTTATGATTGTAGAGATGGTCCAACAAGCAACCTTCTCCATCATTAGAACCATATGCACAGGAATAGGAGGTTTGAAGCACGCATGGGGAAAGATTGGAGGAAGCATGAGGCATGAAATCACGGGTCAAAAATGTAACAACCCGACTTACCATTGACTAAGCAAGACAGGTATATCACGGGGTTTACTAACCCAAGTAAGTCAAATCTCAAGCCATTGACAATGTTCATCACAATTTATCTTGCCCAAAACATTCAACTCAGATCATAACTCGCGGAAGCTCACAAGAACTTAAATAAAACTAAACAACTAGTCTTAAGTTCAGGAATCCAAAACCAAAGTCTGAAATAATCATACAACTAACTATAGAAAACCTAAGATAGTCATCATAATCAAATCTACTACACTCTACAATCCAATACGGACACTACAACTTCAATATATACAAAAATCCAAAATATTTTCCAAGAATACTCAAATCATCTCCGCTCTATCCCATCGTTCCCGGCTAGTACCGATCTGTAAACAATCTAAAAGATGAAAACAACAGGGGGTCAGATTAAACTGAATGAGAAGTAACAATCCAAAACAACAAAACACATTAATTCAAAACATCGGTATAAAAACAACATCCTTTTCCTAGATCTATGTGCGCACAGGGAGTCTAGTTTGAGAGGTGCCCCATAGCTCTATGACTATGTCGCTCTTGGGTGAGGCTAGTCAATATTTGAATGACAATTCACCTCAAAAATAGGGAGTAGAAGACAATGTCCCTCAACTCCGTCAATAACCAGCTCGCAAGCCCGATCCATCGACCATATCATAATCATTCATAATCAATTCATCATCGATATTCATCAATTCAAAACAATTTGATAAAGAAAATATTTTCGAAACAGTAGTCTGGCCAGACCCTTTAAGGGACTGCTACTACTCACCGACAATGTTGCTTCAAGGAGACGAGACCGGTTCACTGCAGCTGACTAAAAGGACTCGTCACGTAGTCGTATCCTGAAGCATGCCAGTAAATATAATCACCAAAGAGCGTTCGACACTACTACACTATATATAACTTATTACATCTCCTCCTACGTCTATAGCTGAATCTAGCTTCTATTCTAGCAACATAACATCTTTTAAATAACAATTACTTATAACCTAAAGAAAACCAAAAATCCATACTATGCTCATCATCTAATGTTTTTCTTCAGTCTAAGCCCTCTAAGCCCTTATTCTCTTAACATAACAAGTTGTGATTATATGCATACTCTACTTTAATCCAATCATATGAAAGCAAAGATTTATAACCAACATCTAGAATTGTCCATTGATCCACTTAATAACAACAAAAACTTATCTACCATTAATGATTTCTCAAGAGCTCCTAACCCATCCAAGGACACCAAATATCTATAGTCTTTTACTAACAACCATTGTATCCAAATCCTAATCCTTGTAATTTTCATACTAGCTAACATTTCCAACAATTTACACCAATATTCATCGATTTACCACCAAATCATCATTTGTCTGATTTACATGTAATTCTTTTATAAATTTTTCCCAATTACTCCATCATCTCAATATCCAATAATTCATTACTCATCAGCATTTGTCCAAATTTTACTTAAACAAGCATACTCGACACTTCTTTAATGATAGATTCATCTACATGATTAAAGATTCTTTAATTGGAAAGAAAGAAATAAAACCAATAATAAGGGGAAAAGAAGAGTTTACTACCTCCTGTGACGACAGCAACAAAGAGATGAAGAAGTCAGATTTGAAAATTGATTTATGGCTTGAATCTTGATGCTTAATCAATAGGACCACAATTTCACTTGTTTTTCCCCATTTTCGACAGAATTTAGGTCAAGAAAGTAAGTTTTCGGTTGCCTCTACATACATTGTGGTTTGAATTCAAAGAAAGTTAGAAAGGAAGAACAATAAGCCATAGTTTATACAAAACAACTCAAGTAGCATAGATAGATCTTTTACCTTGAAGAATCACGCAAGAATCGTTTGCCCTTATTTCGCACATCAAGAGACAAGAGTTTTCGACCCTCTAATTTCAGAGAAAAAGGTCGAGAAGAAGAAATGAACTGCGTTTGGTCTTGCTCGAAACTGAAATGGTGAAGCTAACAAATGGTTTGAATTGGTTGAAGGAAGAAGAGAAATGGTTGCCTTGCTCTTATGGTTTCACGTGAAAGAGGAAGAAGAAAAAAAGATGGTTTGGTCTTTACTGGGTACTCACGAAATGGAAAGGAAAAGGGCGGGTGGGTTTTTATTTTATTTTATTATTATTATTATTATTATTTTTATTATTATTATTATTATTATTATTATTATTATTATTATTATTATTATTATTATTATTATTATTATTATTATTATTATTATTATTATTATTATTATTATTATCATCAACCCATGTAAATATCCACACTCCACGCGTCATTATTTATTTAAACTTTTTTTTATTTATTCAAAATTCCCGAACAAATTTCTCGAATGTTACAAAAAAGCAAAGAACGATCTGCAGGTCTGAAAGAGTCGGGTCGACTGGTACTGGTCGACCAGTCGACTGGTTTGTACCTGATGCGCACTGCGTATTTGAAATGTCATAACTTGGTCGTTTCTTAATGAAATGGGGCATGTGACCAGTTTTTTTAAAGATAACGGACCCAAGTTTAATCTCCAATAGAAATATCTATCAAATTCCAAGTGTGGTGAAAGGTATGATCATTATAATAGGACCCTTTTGCATTTGATGATTGAAAAATGTAGCTTTTCTTTAGTTGGGCTTCTTTTTAGTAATTTGACTTTCCTTTTATCACCAACTTAGTTCCTAAGGTCACCAAGCCTCCGAGAGTAAGACGATATATATAATTAGTGCTTGTGATGGCTCGAAAACCTGCAAAAATTGACAAAATAACAAACACTAAACCAAAAGAGTAATATCCTCGAAAATAGGCATAAATTGACTAAATCAGAAGAATAAAGCATAAGGATGGCATAATATGAGTGAAAATTAGGGGGATAAAATGTACATAAATCATGCGTATCAATGCTCTCTAATGCAAGACTTGGGAGGAAGTACTACAGTAAAGCTGTAATCACAGCTTGTTAGAACAACAATAGGGTTCCTCATTCAAGACATAATTTTAAAATTACATTTAAGATGTGAAATAGTACGTTAACTGAATTTCAAATTTGAAAATATTTGGTTGTGTTGCTAATTACCATGTTGTGGAGGGTAAGTTGGACCTACGAGCCAAAAAAGGGTGTTTTATTGGGTCTATAGATGATGTAAAGGGGTTTAAAATCTATTCAGCTTTAGAAGGTTGAGTTAATATTAGTAGGGATGTTATATTTGACAAAAGCATCATATATTCTTTGAAAAGCATAAAAAATTTAGACTTAGAAAGGAATATGGAGAACCCGATGCAATAAGATAATGTTCTTCAAGTGCGTCCATCTATTATTGTTTATTACCTTAGGTACCTCTTATTGATGATGGTACTAATGGTTCAATACCAATTACTCTTGACCATGTGATTACTTTTACTCTTTCAAAACTTTAGGGAGGAAGTGAAGTAATCTGATCAGGTTACATCATTTTACTTTGTGCCTATTCTTGAGAAGCCTAAGAAGGCTATCATGTTGATTGAGGAGATGGAAGGTAAAACTTGTTGGGTTGAAAAGTTGACAGGTATGCATTAAATGTAGCTTATAAAATTGAGTTATTTGAACCAGAAACATATAAATAAACGATTGCTTGTAGTGACTTAACGCAATGACTTGCTATAATGGGTGAAGAAATGCTATCTCTTTACATGAAGAGAGTGTGGGAATTTGTGAAGGTGAAATGGAGAAAGGATGTATGTAGTAAGTGGCTCTTTAAAAGAAAGAAGGGTCATTAGAAGCTGAGGGAGTCTATGATAGAGCTCGACTAATTGCAAAAGGGTTCAGTTAGGTAAAAGAGGTTGACGTTATGGAGATCAATTTCTTATGTGGTTTTTCATACTTCGTTACAATGTTGCAATCCATTGTAGCACATTTTGATCTTGTACTTTAGAAGTTAGATGTCAAGACAACCTTCCTTGATGGTTATTTAGAGGAGGAAATTCTGATGAAGCAGCCCAATGATTTGAGGTTGTTGGTAAGAAACATTATGTTAGTAGATTGCTATAGTCTTCGTGTAACACCCCTGAATTTTCGACCCCTTATATGGAACCAAAACTGCAAATGACCGGAGGAAATTTGAGTGTTACATTAAAATAAAATCCATAAAATAATAATAAACTTTAAAAATGTGAGTAGAAACTTCGGCAACATTCCCGCTAAAAATCGAGGGTGTGACGAAATATAAAGCACAATAAGATAACTAAACTCATCCAAGGCTTTAAAATCTCATACACAACAGAATGATTCATTGTCGGCTCCCCAAATCATCATTGCCAAACAAGGATCGTGGTTCTAATGTCAACACTTGAGTTTTTAAAAAGAATAAAACACTTCAAAAACATACAAGATAATCATTTTTATTTTCATACTCATATAAACCCTAACTTCTCTATTTTCAAATCACCATAATCACACAAACCCATAACAAAAAATCAAGATATCATACTCAAATTTAACAAGTATAAACTGTAACTAACAAGAACTTAATTATCAAGAACATACAAAATCAAATTGGGTTAGAAATTGCTCACATAGAGTTGAGAGGATGATGGAAAAGGCAAAGAACTTCAACCAACTTGAGAGGGGGACCACCGGTTGTGGCTGCTGCTGGTGGCCAGCGGTGGATACTAGTGGCGACGGCTGCCGACAGCTGGTGGTGGTGGTGGTGGTGGTGGTGGATAATTCTTGGTATTAAGGAAGGGAATGTGAAGAAGAAAGAAAGAAAGAGATGGAAATGAGGAGTAAGGGTATATGGGTTTTTATTAGGAAAAATTACCCTAAATAATACAAACTTTTAATTTTTCCCTACAATAATATCAACTATGGATTAATATTGAATAATACCAACTATAATGAAAGTTTTCCACTAACATCCATTTTTAACTCAAACTTCTAAAATAGGTTATTTTCTAACAAAAAGAAAGTTAAATAATATATTTAAATCAAAACAATTAGCCCTCCCTTTCACCCTCATGTGCACCACTCCACCCTAAGCCCCTTACATCCACGGGCGCTACCCTAGTTCATTTCTCCCACCCTAACACCACCACACCCACCACAAACATCAACCAGTGAATAAGTAGCAGCCACCCCTTGGCTTCCATTCACGAAATCTCCTCTCCATTGTCGCTAATAAAAAAACAGGTGCTCTCTTGAGAGCCCGTCTTTTGTGAAGACGACTCTCAAAAGTCCAGTCCAAATCTATATTTAAAATTGTAACAATATATATTTAGAATTGGACTGGGATTTTGAGAGCGGTCTTTACAAAAGACGCTCGCAAGTAAGAATTTGTGATAAAAAAAATCTCATTTTCCATGTCAATAGAGGGTGTGGGTAATGTGGGTTTATAGGTGGGAGGAGGTAGGTTTATGGGTGTTGGGTTCATGGGTTGCTGGGTTCATGGGTTTGTGAGTGGTAAGAATAGATTTTTGAGTGGTTTGTTTATGGGTTTGTAGGTGGTAGGGGTTGGGGTACGGTTAATTCATGGGTTTTGAGTTTTGGGTGGAGTTGGGTGAGGAGGTGGGTATGGGGGTGACAGTAGGAGGGTAGGCGTGGCTATGGGATGGACTTGGTGGAGGGTGGTGAAAAGGTGGGGTTTTTTGTTTTTGTTGAACCTACAATTGTAGGTTACCAACAAGTACAATGATGCTTGAAGGAAATATGTTTCAAAGGTTGTATTATTCAATATTAATCAATAGTTTGTATTGTTGTAGGGAAATTGTTGCAAGTTTGTATTATTCAAGATATATTTTATTATTATTATTATTATTATTATTATTATTATTATTATTATTATTATTATTATTCTTTCTCTTTTTTTCAACTCTACATCTTAATTCATCTATAAAATCACATATTTATTTACAAGCCTAATTTAACAACTTTCAATATTCAAGAAAAATTTTAAATTATAAGTATAAATTTAATATGAACATCTTTATTTAAGTAATTATAAATGTACACATATATAAATAATCGATATAAACTAATTCAAAATCATTATTAAATTAAAAAAATCTCTAAATATCATTATTTCAAATAAATAATAACGTAAAGAATTGACGCAGTGTTACACTTTGTATGGACTAAAGAAATCTCCCGAACTATGGTACAAGAGGTTTATTTCTTTTATTGTTATGCATAGGATTGAAACGATTTTATATGTTTTTGTGTGTATCATAGTAAGCTTGGTACTCTAAAGCTAAAAAATGTAAAACATAAAAACAACTGCATCAACATATCATGTAGTTAAACAAATACTTATCTAAATAAGTAATTTTACATTTAAATATACAAAATAAAACAACTTTAAATTTACCCTAAAAATCCTAATTCATAAAAGTTAGTAGTTATAAACCAATAAAAATATCCAAAGTAAGAAAACTTGATATGTGCATAGAAATTATCTTGGTATTTAGATGATAATTGTGTGCTCTAAAATGGTCAAGTAAGTACAATGGAAAAACAAAATAAAAAAAAATTAGTTAACAACCATTCAAAAAGAAACTAAACCCTAAAATAACATGAAGTTTGAAGAAGTTAAAGGTTGAAGAGATTAAAATAGAAATTATACCTTAAAGAGAAGAACACAACATCAATTTTCGTGGGTTTTCAAGAAGAACACTACAATAATTTTCAAAGGTTTTGAAAAGTTAAAGGTTGAAGATGAAGGTTGAAGAAATGAAGAACACGAAGAAGGTTGAAGAAGATGAAGAACAAGAAAAAGTTTTAAGAAGACGAAGAACGAGAAGTTCTTAAGAAGAAATCTAGAAAAAGTCTATGAGAATAAGATGGAATGTCCCTTGGCTTGCATACTCCCTTTTACAATAGAGTAAAGTATCAACAAATTCCTCTCAATGAAATAAGTAAGTTTGATCAAACAAAGCTATCAACCAAAATAATGATTCGCTAAGGTTTTTCAATAAATTTTGATGAGGGTTTCATTCATAAATAAATTAAAAATAGTAGTTAACAGACATTAGTGGTGATTGAACTCAAGCAACACTAATAAAATAAACAAAAAAAACGCGAAAAATTAGACAGAAGGCTGGTGATAAGTCATCGCCCCTGGCGACGAGTCGGCGCTTCCCTAAAGTCGACTCGACCTTTCCTTCCTGTCTCAAATTGAGACTTCAGAACACAAGCAACGACTCATCACCTAAAGCGACAAGTTGTCGTTTTCTTTTGTTTCCTTGTTTTGTTTTTTTTATTATAGACATTTATTTGAACTTACTATTTATAGTATATTGTCCCACTAATATATTTAGTATGTAATATATATTATCTAGGTTTATATACTCTAAATGTTCAACAATAATGTACGTAGTTTTGTATCATAATGGTTGATAGAATTAATGGGAAAAGGTTGTGATCTAAATCTAGTTGATATTTTTGAATTTCTATAAGGAAAACCTTTTAGAAGAGAGAAAACATATACGCTTGGACAAGCATCGTGCAATGAAATTGCTCCAGTTTCAATTCATCTTCATTTTTCGAGAAGAACCCTTAATAGACAAGTAAAACCTTCTATCAAAAGTTGGAAGTAACTCCCCGGCCCCTCGAACCGCCGGTGACTACTCATGGAGACTGTTGATTGGCCCCACAAACCAACACACACCTTTCCAGCGCACTTTGGCCTCACTCTTGCGCACCCGGGAAAACTTCCCAGGAGTTCACCCATCTTAAGATTGCTCCCCACTAAGAACGCTTAACTGTGGATTTCTTAGCAAATGGACTCCCATGAAAAGAAGATGCACCTTGTTGATATGAGTAGTCTATCAATCCTTTTTAATGCTAAATTTGGGGTATCACATTGCAGTCTTCCCATAACCCTTATTCGACTAAAAATCAGTGCCATAGCGCTATTTTTGAA
Organism: Amaranthus cruentus; assembly: GCA_019425755.1. Classification (NCBI taxonomy): domain Eukaryota; kingdom Viridiplantae; phylum Streptophyta; class Magnoliopsida; order Caryophyllales; family Amaranthaceae; genus Amaranthus; species Amaranthus cruentus. The sequence goes on from CM033459.1 coordinate 19,818,332, forward strand.
TATTGAATACTAGATCTGAGATAATAAACGTGTGCAAGTAATAAAGGAAGAAATAAGGAACACATTGCTTTAACGGGGTTCACTCAAACAAGATTACTTCTTGCTTGGTAATCTTTTTTCATGTATTAATATATCGATTTTGTAATTCTTGAACTCAAAACTCCACAAAAAAGAATTACAATAGAGATAGATTTAACACTAACTTTAATGTTTACATCAAACAAATAATAATAACTATACGATATGTTTGAGGAAATAGTTTCTTAATTCACAAAAAGAATAAACCATATAGGGTCCTAACTAATGTTCAGTTATCACCAAAATATCTTTTATGATAGGTACAATTATGTACATTAGTTTTTATCTTCTTTGATGTTAGACTAATACATATATAATATTATATATGTAATTATTAGTAGCGGACCTAGGATTTGAAGCATAGGGTTGCGAGCTTAATAAAAGAGTTTTGATTCTCATTAACAAGTAAAGCATAACTAGAGGTCTCATATGCTCCTCAAACATCATCCACAAAATCCACAAAAATACCCAAGCCAAACACTAGCCATAATCTCTCCACTAATTGTAATACCCTATACTTGAGAGTTCTTTGAACTCCTTCTTTGATAATATAAGAGTTACTACACACCGAAGGATGTAGCCCACGTTGGGTGAACCTCGTTAAATTTTGTGTCGTTTGTTATTGCATTATTATTTCCTACAAACATCCATTTCATATTATTTGCGTAATTTGTTTCACAAGACTTCATACATTAAATCTTGGTGATATTAGAGGTTGAAACACTTCGTTCTATCTCTAATATAACATCGTTTTCAATTGGTATTAGAGCCAAGTCGTTATTATCGTCATTTAGAGGTTGTATTGGTGCAACACGGCTACAATGAAACTCGATATTAAAAAGTTTGATAGGAGCGTAAATTTTGGCTAATGGCAAGTCAAAACAAAAGCAATATTGATACAAAATGGAGTTCATAAAGCACTTGATGGTAAGGAAATGATGCCCAAAGGCACTAGTGAGGCGAAATGGGAAGAAATGGATGCGAAGGCTCTTTCCGCCATACAACTTTGTCTCTCTAATGAAGTTTAGAGAGAAGTTGCAAGGAGGAAACTTCTAAAGGCATTTGGGAAAAATTAGAACCACTCTATATGGAAAATAGTGTTACCAATCGACTTTTGTTAAAGAGTCATTTGTATGATCTCTGATTGCAAGAAGGAAAGCCGATAAAACCGCACCTTGATAAATTTTACTCAATAATTATGGATTTGCAAAATATTGATGTAAAAGTGGATAATGAGGATTTGGCTATCTTATTGTTGGTTTCACTACCACCTTCATATAAACACTTTAGGCAAACATTGTTGTATGGAAGAGACACGTTGAGTAGTGAGGATATCACAAAGGCCTTAACACAAAAGGACCTTATTGATTCTCAATTTGCTCGAAAGGAGTCCAAAGATTCTAATGATGGTTTGTTTGTGAAGGATTCTGGTATGAACAAAAGGGGCATGGCTTGCAACTTTTGTAAGAAGAAAGGCCACCTCAAGAAAGATTGTTGGAAATTAAAAGTCAAACAATCCGATGAAAGCAAGTTCACAAAAGCTATCGTCGCCGAAGCTAGCTATGTTGAAGGTGAGGAATATGAGCTTGGTGCTCTCGTTGTTAGAAGTGAATACAAGGGTCGTGATTCTTGGATTTTTGATTCGGGATGTTCGAGACACATGACTTTTAACTCTAATTTCTTCTCAACTTATCAAAAGGTTAATGGAAGGAAAGTCATTATGGGCAATGAGGCTAGTTGTCCGATAGTTGGTATTGGAAATGTTAAATTTATCATGTTTGATAGTGTTGAAAGAACATTGACCAAAGTCCTTCATGTTCAGGTATGAGTAGAAACTTAATTTCCGTTAGTATTTTGGATAAAGAAGGTTATAGATGCATTGGTGAAGGTGGAGATTTGAAGGTTGCCAAGGGTCCTAATTTGTTTTTAAAAGGATCCATAAATGATGGCTTGTATATGCTTGTGGGTTCAACCTTAATTAGTTCGGCATGTGTGTCCATTACTTCAACCAAGCATGAAAATTATGAAGATGTTGTTACTTCTTTAAACAACGAAGGTTCGAGAATAGTTCCAACATACCCCAATGAGTCTATGGGATATATGGACTTGATTGGTAATTGAAATTCATACTCTTGAGAGCCCTGTAAGGGCATTTTAGTGCATGTACCTTGTTTGTACACATGTGTCGTTTTTGTTTTATTTTGAGTATGTTGTGTAAGTTGCTATTAAGATGGAGTGAATTTGTGAATATCTTTGAGTTGGGTGAACTCAAGTCAAGGTGGAGATTGTTGAAGTAATTGGTGACTTGAGGTCACCAAAATAAATCATGTGCATTAGTGTGAGGAATCGTATGTAGGATTAAAGATGGGTGATTAAAGAGTGAGGTTTAATATGGTGTTTAAGTGTGGTTAAATGCATAAGTTATGGTGGCATTTAGAGGACACTTAAACACTAGAGTTATGAGGCGTGCATGATGAATGACACTTAAATGAGGAAATGAAGAGCCATGAGAAGATTCTTGTACGAGGCATCCAAGTAATGAAGCATTGCTTTTGATTGAGTATTTGATTCGATTTTTGACTCTTGGTGTTCTTTGGAACTATTTTAATATGGAGTTAATTCCTTGTATTAAGTATGCAATACTTATTAATGTAATCACCTCTATAAATAGAGGTCTCATATGCTCATCAAACATCATGCACAAAATCCACAAAAATACTCAAGCCAAACACTAGCCATAATATCTTCTCTAATTGTAATACCCTATACTTGAGAGTTCTTTGAACTCCTTCTTTGATAATATAAGAGTTACTACACACCGGAGGACGTAACCCACGTTGGGTGAACCTTGTTGCATTTTGTGTCGTTTCTTATTGCATTGTTATTTCCTACAAACATCGATTTCATATTGTTTGCGTTATTTGTTTCTCACAAGACTTCATACATTTGATTTTGGTGATATTAGAGGTTGAAACACATCGTTCTATCTCTAATATAACATCGTTTTCAAAAATAATTTAAAATTGAAATTATCATCTTTTAAATATTTTAAAGTAAATAAAATTGAAATTATCATAACTTAAAACAAATTACAATTCTAATTCATAAACAATTAAAACAAATAATACTAATCACCTACGCACATATATAAATGGAGAGGTTCAATTTATTTATACTAATCAAATATACAATTTTAGTACTATCAATATCTTAAAAACTAAATCAAAGGAAATTGAGTTGGGGTAACCATATTACGTACTTATCCTACAACCAAAAAATGTTTTACTTATTGTATTTTTATAATTCACAAATTCTTGTGAGAGACGGTCTCTTTGAGAAACCAACTCTAATTGAATTGACCCATAAAGAAATATATTGAATAAGAGTAAAAATTAAACACTAATGGATTGGGCCTGAGAGACGTCTATCAAAAAGACGATCTCTCATGAGAGTTGCTGTTTCTAATTTTATTATTAAAATTAGATATACCAATAATAATTTCTCATAGTTGCTAGTAAATTTGTTGGTCAATTATAGATGGGCCGATTCATGATTATCTATTGTGGACTTGGTTTGCCCACTTCTTTAGCTTCATAGCATGCCTTATCTCTATGTGGGCTGGACCAAGTTAGTCTTTGGACCACCTAACTAATACATGTCTTTGGAATGGCTAGACTACGTACCTATGTTTTTTATAGCCTAGTGACCATTCCTCGAATAAAACTTTGCTGATGATAATAAATTGCTCTTTTAAGCGATGGATTTGGTCTTTTAGTTCTTATGATTGGAATTTTTTAAATAAAATTATAATATCTAATTTAAGAATTAAAACTAAATCGATTTAGGTCTTGGAATTATATATATGAGTCTGATCATTATTATTAAATTGTAATTTTGATTAATGATTTTAGGACGAAAACACATGCAAACGATCGATACCGTAAGTAGAATCACGGTGCGTGTAGGTTTTTGTGATCCTAATTGAAATTAAATCTAGAGTGATAAGAATAGATCATCGATTCTACAATCCAACAATCCAATCCAACGTATGTTGTTTTCCATCGCTATTTCTTATTCATTATTTCTTACTCACTAGCTAATTCCAATTTTTTGAATTTAATACTTTGACATTATCTTTGTATTCATATGGAGCTCACCAATTTATTTCACATAAAAGAAATAGTGAACTAAACATTAAGAGTTATGGCATATGGAGCTCTAAAGGTATACATAAGCACTAGCTATATTATCTAAAATAATATTGTTATGGTAACATTTATTTGTTTGTCTATTTATTTGATTATTATTGATTTTATTACCTTTGTATCCTTTGACTTTCCGTTGACCTTGACTCTTAGTCATGGGGTTTTTTTTTTTCTGAATTTCTTAACCGTCTTACTTAACTACTAAGCAAATAACTTCCCTGATTCTAAAAATAACTGTCCATCACTTGTAACTGTCATCCATGATACTCACTACACCCTTCTTTCTCCCGAGTGTAACCTCCAATCTCCACTTTCTTCTATTATCTCCCAAAACCACCACCATCTCTGCATTCATATCTAAATTCTTGCTCGCCACATGTTATTGTTAAGTCAATAGATTTTATATTCTCCGATCTGACTTGAGCGTCAGAGGGGTTTTCCGGAAGATCACCCCCGGGCAAGGCTAACGTGTTGTGGTGCAGGACTTCAGGTAAAGGAGGAAGAATCACTTCACCTTCAAGCTAAAGACGTTTGACTTCAGCAACGCTTCATCTTAAGGTGTTCACGTGGAATTTTGTCGATTCAAGTTTTGTATCCGAAACATTTATTAAGTTGGATATTTATCACCAAATCACCATCATTCGATTATCTAGATAATTCTCGTGCGATGCACGGTTTTATATTAAATTTTCCGACATATTAGTATCATTTAAGAAATTAAAATTTTAAGAAAAAAATTTTACATTATACTTACATCTCATTTCATTCTGAATAGTTGTATACATTACATACATTGTATGATTTGTATCATACTTTGCATTGTGCGTTTAGATGATTGCAAAAACTTAGTTAATGACAAATAAATCACAACAAAAGACAAAAAATTTGATTATATTTTTAATATAATTATATCTATGCTTCTATTTGTTTATTTTAAATAGAAAGAAAATAAATCGTACATGAAGTATAGAATAAAAAATTATAAATATTTTTAATAAAAAAATAACATACCAATTTATGCTAACTAAAAATAATTACATTAATTTGTATAAAGTAATACAACTATTGAAAACATACTTCAAAATCAAATTTAACATACTTCAAAATCAAGTTTAACATAAATATTTATATATGTAAAATTATTTTATAAAAGTTTAAATAAATTCACAAAAAGTATAAGCGACTTGCATAAAGATAGTCACAACTTAAATTATATTAGAATTATGCATTGCATTTAAGCAACCAATAGTATATATAAAAAAAATCCTTACAAAAGTATATTATCTTTGAACTATCTCAAAATATCCAATACACTCAAATAATACTCATTTAATAAATAACATTGATAAAAAATTTTAAATAATAAATAATTAAAAAAATGTAATAAAATATATGATTTTCTAATACATTAAATGATGTGACTTAAAAAATATAAAATCAATAAATATAAATAATATTATAATCATAGTTAGAAAGCAATAAAGTCAAAGATGTAAATATTAGTCATAAAGACAATGACATAATCATTGAGTTTTGGAGGAAAAAGTTTTAATGAGGTTGTGACACGTAAGCAATAATAAATAGTGATGATGTCAGCGTGTTTTGTTTTAGTAATAGTTCTAGATATTACTCTTAAAAAGTGGGATACATTGAGTATGATGATAAATACACTTTTAAAAATCAAAGTTTTATTCGAACAATTAATGTGTTATACTTGTAGTTCAATCAAATTGAGATAGTATTATAATTAACCAATATAATCAACAATTCCAACCCAAAAGAGATAAAGTAACGTACACAAAAATGCAATAGAACTTTTGTTAGAAAAAAAAAGTGAAGGGGTTGCCAAAAGAGATTCAAACATCATGATCAATTTCACCAGCAAAATGTTCGAGTTTGTCACTTTTACCACGACAAAGTGATTGCCAAAATTTATCTTTCTTTAGCACAAATTCTTCCTTTTTCTTGCTCTTTTTCATCTTCTTTCTTATGTGTTCAACATCTTTTTCTTTCATCGAAAATATCCAACTTTTAAAGTTGAACAATGGGTTAAAAATATACCCCTTCAAACTGTCTCATTTGATATTTTAATACTATTTATCGATCACTTTTAATATTGTTTGATTCGTTTTAATGTAATTTTTATTAATATCAATATAATATGCACAAGTAGAGCTATTTACGATTGAATTAATGCGTTGGATAGAATGTAAAAACGAAATGTTACAATTTGTATGAATCGGAGGGAGTACAATAATTTTTAAAATTTTGTAAAAAAGTAAGAGCTTACAAAGGACTCATAAAACTAAAGCACCATTATGTGTTCTAATTATACAAATATACAATACTATAAAAGTCTTGGAAAATTTCAAATGTCATCATTTAAAGAGGCATCATATCATACAATCTTACAATACTATAAAAGTCTTGGAAAATTTCAAGTGTCATCATTTAAAGAGTCATCTTACAATACTATAAAAGTCTTGAAAAATTTCAAGTGTCATCATTTAAAGAGTCATGACAATATTTATGAAATTTAGAATTTAATATTTTTTATTTAAGTTTGAAGCTAAATTAGGTAAAGTATTTGAATGATATATTATAATAACTCTATTTAGTTAACTTAGAAATTAATATGTTCAATTGAATCATATCATACATCATACAATACTATAAAAGTCTTGGAAAATTCCAAGTGTCATCATTTAAAGAGGCATCATGCATCATACATCATACATCATACAATCATATCATACAATAGTATAAAAGTCTTGAAAAATTCCAAGTGTCATCATTTAAAGAGTCATGTCAATATTTATGAAATTTAGAATCTAATATTTTTTATTTTAGTTTGAAGCTAAATTAGGTAAAGTATTTGTATGATATATTATAGTAACTCTATTTAGTTAACTTAGAATCATACAATACTATAAAAGTCTTGGAAAATTTCAAGTGTCATCATTCAAAGAGGCATCATATCATACAATACTAAAAAGTTCTTGGAAAATTACAAGTGTCATCATTTAAAGAGGCATGACAATATTTATGAAATTTAGAATCTAATATTTTTTATTTAAGTTTGAAGCTAAATTAGGTAAAGTATTTGAATGATATATTATAGTAACTCTATTTAGTTAACTTAGAAATTAATATGTTCAATTGAATCATACAATACTATAAAAGTCTTGGAAAATTCCAAGTGTCATCATTTATAGAGGCATGGCAATATTTATGAAATTTAGAATCTAATATTTTTTATTTAAGTTTGAAGCTAAATTAGGTAAAGTATTTGTATGATATACTATAGTAACTCTATTTAGTTAACTTAGAATTTAATATGTTCAATTGAACGAAAAAAAAGTTATGTATCAGGTAATATACAATACTATAAAACTCTTGGAGAATTCCAAGTGTCATCATTTAAATAGGCATGGCAATATTTATGAAATTTAGAATCTAATATTTTTTTATTTAAGTTTGAAGCTAAATTAGGTAAAGTATTTGTATGATATACTATAGTAACTCTATTTAGTTAACTTAGAATTTAATATGTTCAATTGAATGAAAAAAAGTTTTGTATCAGGTAAATAATTAAAATAAACGTCAATGATTATGTTTTAATTTAAAAAATTATGTATTTGGTAAATTTAATAACGATAGTTACATTTCTTACATTATTATTTGATACTGTTTTTATATATATTTCACACTAACAAATTCGTGTATTGCACGAGTTTCTATACTAGTATAAATCAATGGAATTAATATTTGAGTCCTTGTGTTTCAAACAAAAACACTTGAGTCTTCTAATTTTAATAGGTCTTGTGTAGTTGGACCATTACTTATGTTCAAAACTGCTTCTGTCAAAATCCTTATATTAATATCATCATCATCCTACTTATTATATTCCGTTTGTAGAAAATTATGGACAAAATCTGAGGAGGAAAAAAATAACAATAATTCATATCCATAATAAAGAACGTGACCGAAGAAGTTCACCAGCTCGAGAAAATTCTTATATTAATCTACACACTTAAAAGATCACGAACATAAATATATTTGGAGTATCATTTAATACATTGCTCATAATGTTCTTCTAGGATTTTTAAACAAATTCAAACATCGGTCAAGATTATAAATGTACAATTAATATTCATTATTTCAACAAAAATAAATATTATTGATGTTTTTCCCTTTGTATGCAATTTTTATAACTAATTCTTAAATGAAACGGTCTCACTGTGAGACCATCTTTATTGAGTTGGCCCAATATATATGTTTTGTTTTAAAATGATCACTTATAACATTAAAGTGATCACTTATGATTTTAATATAATTACTTTTTATAGTCTTAGAGTGATTACTTATAACCTTTAAATGATAAGTTATGATCTTAAAGTAATCAATTGAAAAAATGAGCTATTATATGAATTTGTCTCATAGTGAGACGGTGTACATTCAACAAATTAAATATATACAATTAGAAAATTTAGAAAATAAGCTTATAGTTTTCATATAATAATAATAATAATATCAAAATCTTAACGCAAATTCTTGTGAGATACGGTCTATTTGAAAGACAATTTCTAATTGGACCAGCCCATTATATATTTTTTAAAATATTGTAAATAGGCATTAAGAACGATGTAAGTAGACATTAATGATATTTAAAATAGACAATTAAAAATACGGTGAATAAATATTAAGAATACAATAAATAGGTATTAATATCTTTAATAGATTGGGCTAAAGTGATGTTTCTCAAAGAAACCGTAGACCAGCTCAAATCTTTCAAAGGCATAAAACTTTTACTTAAAATCTCTTATAACACAAGTGGCGCTCAAAACCAATTGCTCGACCAAAAAAACAGTTAATATTCGTCAAACACGATGTTACAAGCTCAAGATTGAGATTCTAGAGGGAATATATTATACAACAACATGTAACATCAATCTAGACCAAACAGCAAAAAGGATACTCTTCAACAAAGGTAAATAATAATGAATACATTATAATGTATGCACCACATAAAGATAAAGCTATATAGATGCTACTGTTTTTGTTTATATTCTTGTTAGCTATAGCTTATTACATCTAATTTGTCTTTTAATTTTTCTTTAATTTCATCTTATTTTTTATAGTACACAAGTATAGAAACTCGTGCAATGCACGAATTTATAAGTATTAAACATATAAAAATATAAATTCAAAGAATAATACAAGTACATATTATCGTGATTAAATTTATCGAATACATGGTTTTTTTAAAGAAAAATAATTAAATATTGATTTTTTAAAATAATTTATTGAATAATTTTCATTCAATTAAATATAATTTATCAAATTTTAGGTTAGTTATATAAAATTGCTATAATAAATTATACTTCATAGTATACCTAATTTAGCTCTAATTTTAAAAATAATCAAAATTCTAAATAAGGTAAATATTGTCATTAATCATCCACTAAAATAATTACATTTATCATGTCTCCTTAAAGAATGACACTTGTAAATTTCCAACATTTTTATTAATATTATTATATTATATTATTATTATCATGTCTCCCTAAAAGATGTCACTTATAATTTTGCAAAACATTTTTATTAATATTATTATTTACATTTCATTCATAAATTATTTTCTGTTATTTATAAAATGTTAGTAATAGATTTATTTTTCTTGGTTTTCGCATCAAAAGAGACACAAAGTAGATCTATGGAATATTACTCCAATATTTTACATAGCATGACAAAATTTTGGTTACCTTTTTCGGCTTATCTTTGATCAAAGTATATGTGCTTAGAATATACTTATATCGCATGCATGTTTTCTTTCGTAACATTTACGTCTATATATGCCCTACTTGTAAAACACCAATCTAAATTGTAGTATGTCTTTTAGACTTTTGCGTGATTTTCAATAAAATTTGAAAGGCTTTGGGTCTATTAAGGAAATTGTCTATTTATTTTGGTGTGTTATAATTAAATTTAAATATGATGTACGAATTAATCAAATAGAATATAACTGATGAGTTGGAGAGATCACGTGGATTAAAATAAAAAATTAATAAAAATAGAACACGTATACTTAATAAGAGGAAGTATAATCTATAAAGTACTTATAATACTTCACAAAGAAAACAACTTTATTTTGGTATGTGCATTATGAAATTTAATATTTTGGATGTTTAGATCTATTTTAGCATTTGATCTATATTAGGGGGTATAATCAATAAAGTTGTATTTAATTAAACTTAAACAAACCATTAATAAATAGTTTCCTATTCAAAAGTAAAAGTGAATAAGAATTGCAATTTAGAGAAAAGAAGGGGAGGGCAGACTTGAAAGAAAATATTTTCCTTTAATAGAATAAAAATTATATTGAAGAGATTTGAAAGAAAAGGAAATTAGATGGATTCATGTCCCAACTTTTATTGAAAACCAAATCTCTCCAAAAATAAAAAATTGAAGAGAAATAAGATATACTTGTTTTTCTTTCCTCTCTCTTCAGCAAACAAGAATATATATATATATATATATATATATATATATATATATATATATATATATATATATATATATATATTATATATATACCTTTGAGTTTGCACTATAAAATTCAAATATGTGAAAAAAATTTAGCAATATGGTGCAACTCAAAAAAAACCATAGTATTTTCCCTTCGCTCCTTTCCTTTTCCTTCTCTCCGTTTGCCTCTTAAATTCTTATTCAAACAGCGTTAATAGTATGTACGTTATAAATTATAACACGGAGAAGCACACTCGAAAAGAAGTGAGAATGATTCCAATTGGTACCAAACAAGCACTAGATAGTAGATACAACTAGCAAATCTGTACTTTGTATGCAACTGCAAAACTTCCACTAATTAAGAACATTCAAACTTCATTTAGATCTCACTCATACAGATGAGTAAAGCCATGAAAACGCTCATCCGTCCCCAAGCTCAAGAGTTGGAGCAATGGCTATAAGCTAGCACACATAAATCATAATTAATACAATTCTTTAGACGATGCTACAATAACAGCTAACGAGCAAAAGAAGAATCCAAAAGGAGAAGATCGGAATGGGTCAGGGATCTATGAAGCATCATTAGACGTGGTCAACTCCACTTCAATCTATATTACATCCAATCGCATAAACTTCAAGCTTTTGAAGAATCTCCCGACAACACAATACTTCGAGCTCTAAGAATAACTCGAAAGAATAAATGATGAAATTCCCATGAAATATTAGCAAGGGTGATGCTTACCACTATTCAAGGGAGAGTTCCTAATGTTCCTAATCTGAAGTGGGTGAGAGGGCATATTAAGGACATGGCCATCGGATTTCTTCCTTCGCCTCCCTGGTTGAGATAACCGTGACTGATATGATATAATTGCCATATCGTTGAGATCAAGTAATGGGGTCAGCACCTTCACAATTTCATCCATTGAAGGACGCAGTTTCGGGTCTCGGTTAAGGCAGCCATAAGCCAATTGGCATACCTTCTGTACACCTTTGATTGAATAATTAAGCTCCAAACGAGGATCGACTATTTGATATAACTTTCGCTTGTCAGCCAGGTATGGTCGAGCCCAAGTGACAAGGTTTTGTTCCCCACTAGGGCGTTTCTTGTCCATCGATCTCCTCCCTGTTAGAATCTCAAGTAGCACTACACCAAAGCTATAAACATCGCTCTTAGACGTCAAATGTCCTAAACAGAGAAATGAAAGAAAATCAGACTTGAAATTTCCATCACTACTCTCTCTAGTCTACACTACATTAATCAAATGTCACAAAAGCTCACAAATTTTCATCAAATTTTGAATCTTTAGCAGAACGTTTCGTTACTTCTAAAATTTCAACAGCCCTCTTGTATGAGACCATCAAAAGAACATCCAAAACAAGTGATCACAACAAAAAAGCATGTATACCTGTCATCACATATTCCGGTGCAGCATATCCATATGTACCTACAACTCTAGTAGAAACATGGGTTTTGTCCCCTTGGGGTCCAGCTTTGGCAAGACCAAAATCTGAAAGCTTTGCATTGAACTCCTACAAAAGGAAAGTTTTAGAAATTAGCACTCTATTTCTGTATACCAAGCAGGACTTAGATGGAAAATTCAGTTGATCAGGTAACAAAAATACATTACCAAATCTAGCAAAATATTCGACGTCTTAAAATCTCTGTATATGACAGGCTCATGATTTCCATGTAGAAAAGCCAATCCTTTGGCCGCACCAAGAGCTATCTTCATTCGACTGGGCCATGAAAGAGGCATAGTTCCTTCAAAGAACAGTGCATCAATAAACTACTTCTGTTTAAGATATTAAATACTTAAAAACTACTATAAGTTAAGTTCCACAAGTTACTTAATTAGTTCAAATATATCATGCTTACTAAAAAGGGAAGGGCTTAAATTATGCTATAGTATTAATAAAAAGTCAGCATCCATTCATCTAACATGGTCAATTTACCCAACAAACACATGACTCCTTAGAGGAGTAAATCATTTTCATTTCAACTTTCTTATGCCAACAAAAACTCAATCCAATAATTGAGGAAAAAGCCTTCAACCAGTACGCTAACCCATGATTATCAATATTATGTTATTATTACCCTCATATTAATCCAATAAGTGATGGTAAAAGTGCGACATTTTCAGTACTTACTACGAAATAGATGGTTTTCGAGACTTCCCCGAGTCATGAATTCATACACAAGAAGTCTTTGATCATCTTCACTACAATACCCAATAAGCTTAACAAGATTTGGATGATGAAGTTGCCCAAGAAAGTCAACTTCAGCCTGCATTAAACAAACAATTAAACACCCACAAAATTTTCAAATTGTACTTAATAAAGTAACCTTAAACATTAACCAATTACTAACTACACTAACCACCCATTCTCTGTGTCCTTGGAGACCATCAGGCTTCAAACTTTTAACAGCAACAGTAACTCCAGTCCCGGGTTTTGCAGGTGATGTGCTATTTTCTTCAATCCATCCCTTAAAGACATACCCAAAACCGCCCTCCCCGAGAATGCTATCAGGTCTAAAGTTCCCCGTGGCGGATTTTAATTCATGAAATGTGAACACTAGGAGTTGGGGATACTGGGATTTGGTTTCTGAAGGTGGTGGATCAGGTGGTACAGAGAATATTTGGGCATCATCATTTGGTGCACACATTTCTCTATTGCTAGCATTCAAGTACCTAGTTTCAGCAGCTGCATTCATCATTTCACAGTAAATAAATAGAATTCCATCATTTATGTAGCATTAAATAGAATTCAAGACCAAAACACCTAATTTCAAGGTAAACCTGAATAGGCCGTTCTAAGCACGTTCAACATATTCAGCCGCACAGACTCGATATTAAATTATGTTGTAGTGTTTAAATACCCAAAGTTATTAAAAACAATATATCATAACTTTTGAAATTGGACAAGGCCTTTACAAAATTTATCAATTTTTACTCCACTCCACCGCTATCAGGCAGGCAATAGGGAAATGGGAATTGATCCTTCCTATGTATTGTGAGAATCGAACCTCAATTTTTAGTTTATTACATACATGATTCTCAAAAACCAAAAAATATTGTTGACATTGCTACAAGAATGCTAAATCACACAAAAGTATATGAAAATGAGATTGATTGACACAAACTATGCTACTTATAGAAATGAAAAGAAGTAAATGCAGGAATTTCCAAAAACTGCAAAAAAACAGCAGTTATGCTTTAAAAAGATTAGAAATTAGTTCGCCCCATTTCAAGAAATTCACACTATTTACCAGATTCTGACTAATTTCATATCATGGATTTTAGATCTTTAACAAAAACTGCAAATTCAAGCAGTTTGATCAAACAAGCCTTTCAAAAAAATTCTAAAATTAGCAATTTTTCACAATTATGTAAAATGGGCATTAAATTCCTTCTAAAGAATCATAAAAATTCACAAATTTTAACAGAATTAAATTAAAAAATTTGTACCCAGAAAAAGTAATCAAAATATATAGTGATCAATCTAAAGTTAAGAATATGCAGAGTTAAAGGAGGAAGAAGTAAGATAAAAGTGAACCTGCATCATAAACAAGGCTAGAATTAGCAGAATTTTTGGAAGAAGAAGGTTTACAAGCACTGGAAACATTTCTGCGCAAAACAGACCAGCAACCACAATTTTTTTGGTTATTCTCCATTGATAATAAGCTATTCCTTCTTTTTTTGGTTCTCTAACTTTCACTTCTTTATTTACTTTCTTCTCTTTTTATTCTTTTATTCTTTAAAATTTAATATTATGTACCATTATGATGATTGTTGAGCATGAGAGGGATTGGGAAAGGTTGAGGTTTTTGAAGGGAGTGAAAAAGAGAGTTAATTGTTAGGTGTAATGTGAGAGAGAGAAAAAGAGAAACAAAATTGTTAGTTGGTTTATTATACAACTAGATAGTGTCCATGCGCTTTATTAAATTTACTGACATATCATTTAAGAAATTAAAATTTTAAGAAATAAATTTTACATTATAGTTATATTTCATTTCGTTTTGAATAGTTGTATACATTACATACGTTGTTTGATTTGTATCATACTTTGCATTGCGCGTGGATGATTGTGAAAACTTAATTATAGATTTAACATAAATATTTATGTAAACTTATTTCATAAAATTAAAAAAAAATTATTTGTCTTAAAAAATATAAATGACTTACATAAAGGTAGCCACAACCTAAATCATATTAGACTTATGCATTGCATTTAAGTAACCAATTTCATCAGTATAAAATAAAAAAAATCCTCATAAAAGTATATTATCGTTTAACCAACTTAAAATATCTAATACACTTATATAATACTTATTTAATAAATAAAAGAAAAATTTGTCAAGAATAATCCTAACTATCATCCGTTGGCCAAAAATAATCTCAACTATCGATTATTTTTTAATAATCCTAACTATTCATCGGATATGCTCAAAACAGTCCCACACCCTCAATTGGGTGATATTGTAGTTGCTTCGAATTTGAGTGGGGATAATGTTTCTGATTATGATGAAAGTGATGAAGAAGGGACACATGTTGCGAATGGGCACACAGATTAGAAGAAATTCAAATGGTACTGTGGGACTGTTTTGAGCAAATTCGATGAATAGTTAAGATTATTAATAAATAATCGATAGTTGGGATTATTTTAAGCCAACGGGTGATAGTTGTGATTATTCTTGGCAAATTTTCCTAAATAAAAATGATAAGATTTTATAAATAATTGAAAAAAATGAAATTAAATTTATAGATCTCTAATACATTAAATGATGTGACTTACAAAGTATAACATTATGAATAACATTATAGTCATAGTTAAAAAGCAATTAAGTCAAATATATTAATTAGTGATGATGTCATTATTGAGTTTTGGTGGGAAATATTTTTTATTAAGGTTGTGACACATAAGCACTATTAATTAGTGATTATGTTAGCGTGTTTTGTTTTAGTAATAGTTATTATAGATTTACATTTAATAAGATATCATCTATGTTCTTTTATCAACAAAAAAATCATCTATCTTCTCTTTAAAAAAAAATAGATATTAGGGAATTCAATGTGGTAATTCTGAGGTTTTAGGTTTTCACGTGTTAACCAAAATTAAAAAAAAAATCCACGTGATAAACCTGAGGTTTACAAAATTGTTCCATCGTGAGCCTTTTGCACATAAAATGTCAGGAAAATCGTCAGCAAATGTTAATTTCGAAGCTTTGAGGTTGTTGTACGCCTATTTATGCGACTCACCATTGCAAATGAGATTAGTTTCAACATTTTCTCCCAAAATATAAAATCTAACTCTACCATCTTTGGATTTGTGGGAAAAATTATGATTTAGATGAAAGATACTTCCTCAGTTCCTTTTTATTTGTCCATTTTACCTTTTGTACGCATTTTTTAGCAAATTTTAAGCCTTAATATCGCTAAGTATCCATCATAAAAAATTATAAAAATTACATATTAAAAAACTTTACATCAAGACAAATCTAACAAGATCTCACATGAATATATTTTATCTTCAATATATAATTCAAAAATCTAATTTAAATTTCTCTCTCTAAAAGCGGACAGACAAAAAGGAACGGAGGAAGTAGTAGAGTTGTAGTTTATCTTTTGGGAAAAAAAAGGTTGAAACTGATGGCATTTGAAATGGTGAGTCGCATAAATAGGCGTACAACAACCTTAAAGCTTCAAAATTAATGTTTGCTAACGTTTTTATGTGCAAAAAGGTCATGATGGAACAATTACGTAAACCTCAGTGTTTAACGCGTGAATTTTTCAAATATTTTAGTTACCACATGAAAAAACCCAAAACCTTAGAGTTACGAACTGTAATTTTCCAAGATATCATCTATCTTCTCATTGTGTTACAAAAACTAGCACTAGTACTTTTTTCTTTCATTTTTATAACACAAGTGAGACATGGTGAAGAGACTATTATTGTTTGTAGTGAATTTGATGAAAAATTTTTTTAATATTTTTTTCTCAAGTGAAGTTATTATAATAAAAATATTTAAAAATCTACTATGCTCTTATTTGGAAGATATTGGAAAAAATTATAGTGTATCTGTTTTAAAAAACATTTAATGGTTTAATCGGAGTAAGACACTATTTTACTCCTATAAAACTACTCTTATATTCTTTAAATGTTTTTTTTTGTCATTTTAAATCATTTATTTATTGTTTTTGTAAAGAATTTTTTTCACATTATAAATTTTGGACATAAGTATTTAACATTTAAATTTATACATTTATTTATATTCATAATTTTGGAAAAATTAACTTTTAGTAAAATGTTGGACTAAATTAACTTCTATTATTAAGATTTTTCAGGATATTGATCTCCATAACTTAATTAAGATTTTGACATTTATTTTTATACAAAAATTTAAATTTTAATCTTCTCTTTTTCTCCATCAAGCAATCAAAACTTTAGATTAGGCAATTTACCCGCTATTGCTTTTAAAGTAATGGAGATGATCCTAACTCAATTAGTTGACATATAAAGTAATTTTCATCGAAATATAAATATATTGCTTTGCTAAATTCATAATAAATAACTACAAACTTGTTTGTTTCATAGGCAAAGCAAAACTATCTGATGATTCGAAAATATGATAAATCAATCAAATACTTGATTTGAATATCGAATACGAATTCGAACATAATTTTTTTTAGATTCAAATATTCGAATATTCTATAATTTATAAATAGTCAGATTCGAATATCGTATATCCGACATTATTTCTACTAGTGGAATATGGGATATCGAATATCCAATATTAATAAGAACAAAATTATATTTGAAAAAACGTATCGACTAAATTTGGATGTCAGATTTCGAATACTTCAAATATGCAATTTAATTTTTTTTTCAACATATTGTCATTGGCATCCACATCAGTATCGGATCTTTTAAAGAATCGTTATATTTAAGAAAGTTTGGAAATTTTGCATAACATTAGTTATCTCAACAATTTTAATGTTGAAATCACCTCACATAATATTTCAATGTTGATATTGAGTTGATAAAATACATTTTAAATAGTAGGCAAACATAAATAAGTTTGAGGAAATTTTGGAATTCAAATTTAAAAAGGTGGTGACATAATGAAAAAAGTGGTGAACTTATTTTGTAATTATACTCCTTTCGTTCCTTAATGATCATCATCATCATCATACCAAGTGTATCCCGCTTATAGACAAACTATGGTCAGGATCTGAGGATGGAACATAGACGACAACTCATACCCGTATAGCAGAGTGAGGTCAAAGAGTCCCCTGGCTCTAAAAGGTCTTCAATGATGTTCCCATAAAATATATTCACGAGTATTAAGAAAAATAGAATCTTTTAGATATTGGAGATTTTTTATTAAATAATAAATTTGATGGAGGAAAAATGGAGACCATAAACATTAAAAAAATATTATAAGAAAGTTAGTGAAAAAAACACTTCTTAGAACCATAACTAATAAAAAAATACTATTTTTATAAAGTTAGTGGGAAGCATGTGCAGACCATAACGATTATATTAATGTTAAAATGAATTTATAGAAAGATATGTGGGAACCATAAGTATTACTAAATATTAAAATAAGAATAAGCAAGTTTATTTTTGTGCAAAATTTGTGATATAAATGAAAATATTTTTTACGAAAACAACAGATAAAACATCCTAAAATAGAAGTGGGAACCTATCTAAGGAATGGATGGAGTATATATCTATTAAGATTTTACTCGACCTACGTACCTATTTTAGACCTACATACCTATTATGATTTTACTCGACCTACATACCTATTTTAGACCTACATACCTGAGGTTTACCAAATTGTTACACCGCGATCTTTTTGCACTTAAAAACGTTAGCAAACATTAATTTCGAAGCTTTAAGGTTGCTGTACGCCTATTTATGCGACTCACATTTCAAATGCCATCACTTTCAACCTTTCCCCCAAATCATAAACCCTAACTCTATCATCTTTGGATTTGGGGGTAAAAATATGATTTAGATGAAAGATGGGAGAGTTGAGATTTATGTTTTGGTGGAAACGGTTGAAACTGATGGCATTTGAAATGTTGAGTTTCTTAATTAGGCGTACAACAACCTTAAAGTTTCGAAATTAATATTTGATAACGTTTTTATGAGCAAAAAGGTCACAGTGGAACAATTTGGTAAACCTCAGAATTACCATATGGATTTTTTAAAAGTTTTGGTTACCACATGAAAAACTCAAAATCTCAGGATTATCATGTGGAATTTTCCCATTTTATATGATAAATATCCTACATCTTAAGTTGTTAACTAATTAGGTCACGAGTGTTTTAAACATCTGAATATTTGATTGTGTTGAAATGTACGAGTGTATGACTATCCAAATAAAGTGAAATTTTTAGATTATTAGACAGTTTTATTCAGTACTAGGTCTAATTGAAAAGGATATTTTAGGTCTTTTTTATCTATCATAACAATATTTTTCGAAAAAACGGTCGTCGTGATTAACCTTATGGGGTAACTCTTTCGAAAATATGATCAAAACAAGTACGTATTCGCCTATTTTTCGGCACGTAGACTAAAAAAGATATTTAATTTCATTTTGAAAAATATTGTTATGATGGGAAAAATAGGTGAATAAGTATTTGTTTCGACAGTATTTTCGAAAGAGTTACCTCATAAGATTAATCGCAACATCCGATTTTTGAAAAAATATCTTTATAATGGGTAAAACAATGTTAAAGTGCTAAAACACAAGGGTCTTGGTAATTAGAAAAGTCAAAGATGATTATGGATGATCAATAAAAGTCAAAGGTTATTAATAATGGTCAAAGGTCATTAGGGTTCACTTAGCCGGAGCAGTGTGTATAGACTACGATACTTTTGAGACTGTAATTCGCAAAAAAATAATCTTTAAATCTGTAATTCGTAAAAGCCCAAAATTTAAAGGCCAGTTTTTTTATTAATTTAGAGTTATAGATTTTAAGAATTTTCAAATCCTCATGTCCTTCACACTCGAGAAGTGAATCATTAAAGATTACAAATTTGATTCTCCCAAATAAACAACTAATGAAAGATGTAACACTTATTCATTTCATTTCGAATAGTTAAACACAGTGGCGAAACTTCAACAAATTTTAAGGGGGCGGAGTTAAAAATAAAAGTTGATGCTCTTTAGCCATAAAACATTTAAATTATCTATAATCTCATTGACACTATATGTTTTTGCTATTTGTCTCTAAAGGTATATTACTAAACTATTAGTAAGAAAATTATCGCTCATTTTGTTACGAAGTCCTTTCTTTACTATCTTCATAATTGATTTGTATGAGTTTTCAAGATTCAAGTATTCACTTATTCAAACTAATTATTAAAATAAAGATAAGAAAATTCAATTAAAAATATAAAACAAACCTTTATTCTTCAATTGAGGATAGTAAGCTTAATTTTTTATTTTATTGATTTCTCCCGATCGCTTTTTTTTTTATATCCAGCTGTTAAATGATAATTTCATTCCTAATTTGATATTCTATTAATAACTTATTAGTTTTTTTTTATTTTGTTCAATTATTCTCTTTCTTTAACAGTGTTGCTTTTATTTGTTGGGATAGAATTATAAAAATATAAAATGACAATTGTATATTAAATAAAAATTGCCAAAAATCTCGGAGGGGCGAAGCCCCTACCCGCCCTAACAATGTTTCGCCATTGGTTAAACATTTCAATAGATTGAATTTTTGAAGTAAGCTAATAGTGTATTACATTAACTGATTAGAGATAGATATTGAATTGAAGAATTTAAGAGTGTTCACATCAATTAGTCATACAAAACTATTTGGTAAAATTAGTTAATAATTAATATACTACGGTTATTTGTTTGCGTAAAGAAGATTAATGGCATATGATTGTATTATTGTTCGAGTGTACAATAACTAATACGCCTTTCTCCTATCTTATGTTTAACCACTTTTTATTTTAATTTATTTTTCATAATGATTATTTTTTAATCTCATTCATAATATTTTCTCTCCATTTTAACCACTTTCTTTCCTTCTTTTGTTATCTGTTGCATTTTCCAACATAATTTCTCTTTTCAATAAATTTTACCTATTTTATACTAGGTGCAAAATGAGAGGATATTGGGATTATAATAGCGCTGCCAAAAGTTGGCCCGACCTGCTAACCCGATCTGAATCTAACCCGAAATAAGTGGGTATGGGTTGAGACTTTTGACCCAATTAATTAAATGGGTCGACCAGGCCTAATCTGTTTATCAAATGAGTTAGGTTTAGGTCAAAATTTTAAACCTGAAAAAAACTTGTATAACCCATTTGATTAAATGTGTTAATTGCGAGTTAAATCAATAAGTATAAGCTAAACTTAGTTTATTTAATATTTTCTAATTTTTCATAGTAAATTCAAAATAAACAAAAAAAACATAAAGTTAAAATTAAAGCCTAAAAAATTAGATTTAATCAACATTAAAAACCTTAAAAAGAAAACAAAAAAACTATAAACGAGTTAGTGTTTATTAATCTTCCTCTTTTCTCTACTTTCTTAAACCCAATTTCTCATTTCCTCATTTTCTCTCTACTAATCTTCCTCTTTTCTCTATCAATCTTATTCTCATTTTCATCTTTATCTTACTCAAAGCTTGATCTTGTGGTACTCTTCATCTTCATCTCCAAAATTATCATCTTCTTAATCAAAGGTTAGTGTTTATTGTTTATTTTTTATGAATTTTTTTATTTTCATATTGATTATGATGTGTATATTTTTCTTTTCTTTTCTTGTTTATGTTTGTTTTCGAATTAGGGTAAAAAGTATGTTTTATTTTTTTTTTTCAAAATTTTTCGGATATTTTCAAATTATAGAGTAATTTTTATGTTATATTTTCGAATTATGGGCATAATATTGTATAAAGAAATTTTGTTAATGGCATCTTTATACAATATTGTAAATGGCCTTTTATTTTTTCAGGAAAATTTATTTCTTTATACAATATGTATGCTTTTATTTTTCAGGAAATGTGAAATTATAGATTTGATAAATTATGGAAAGAAGTGCAAAGTGGAAACATTGAAAATGCGTTTGCCGCTCATGAAAGGATCAACAGAGAGATCCAAAACGAAGGGATTTTTTTATAAGATTTATTTTTATGAATTATGTATTTAAGTAACTCTTATAACTTTGTTTATTATAATTTATGTATTTAAGTAACTCTTGTATCTTTGTTTATTATAATTTTCTAATTTATGTATAATATGTACCTTTTTTCTTAATTTTATTTAATGTTTTATATCTGTATTTTAATCTAAATATTACAAAATATACATATATATATATATATATATATATATATATATATATATATTATATATATATAATATATATATATATATATATATTATATATTTAATTATATATATATAATATATATATATTAATATATACATATATATATATATATATTATACATATATATATACATATATATATATATATATATATATAATATATATATATATATAATATATATATATATATATATATTATATATATATATATATATATATATATATATATATTAATACTTGCTGATGGGAAGGGTGCTCACTCTTTTATAACACTGCAGTCCAACTAGCGACGTGGTCTCGTGCTAGAGTGCTGCGGTGGCAGATAGTTGGTCAGCCTCTCGTAGCATTTGTGTTTGAAAAATGCCGACGAGCTCGCGTCGATTTTGAATTTAGCGTCCATAAATATAGTGTCCGTCACGAGGTCGTCGCCAGGTCGACGCCCCTTCTACTTTTTGACCAAAAAGCTAGGAAAAGGCGACGAAATAGGCGGTCGCCATTTTGCGTTTCTTTTGTAGTGTTAACTGTCTTTATTTCTCTCAATTACCTTCACTTTTTATTTTATTTTGTCTTATTAACTTTACATTCTTTTAATTTTTGCATTAGTCTCGGTGCCCTTCTTTTAATCTCATTTATAAGCTTATTTTCTTTCTCCATCTAAAATATCCATTTATATTATTTACTTGTTTTTTTGAACCTTTTCCCTTAATAATGCTATTTGGGAAATTAATTCCCACTCTACGCTAAGAGGGAAAATAATTCCCTATATACTGTCCACGTAGGACAACTTGCGAAAATAATTTTTTTTTTTTGTTTTTCACACAAACCGCTACTCCAAGACACGGTTTACCCTGCAATAAAATTTTAATGAATACAAAACCGTTTGTTGAAGTCACGGTTTTTTTTGAATATTTAAAATTGCAAAAAACCATAGGAAACCGCTACACCATGTAGCGGTTTTGTCTGCGCACAAAATCACAGAATTCGAAATTTTTTTTCATTCTTCCTTTGTTTCTTCCTCTTGTTTCGACATTCAAGTAAAAAAAAAAACTTTCACAACTTCAAAACTACAACAATTCAACAATTAAAGTCAAGTATTATTATCCTATTTGCTTGTTTCTTCATCCTAATCACAAGGTAAGTTCATTAATTTCAATTTTTTTTCTCAATTTGTTTGTTGTAGCTTTTTAGGGTTTGGTTTAGTTAGGTAGTAATTTGATGAAATTTAGTTGTTAATTACACTTATTATACATATACATTGCAATTATATCATGATTTTCATGTTGTAAGTTTAGTTTAGCCATTATTAAGCTATTGATTATATGAGTTAGTATGATGCACATAATGTGCTCGATGAAATGCTCCTATGAAACTATACTACTTTTTGTCATATTTTATGCAGAAAATGGATTATTATGCAGTTGTTGTGTATTTGAATGGGTAATTTTTTCATAATGTTGGTGATGTGGTGTATAATGGAAATTCTAATTCCGTTGTGATTCTTTACCATGATATGATCTTTGAGAGTTATACATGTACATTGCTATGATATCACAAGCTAATCATTAGGAACATTGGGTAATTCTTAATCATGATATGACCCTTGTTAGTTTATTGTTAGGGATCATGACAACATCGGGCCCAGTTGATCCATCAGTTCTTATGCTCCAGGCCACCCACCAGAGCGTAAGTGCATGGGAGGGTATTGATCGGTTGTTGATCACTCGACAAAACTATTGGGTACATTGGGTTGTGCCTGAGAGGGTTATGGAGTATGTTGAGGGATGTGGATTTGGGAGCATTCATAGGTTGTTGGGTGGTGGGTTAGACACTAACCGAGCACTCATTACTGCCTTGGTTGAGAGATGGAGGCAGGAGACGCACACATTTCATCTCACGGTTGGAGAAGCGACTATTACACTACAAGACATTGGGGTCTTATTAGGCTTGCCGGTAGATGGCACAGCGATTATCGGTCGTGGTGACGGAGCTTGGGCCGCCATAGTACTGGAGCATTTGGGGGTACTTCCGCAAAACCCCGAGGATCCAGAGGAGTCGCAGATACTCACAGGATCTTCCTTGAGGTTGACATGGTTGCGGGATCATTTCAGTGAGGGCCCTCCTGATGATGTTGATGAGGAGACCTTTCAGGGGCATGCACGTGCCTACATTCTGTATTTGTTTAGCTGCATCTTGTTTGACAAGAGCGGTGATTGTGTCCAGCTCATCTACCTCCCCTTGTTGTCTAATTTATATGAGGTTTCAGGGTACAGCTGGGGTAGCGCCACCCTCGCGTACCTATATCGACAACTATGTAGGGCATCCCGTAAGGGTGCTAAGGAGATATGGGGATGTCTTTTGCTCCTACAGATTTGGTCATGGGAGCATATACTCATAGGGAGGCCTGATATTAGGAGTGTTCGACTCCTTGGTGATGATGATCATGATGATGATGGTGGTGATTTTGAGCCGATCCTAGACACACAACATCGCCGCGGTAGAGATCCCTTAGCAATGAGGTACGAATAATAATTGTTTGAATTCAACTTTTTTTTAATTTCATACGTTCTTCTAACAATAAACTCATGTTTGCAATTGGCTTCGGGTACATCTTTCGAGGTCCCACGCCCCACGCAGTCTGGTATACTATCGGGATTCGTTCGATCAACAGCGTGATGACCAGGTTCTGTTTTTTTAGACAGCGGCTGACGTGGACAGTAAGTTGGGAATTGTTTTCCCTTTTGACGTAGGATGGGAATTATTTTCCCAAAAAGCTGTATTGTGGGAAAAGGTTCTGTTTTTTTTATTTTATTCTCCAATTTAATCTTTTCATTAATTTTCATCTTAAAAATACATGGTGCTGATTAAAATAGAGATAAAGAGTACATCGGATTGGAAAACTTTATGATAGGAGTGATAAATAAATAAAATTACTTCATTCGTTCATTTTGTTCTTCTCATTTAGTTTTTACACGGTTATCAAAGCAAATTATGAATCACAATATCATTAAATAAGCATCATAAGAAATCATAAAAAGATACTACATATAATAAATAAAAAATACATTAAGAAGAAGAATCTAATAAAATTTCATAATACTAATATTAAGAATCTAATAAAAAAAAAGATATGATATTAAGAAGAAGAATCTAATAAAAAAAAATAAAAATAATAATAATAATAAAAAAATTTCATCATATTAATATATTTTATTTTATATATATGTATCAAAAACCCTAATCTATTTTTTAAAAGTAAAACTAGTGTAGAACCCCGTGCAACATCGACACATATAAACATATGATATTATAAAAAGTTAGAAATATTATGCAGTAGAAACACTCAATTTTGACAATTATATGTATGAATTAACTTTGTAATTTTGAAAATTTTCAACATTATATTAAGCAGTATATTATATTCTTTAATTTACTCAAATTAACTATAAATAAATGTTAGTCAAAAGATACTTTAATAGTAGATATATTGTTCAAGATCAATTGTCATATCATTAGTCTTTAGTCAATAAGTGAATTTTGGCAAGTTTTCTTAAAAATAAACACTTGAAATTTTCCAAGCTTTTTATTATAATGCATGATATTATTAATAATAACTTAAAAAAAAGCCACTACAAGATTTCATATTCCATAAAAATTGATAACAATACCATATCTCCTTCGTGCATATTCGGGGTGAAAGGAAATACAGTCAAAGATGGCAAAAAGGGAGTCAGAGCATATTTGAGTGCAATCCTATCCAATCAATCTCCCACCACCACTTCCAAACAAAATAAAATTCAACAACTTTTTTTATTTTTTTTATTTATTTTATTTAACACTGTTTTTTAAAGGAATCGAAAAAGACAGAGGGTGATATGTAATTTCATCAACAATAATCATATCAAAAAACAATAAATGAAAAATGTGTTTAAGTAATTTTATTATTTCAACAAGTATATAGATTTTTGTTGATTTTAATTGAAATTAGATAAATACTTAGAGTTTGTTGATAGGCTAAAAGAATAAATCAAAAGTACCAATCAAAATTAATGATCACGAAAAATAAGGTGAGTCCTAATCAAAATTTATTTAAAAAGTATCAAATCCTATAAAAGAGATTTACATGAAATGTATACACTAGTACAATAAATCTAATTTGCTACTATTTATTTGCTACTTAAATCTCAAACATAGCAAATAATGTAATTATTGCTACTGTTTTGACTATTTCACAACAAAAAAATATTTTTTGCTACTATATTTAAATATTAATAGCAAATAAAAAATCTTATTGTTATTTTTTATTGAACAATAGCAAAAAGCTATAACACAAGTCACCCACGTCAAGTTCCTTTTCTCTCTCAGTTGAAAAACTTTACACTGCTATTTACTAATTTATTTACTTTGATTCTCTTCGCACTTAAAATTTTTTATTTGCTGTGGTTCTTTAACTAACAGCAAAAAGCTTTTGGTTTTTTGTTGCCCCTCTATTTGCCGCAATCTGAAATTGAGCAGCAAATAAGCACATTTGTAAAGTAGCAAATGATGTTAATTCTACTAGTGATACCAAATTTCATAGGAAGGAAATGTTAAAATTATAAATAAGTTTTGATATCGAGAAACACCTAAGAGAACCTGGGAAGTACATATTAAAATTGACTTGCAGGATGATATGCAAATTTTATTTTAACCGCAAGCGCAAGGTGTACGTGTAGATGCGGGTCGAACACAAACAAGCTAAGACAAGAAACTTGCTACTTTCCATTAATTATATTGCTTGAAGGGAAACAAGGTTAATTGATTTTTTGACTAATAAACTAAGATTGCAATAAGAAATGTGGGTATACACTATATGATGAAAAGATCTAGGGTGTTGGGAATCCCCTAAATTCTTGTATAAACTCTTATTAGTGTCTACGAAATGTCGGATTAATTATGTGATTAAATATAATCTTGTTAATATCAAACTCTCGCTCTGTTGATTAACTATTATATTTATTCAATTCTTACATGCTAGTTTATTGAACGAATTAATAAGAATTTAACTAAAATTTATCCTAAAGCAAAGTCAATTTCAATCTCACACTTTAGTTCTATTGACTAGTCCGACAAAGCAAATTTAATTTAGGGTTAATTGGCACAATCAACACTTTAATCCTAGTTTCATAGACACATTCAAGCATCAAATCATACTTAACTTATAGGTTCAAACCCTAACCCTAGAAAATGGATCTACTCACTAATCATGGTTAAAGCAATAAACACAAACCCTAAAATGAAATTAAGCATGATAAAAGATGATAATAATGAAATTTGCAAGGAAAAACAATAATTAAACTATGAGACACAAAATTAAAGATCCAAGAGACAAAAATGGGAAGAACAATACTACTTTAATTAAATGACAATTTCTAGGAAAAACAATTAAAGTTGGACAAGGAAAGATTAAACTAATATAAATTTGATAAAGAAAGATTAAACTACTTGTTTTGATTATCAAACGAGGAAGTGTGAAAGGCACGTGAGATACCTGAAATGGAAGTGATACAACGGTTAACGGTCAACGGAGAAGAAGAACGCCTTTTGTAACTGACCTGAAGCCCTGCACCACACCACGTTAGCCTAGTCCGGGGGGTTATCTCCCGGAAAACCCCTCCGATGCTTAAGTCAGATCGGAGAATTAAAGAAGTTGTAATCGAAAAATGAGAAACGACAATGATTAAGGTATGGTAATAGCGGTGTTAATGGTGATCAACAACCAATTAGGGTGGTAAAGAGGGAGATAACTGCTTGTGGTTTAGTGTTAATTTTGGCAGAGTCTTGTTATGATATTAAAGGCTTCTTTTTTGTAATCCTGCTGGTTCTGCCTCTTTTGTAATGGTAGAGGGCAGTTATTCCTGGAAAAGGTGATAATGGGAGGTTGGAGGTAGTTATCTGCAGGAAGTGGCAAGTTGCCAAGTAGTTATGAGGTGGTTACATATATGAGAGTTGAGTATATTGTCAATATCAAGGGATGATCAAGGGTTATCATGGTAATATCGAAATAATAATGAAATGAATAAATAACAATAAATGTTACCATAACACTACTAATAAGAAAGTAAATTAAAGACAAGAAATTAAAAGCTTACAAATATTAAAAATGATCTCCAATGAAAAAAGATGAAAGGAGGAAGGAGGAAGGAGGAAGAAGAAGAGGGTTTCAATCTCCCTCCCTCTTGCTCCCTAAATGAGGCTTAACTTAATTGCCTCTTATTAACCACTAAATATATACCCTAAGAAGTTAATTTAAAAAAATAAAATAAATTAATATTAAATTAAAGTAATGGGAAAATGTGTGCACGGAATTCTAGAAGGCAAAGCAACTCGGCGGCCACTTCCACGGCCAGGAAGCCGACTCGGCGTTTTTGGCTGACAATTTCAGCAAACTTCAAACTTATGTCTGCAAATGGAAGATCAATTATGCCATTTAAGTGTTCAGTTTCATGATTAACATGTTCAATTCTCTAAATTGAAGTTTGAATGTCTGCAATGGAAGATCAGTTATGTCATTTAAGTGTTTAGTTTCATGATTAACATGTTCAATTATGTTATTTATATATATGCTGCGAAAATATATAAATTGATGTTTTATATATTTCAATTATTCTTTTACTTTGTTCAATTTTGAATTGATGTTGTGCAAATGTTTGCATTCAGTGAGATCTATTTTAAAAAAAATAAGAAGATACTAGTCGCTAACAATGGAGGAAACTGATGCAAGAAGACAGTGCAAGGAGATGAAAATGGATGATGAAAACAAGAAATTAAATTTTGAGAGAGTATATGGAAAGTTTAGTAGAGAAATTTATGAAAGGAAGGAGTAATAAAGGTGGTATACTCAAGAATCATATCAAGAAAGGAAAGATTTAAATTTCCAAAAAAAATAAAATAAAAGAAACCGAATTTTGGAGGGAAAAGGCATGTGCGTGTATTACATGCGCCTAATATTGGGCTAGCCCAGCTCCCGTCTTAGAATAGGACGGTCTCGTCCAAGTTTTTGTGCTAATTTAATGTGTTAACTTATGAGCGTTCCAAATATACCATACTTTTTTCAGCAAGTCTTGTATGATACCATCTCACCGTGAGACAGACCCATACAACAACCCATTAGTAAAATCACCAAAAGAAACATAAAAAACTGAATTTCAACATGTACATGAAATGATTATTAATTGTCAAATAGTTTGGGCTTACCCAATTAAAATCGTCTCACAGTGAGATGACCTCAATAAAAAATTAATATACTTCATCCGTTCCAAAATACTTGCAACATTTGTTTTTTCACGCAGTCCAATGCATTAATTCAATCCTTAATATCTATAATTATGTATAATAAAAAATTATAAAAATTTAATATTAATAATCTTTGCATCGAGACGAATCAAACAAGATCCCACTTGACTATGTTTTAACTTATAGATTACAAATAACTTACAAATTAAGGGGATAAGTGAACAGTGCTCATATTTTTCATGTTGCGACTATATTGGAACGAAGGAAGTATTTTTTTACATCAAGCAATTCAAACTTGCCCATTAGTTACTTCAATATAGGACCAATGCAGTATTTATCATCAGAAACATAATAACACCATCAATAACCACAAGTAGGGGTGAAAGTTCGCTTTGTGGTTTGAATTTTTATAATACTAATTCCAAACAAGTTGTTTTTGGTATTATATTTTCAACCCAATCCAAATAAAATTGAGTTGCAATCCAAATCAAACCAAACCAAATTAATTTAATTTAAACTTTTTTTAGTCCTCTGACTGAATTTTCAACTAAAAAATAAATTTAAACTGCAAATTGAATTAAAAACCCAAACTTATAAACGAAAGAAAATTAGATCATGGTAGGAAAAATAGGGATGACAAAATAAAATTTAAATTCTTGAATAAAGGCTTATTTTTATTATAAGAACGTTTAAGTAATTATTTTGTTAGTATCCTCATTTAAAGTCTTTTTCAACACGTCGGTCTTAACAAAATTCACACAACTAGTAAAGCTTAATGTAGAAAATAAGCTCCTATTTTAATTTGGTTCACTATTTCAATTTTTTGTTTTTTAGTAGGCTAAAAGATATTTCAAACCAAAATATATTGGTTTTGAAAATTCCAATTTAAAACCAAACCAAATTATAAATTTTTTTACCATAGTTCTTATTCGAGTTGGATTAATTTGGTTTAGATTTTTATTTGAATAACTTTCACTGCTAACCATGAATATTAGCAAAATTAAAAGACATAGATAAATCATAAAATGTTTAGCATGAAATATTAAATGAATGTGGTTTGTACAATCCAAATTTACTGACACTACTTAGCATTTCCGGTTCGGACCGTCGGTCCGGTCTCATTATGCACACTCCTACTTAGCACAACTATAATGAGTTCAACATTCGGCAAGCAACCATCTAAAATGCATAACTTTATTCTGATTAGAAAAAAATAAAATATTTTTAACATGCATTTAGTTTCAATCAATAATAACTCCAATTAAAGTCAAGATTCCTCAAACTCTAACACTCCCAAGTCAGCAATGTGCTCATGAAAGACGTTTGGAGGGAGACCTTTTATTAAAAGTTCAACTAACATGGAGTTTGTGGCAATGCTCCAATACATATTTATTTATGTCGAACCCTTTCTATGGTGGCAAGTATCGTTATCTCATTCAAATATTTTTATTAAAAGTATAATCATCACTATATTAATATTAAACCAATCGTGCCTATTGTGGATATTGGATATAGTAATAATCTGCATAAAAAATTTAATTCTACATAAGGTTGATTGTTGTGCATTTTACTTTTATTGATAATGTAAAAACAATACATCAAAATTATCAAGAACTTCATAATTTTGGTTATTATAAAGTAAAAAAAATTCTTAAAACCAAAATACGATGACTCAATAGAGATTTTAAAATGTAGACAAAATGCGGTAGAAATAGTAATTTGATTTTATTCTACTAATATAAGTGTTTCTGCGTAGAAATCAAATCGAATCTCCCTGACCGGAAGGTGACCACTTGACGTATGTCAACGGCTATTTGGAATGTTCGGGTACTGATTGGGGGTCGAATACCTACAAAACGAACAAAGTTACTTGTCCAGGGGCTGCTTCCCGGAAAGCCCCTTCGACGCTCAAGTCAGTGGTCGGTTAATAATGTAAGTAAAGATGACTAAAATTGGTAGTTCTTAGAGAGAGAGAAAGCATACCCTTTTTGATTGTGAATAGGGGTATTTTTAGGACGTAAGAAGTCAATGAAACAACTTCAGGGGCATTTTGGGTATTTCCGCCCCAACGTAAGTTAACCCTGAGTATTGACTGGGTCGATTGGGCCCTTTGACTTGGCCCACAAACTTGGGGCTGGTTTGACCCAATAACATTAGCCCCACGCAGTGAGGACGTCTTAGCATGAGCGTTGGCGGGCTTTGTGCGGAAGAAATCGAGGAACAAGGGAAGCAATGTCTTCTTAAGGCTAGATGATGCGTCCTCCTCCAACTGGAAGAGTCCGAATACTGGACAAAGGGAGCCGAATAGGGGTTTTGTACCCTCACCCTTAAGAGTCTGAATACTGGACAAAGGGAGCCGAATAGGGGTTTTGTACCCTCACCCTTGAGAGTCCAAATACTGGACAAAGGGAGCCGAATAGGGGTTTTGTACCCTAAACCCTAGGTGTCCGAATACCCAAAGGTAGGCATGACCCCTTCATCTGGAGGGTGGTCGAATATCTACTAGCCGAATAGAGATTCCCGTTATGGGTTGAACAATGATATAAAATATGATAAAGTATAGGGGCCGAATAGGGGACATCACCCTTCTCATGACTCATGAGAGGTCCGAGTACACTACAACAAATTTAGCTTTTTGCGACATTGGATTTAGTGGCATTAAAAAAATGCCACTAATTCATATTTTTAGTGTAATAATTATTAGTTTTTATTTTAAGTTCCACCATAAAGTGATTTAGCGACACTTAATTTGGTCTTTAGTGGCATATGTAATTGTCACTATAGTCTATAGTGGCATTTGTGAGAAATGTCACTAGATCCTATGTCGCTAAAAGCTTTAGTGTGACTTTTTAATATGCCGCTAAAGGCTCTAATAAATGTCACTAAATCCTCTATATACACTATAAGAAATTTGAAATAGCGACATTTAAATTAAATGTCGCTAAATATATCCCACTAAAAGCAAATTATGTTGTAGTGGTACTAGATGGCCGAATAGCAGCACACCCCTTCCTTGAGGTGTCCGAATACCATAAGGGACGAATAGGGGCACACCCCTTCCTTGGGGTGGCCGAATACCATAAGGGCCGAATATGGGTACCACCCTTCCTTGAACCCTGCTGATACTTGGACTAATGAGCCCCAAGTTGAAACATAATTTGGAACCCTAAGTAGTCCATCCTTAAAGAGGTCGAATGCCATTCGTACTTTCCAGGTAAGGCAGGTGCCGAATAAGTGGTGCCAACCTCCTTCTGGAGTGTCCGGCTACCATCGAGGGGCTAATGAGCCCTAAGTTGAGATAACGTTTGGACTCCTAGGAAGTCCATTCCTGAAGGGGCCGAGTATCCAAGACGTCATATCATTTCCTCAAAAATCCAAATCTTGCCTTGATAATTGTGCAATAGGTATTGTTCCACCCTATTTCTTATAAATATGGGACTTGTGAATTCATTTGCCTCACCTCAAATATTTTTCTTCTCAGAGCTTTTCCAAGCAATTCAAGAACTCTCTCCATTCTCAAAGCTTTTCTTCTTCCAAGTCCTTTCAAGTCCTTTACTCTTCAGGTACGCACTTTCCTTCGGCCTTGTATAGAAATAATGGCAGATTACACTTTTTCTCGTTTTAACTTTGATGATTTTGATGTAGAAATTGATTTTTTGACCAAATATAATTACGTAACTGAAAATGATATAAATGAGTTATGCGCGGAATCCCCTGTACACTATCCGGAGACCTTGCACCCCTTTCCTTGGGAATCTACTATTGCCTTTGTCCCTGGAAAATTTGATGTTGATGTGTCTCGTTTAGAGGGTATAACGGTCGTTCCCCCCTCCTACAGGTCGTATCCATCCGCAGCAATCGAAATGGCAACTACTTCTACTGGGAAAAGTATAGATTTGGGTCAGAAACCGCATTACCAAGGGCCGATGTACAAAGCTGGTGCTGGACCGACCAATTATTTTATTAGGCCTTCTTCGAGTGCGTCCTTGGACAAGGACTTATCCTTAATTCGAAAAAGTTGGGCCCTACTGGATGAATACTCCTTGGTGAAGCCAGGAAAAAAGATAGTGTACAGGATGTGCCCGAAGGGTGCATCGCTATATATAAGGACGCCATGGAGACGGGACTTAGATTTCCTCTCCATCCTTTTGCGGTTGAAGTGTTAAACGCTTACAACATATCGGTGTCCGAATTATATCCTAACGGATAGGGATGCATAATCGCCTTTATAATTATTTGTACAGCTATAGGGGTAGAGCCGACACTAACAGCGTTTAGATACATATTCAGATTGAGGAGATGTTCGGCTAAACAAGGCCTCGACTAGGTGACCTTTCAACACCGGTCAGGTTTCTTGATTGTGGAGAAGCTAAAGGATCGTATGAAACGCTTCCGTAATGACTTTTTCTTTTTGTATAGGGCCGAACCATGGGCATTCAAGACATGTCACGATGAAGAGCCGAATCTTTAGCTTAACAATGACGTTCCTCAGTGTGACTTAGATGAATTTTTAGTTATAGAACATGCCACCAAAGATGTAGAGTTAGGGGAGTTTAAACCCACTTTTGTACAGAGAAACTTCGTGGTTAGTAGAACCCATCTCCAAAACGAACTATTTTTGTTGGCCCTAGGACTTAGTCCGAAATATCATCAAGGTGAGTTCAACACCTTTATTGCTTGTTTTCTTCTAAATTAATTTCTGATCCATCTCTTTCTTGCAGTTGTAGCTTTCGAGGAGTTAGAAAAGAAATATCCTGAAGTCATGAATTTCTGTCAACTTTGCTCAAATGGTGGCCGAATCTCGCAAGAGGAAGGCTCAAACAGATAAAACTCCTCTTCCAGGTCCTCCTAAGGTATGAACTCCACCATTTACTATCCGAATATAATCGGGTTATTTCTAACTGACTGAGTGTTGCTTTCAGAATAGCAAGAACAAGAAGTTGTCGAAAGAAACTTCTCAGCCAATATCTCCAGCCGATCCACTGCGGCTGGTTCTCCCTCAACCCAACCATCAAAGCGTCAGAAGACACTACCGCCGAAGGTAGACAAGGGCAAAGGCAAGGCCATTAGGGGGTCGAGGGAGGAAGAAGCGGAGCAGCCCTTCGTGATCGAAGAGTCCGACTACGAGATCACAAGGAGAGATACCAGGGTGGTCTACTGCTCGGACCAAGCTTTTTTTGATCTAGCCCCTAAAGATCTTCGGTCCTCTTGTACCCTTTTCTTTTCTTTTTTCTAGTATTCAAGGCTACGGCCTGTTTGAACAATTATGTACTTTTAACAAAATATTTTGAAGTGTTTGATTTTCGTCTTCAATTGCATGTCTTGAATATTTGAATGCATAAGTGTAGACTTGCAACATTTCAAAATGTTATTGCCTACCGGTTAGGTAGGCCGAGTACAATGCAAATCTTAAAAATGATTCAAACTTCAGATACACGTTTAGAGGTCCGAATACCGCTTACTGGTTAGGCAAGCCAACTACAATATTAATATAAATTTCAATGCTCTCCTGTCAGGTGAGCCGAATACAATGCAAACTTCAAATGTGAACTTACAACTGATCTCCCACTCAAGGTACCCGAATAAACATGTTGCCCTCTGTTTGTCTTGGTATTCGGCTCTTAGATGTAGAACTTCTTCAAATGGTTCGAATTCCAGGGCTATGGTAGCATCTTGCCATTATCTTCTAATTCATATGTCCCCGGTCTCACAACATGCGCGACCTTGAAAGGACCATCCCAATTTCGTCCGAGTTTTCCTTTTTCAACTATCTTGCCTGTCGCCTCTACTTTTCTTAAGACAAGATCTCCGACTTGGAATTGTCTGGGTTTCACAAGCTTATTAAATTGTCTTGACATTTTCTGTTTTTGGGCTATGGCTTTCAAAAATGCATTCCCCCTAGTCTCCGGCAGTAGGTCGAGGTTGTTGGGTTTGTCTTCATCGTTCTTATACTGGTCATAGTTCATGACCCTTGTAGACGGTATGCCGACTTTTACTGGAAGGACCGCTTTAGTGTCAAACACGAGTGAGAATGGAGTGTGACCGGTGGACTCTTTCACAGTGGTTCGGCAGGCCCACAGTACTCTAGGTAGCTCTTCCACCCAGGTTCCTCGACATCCTTCGAGTTTCGTTTTTATACCCTTCAAAATGGTCTTGTTTTCATACTCAACTTGGCTGTTGGTTTGGGGGCGGGAAACTGATGAAAACCTTGTTTGGAGAGATTGAACCGGCTGCAGTATTCTTTCGTTGCGGCACTGTTGAAATGTTTGTTGTTGTCAGAAATGATAACTTGTGGTACCCCGTAGCGGGTGATGATATTCCTTCATAGGAACTGACATACTTGTTTGTCCGTTATTGAGCTCAATGTCTCGGCTTCAACATACTTGGTAAAGTAGTCTATAGTGATGAGGACAAATTTGCATTGCCCACTGGCCGGGGGAAAGGGACCCAAGAGGTCAATCCCCCATCTGTCAAAAGGCAGAATGGCTTGCATGGGGGAGAAATAATTGGAGGGCCGGCGAGGCACCTCTCTATAAAACTGACATTTCAAACAAGTTTTCACAAGCTTTTTTGCATCGGCCTTCAAACTCGGCCATTAGTACCCATTTCTCAAAACCTTGCCTATGAGAGTCCGAACACCTTGATGAATTACGCGGGCTCCCTCATGAATTTCCCGTAGGATGTAATCGCCCTCGGTTGGGGTGACACATTTGAGAAGGGGATGCGTATATGACTTATTATACAGGGCTCCATCGTACCATTCGAACCACTTGGCTTTTTTCAGAATAATCGGACCCAACTCTGGGTCCTCTGGCAGCTGTCCATCACGGAGGAGTGAAATATAGGGACCCATCCATGAATCAGTCCCATTTACCCCTCCCACAAAGGCATTGATACTAGGGCAAGGTAAGACCTCCCAAACCATATTCCAGGGTTCATCACTGATGGCCGAACTTGCCAATCTTGAGAGGGCATCGACTTGTGTGTTTTCCGAACTTAAGACTACTAAGTCAAACTTGGCCACAGCTTCTTTTGCCTTAGTCAGGTACATCTTCATACTATCGTCCTTTGCTTCAAACTCCCCGCTTACTTGGCCAGCGATCAACTGCGAATCTGTGTAAGCGACGACTTTTCTGGCTCCCGAAGCCAAACATATTCCCAACCCGAGCAGTAATGCTTCGTATTCAACTTCATTATTGGTAGCCGAAAAATTAAATCTGACAGCATGTTCAAGTCTGGCTCCATTAGGTGATATTATCAGCATTCCGGCACCTGAGCAGTTCCGGGTTGAGGAACCGTCGACATATAACTTCCAATTTTCTTCAGCGGGGATCTCTTCCAATGAACCAGTCATTTTAGAGATGAAGTCCGCAAGGGCTTGGGCTTTGATAGCCGTTCTGGGTTCGAATTCGATGCCGAAATTGGCCAACTGATTGGCCCAATCTGCAACTCTAGATGATTGATTTCGGCTCTCCAAGACTTTCTTTATGGACTGTGACGTCCGAACTACAACGGGGTGTCATTAAAAGTATGGTTTTAGCTTCCGACTTACCATTACTAGCGCAAAAACGGATTAGTCTGTTGCCGAATACCGGGCTTCGGAGCCGCGGAACGCATGACTGACGTAGTATATGGGCAATTACTATTTTTCCCTTTCGGCCACAAGTACGACACTTATTGAGTAGTCTGAGACGGACACATATAAATATAACTTCTCACCCGGCAAGAGTGACACCAGTTTCGGCATTTCTGCCAAATGACTCTTTAGGTTGAGGAAGGCTTCCTCAACTTCCTCACTCCACGCAACCTTGTGTTGCTTGATAACTTTAAAGAAAGGAGAACATTTGTCGACGGACTTGGACATGAACCGACTCAAGGCGACGACACAGCCGGTTAGGCGTTGTACTTCCTTGACCGTCCTTGGCGACTTCATTAACATGAGTGCTTGAATTTTGTCGGGGTTGGCCTCTATCCCCCTCTCATCGACCAAGAATCCGAGACATTTGCCCCCGGTCACGCCGAATACGCAATTTTTAGGGTTAATGCGCATTTGGTTAAGGCGTAGAGTCTCGAACGTCTCTCTTAAATGTTCGACGTGGTCCTTGGCGCTCTTGCTTTTGGCTATCATATCGTCTACGTATACCTCCAGGTTTCGACCAATTTGATTCTTGAAAACCTTGTTGATCATACGTTGGTAGGTAGCCCCAACGTTCTTTAACCCGAAGGGCATCACCATATAGCAATATACCCCCGAAGGGGTAATAAAGGCGGTGTGAGGTCTATCTTCCACGGCTAGTGAAATCTGGTGATAACCGGCGTTGGCGTCCATGAAGTTTAGCAATGCATGCCCTGCGGTAGAATCCACCAACTTATCAATTTTTGGCAGGGGGTTGTCGTCCTTAGGACAAGCCTTGTTGAGGTCCGTGAAGTCCACTTACATGCGCCATTTGCCGGAGGATTTTTTAACAAGGATGACGTTTGCAAGCCAGTCAGAATACTTACATTCCCTTATGAACCCTGCTTTGAGGAGCCGATCAACTTCCTTCTTCGCTGCCTTCGCCCTTTCCGCGCCCTGATGTCTCAATTTTTGCTTTACCGGTTTCCGGCCGGGTTTAATGTCTAAGTGGTGTGAAGCGACCTCAACCAGTATGCCGGGCATTTCTTCCACACTATTTGCAAACACTTCTCTGTATTGTCGAATGACCTCGAGGATGCTTTCCCTCAGAGGTCCTGCTAAATTCCTTCCTAGACGTATTTTTTCTTGGCCCCAAAGGGCAACTTCTTCATAGCCTTCTAGAGGCTGAGGTTGCGATGTGCTTGTGGTATCATCATCGGACACATGCAAGACCGACTCCACCTCTATTTCTTTTCTTTTCTTGTTTCTCTAATCTGCGCTACTTTCGGCTCCCATCTTGAGCGTATTGACTTGACATTCTCGAGCGCTTTTCTGATTTCCATACAAAGTTCCAACCTTAACGTCATCTTTCTCGTACTGGATGAGTAGCTAATGGGTCGACATAACGACTTTGATTTTGTTTATCAAGGGCAGGCCCATGATGATGTTATAAGGAAATTGAATATCGACAACGGTAAATCGAACCGGCAAGGTCTGTCCGTTGCGTTTCTCCCCAAAACGGACTGGAAGAACTATCGTTCCCGATGGAGAAACTCGACACCCCCAAATCCTACAAGGGGCCGGTCAAGCTTTTCCAAATGCTCCGGGCCATACTTCAATTGTTTCAAACAATCCATCGTGATCAGGTCAACGGTGCTGCCGGTGTCAACTAAGAATCTTCTGACGTTCATTAGACCCACTTTGAGAGTGAGGACGACGGGGTCAGAGTGCGGATGTTGTATCGCTTGGCCTTATTCCCCAAAGATCATCTTCGGCCGGTCTATTGCTTTCTTGGACTCGGCAGTCATAATGTTCAAGGTGTGAACACTATCTTTGACAGACTATCATTGCATGGATGACTCCTTGCGTGGCCTCGGAATGGTCGTGGGCGTCCGAGCGTCTTTCATTTCTTTGACGATTATCTCTTCGACCCCTAGGTCGACTATCATTGCGTTTCAAAAATCTATCCAACTGGCCTTCATCGGCCAATTTATCTAACACTTTCTTCAATTCACGGCATTGAGACAGAGTATGGCCATGTTCCTTATGGTATTCACATCAAAAGTCCATGTTCCTTCTGTTTTGTGATGTCGATGTCCTTGGAGGTATCACCAACTGATCTCTAACTAAGTAGAAAATATCCTTCTGGCTTCGGTTAAAGCGTGATACGGTGGCACCTTTCACTTCCAATGCTGGATAAACTTGCATTTGTCTCCGGCCATCCTCTCTAGGAGGTCCCATGGGTGACTGAAATCTTTCCCTCCCAAAGCTGTCCGAATGCCGCCGGTTAGGCGTTGCTTTTTGTGATCGTCCAACCTTCTCTTTCTTCTTCCATGAATCTAAGGGCGTACATATGTCGGATGTCCGAATGAATCTTTGTACGATGTCCATGGCCTCCGAATATGTTGTGATGTCGTGCTCCAGCAACTTCCACTTCAATTTCGGTGTCCTCACACCATTAATGAGGGCAGGGACTGTAGTGGCATCATTTGCCTCCGGTATGGATAAGACTTCCTGATGGAACCTTTGAATGTAGGAGGTCACAGAATCTCCTTCTTTCTGGATGATGGACATCAAGTGTAGGTTTGATTTCTTTTGCCTCTTGGAGGCGACAAAGTAATCGAGAAACAAAGCTTCGAGGACGGCGAAACTATCTACACTCCCCAGTGGTAGGGACGTGTACCAGTTGAGCGCCAGCCCCGAAAAAGTAGTAGGAAAGAACTTGCATAGCATGGTTTCGCATGTAGTGCTTACTGCCATGTGGGCGCGGTAGGATGCAAGGTGTTCGGCGGGATCCTTTGTTCCGTTGAAAGGTTTCATGGCGGGTACCTTCACTTTGTTCCGGTTAGGAACAAATAATATTCTAGCTGATAGTAGGGGTGAAAGTTCGGTGTTTGGTTTGGATTACGCACAAATCCAAATCAAACCAAATAAAATTCGGTGTTGAATTTTTCAGTCCAAATCCAAATCATTTTTTTTATAATCCAAATTGAACCAAACCAAAATTTAAAATTTCAGTCCAAATCGAACCGAATTAACCGAATTGACCGAATTTCAGTTGAAATTACATTGACAAAATCGACTAAAACTTAAAGTTCATTACAAAAAAACACAAAAGAAAAAAAAATCGACTAAAACAACTTAAAATGTTCATCATTAGTTCATTACAACTTAAAGTGTTCATTGAAAATAGACCAAAACAACTTCAAATGTTCATCAAACCTCAAACAAATATAAAAGTTCATTACAAAACACAAATTCCTCCAACATAACACAAACTTGAATCTCCAACACAATGAAATCTTCAACCACTATCCTCCTCTTCATTAATCTTCAATTTCAATGGTGTTCGGATATATTAAGCCATCATCACCGAAATCTTCCAACACCATTTTACTCAAATCTTGCAAAAAAAATACAAAAAAAGTAAACGAAACCAAACAACATAAATCAACATAAAGCAAAATAAAGCAAAACATAAACGAAACCAAACAACATTAAGCAAAAAATAAACAAAATAAACAACATAAAGCAACATAAAGCATAAAAGTAAACGAACTAAACAAGATAAAGCACAGTAAATCTAAAATACAGAAAAATACGAAACAAAAAAATCTAAAATAAAAACAAAATCAGATATACGAACCAGTAAATACGAAACCAAAAAATACGAAACCAAATCAGATATACGAACACCATTGAATAAATAAAACCAGTAAATAAAAACCAGCAAATAAACAACAGTTAACCTAAATCCGATATACGAACCAAAAAAATACAGCAAAAAAAAAATGAGTACGATATTAAAAAGACGAAAACAAGGAAGGGATATTAGTATATTACCTTTGGCCTTCGATTGAGAAGAGATGAGAAGGTAATTATGAAAGAGATTATAAGTTCATGGAAGAAGGAGTGAGAGCAGTAGAATGGAATGGGGAGTTCAGAGTTGGTGAAACAGCCCAAACCGGCGTAAATAATATTATAATACTGTCTACAAAGCACAGTAGAAGACTTATAAAAGTCTAGGCTGAATACGACCTGTGGCTCGATAGCCACAACAAACTAATATCAGAGTATTTAAAATTTTTTACATTAAATTAGTGAAAACTATTTACAAAACATTATAAAATAATAACAATTTAATTTATAAATATCTAATTTATATTATGAATTTCAAAAAGAAGTCCTCGCCGCGCACTTAACACATAACAGAAGTAAGCATTGTCTCCACAGCAAAGCTAACCTGAAAATGGATCAACCCCCGTAAGGGATAGGCCCCATCAAAGACTGTCAACAATTGAATTGTTGAGTAATCCAACAAACTATTACATTTATATACAAGTCATTTAAAGAGTATAAAAACTCTCTGATTTAGGGTTTAATGTGTTTATTATTATTGCTTGATGAATGATAATACAGAGACAGCCTACATAAAGATACAAACTTACTATAATTACAGATATTCAGAATCACTAAATTATCTCCTAAA
The DNA here is from genome assembly GCA_019425755.1 of Amaranthus cruentus. Lineage (NCBI taxonomy): Eukaryota > Viridiplantae > Streptophyta > Magnoliopsida > Caryophyllales > Amaranthaceae > Amaranthus > Amaranthus cruentus. Next base: position 19,859,882 of record CM033459.1, read on the forward strand.
TATACTCTAATTACGTTATCTATGGCAAGTGTATATTTACAGAATATTTGACATTATTCTGTTCTTCACTCCCCCTCAAGTTAGGTCGTGGATTCTCGAACACCCAACTTGCATAACGTTTCCTCAAACTGTTCAGCTCCAACTGCCTTCGTCAAAATGTCAGCTATTTGTTCTTTTGATCTAACAAAGGGAATATGAATAATTTCTGCTTCGAGTTTTTCCTTTATGAAATGACGATCAACTTCAACATGTTTAGTTCTGTCATGTTGAACTGGGTTTTTTGAGATGCTTATTGCAGCCTTATTATCACAATATAGCTCACTGCTCTGTTCCTGTGGGAGACCAACTTCCTCCAGCAATTTCCGTATCCAAAGAACCTCTGTAACACCTTTGGCTATGCCACGAAATTCTGCTTCAGCACTTGATAATGCTACCACCTTTTGTTTCTTGCTTTTCCATGTCACAAGGTTTCCCCCCACTAAGGTGAAGTACCCTAATGTGGACTTTCTACTGTCTCTGTCTCCTGCCCAATCAGCATTTGTGTAAGCATGAATATTAAGGTGCCCATGTTTACCAAACATTATCCGCTTTCCAGGTGTCCTCTTTAAGTATCTCAGGATTCTCAAAGCTGCTTCCATGTGTTGAGTCTGAGGCTTATGCATGAAGCGACTCATAACTCCTACTGCATAAGTAATGTCAGGTCGAGTATGTGATAGGTAAATTAATTTCCCTACCAATTTCTGATACTGTTCTCGGTCAACGGCTTCTTCTCCTTCAATTGTCTGTAGTCCATGATTAACCACTATCGGTGTATCTGCGGGTTTACATCCTAGCATCCCAGTTTCTGCAAGGAGGTCTAGGACATATTTCTTCTGACAAATGAATATCCCTTTTCTCGATCTCATAACTTCAATGCCAAGAAAGTACTTCAACTGCCCAAGGTCTTTCATTTCAAATTCCCCGAACAGTTTCTCCTTCAGACTTTGTATCTCTTCCTTATCACTTCCTGTAATAATCATGTCATCAACATAAATAATCAAACAAGTTATCAGATTTCCTCTCTTCTTTAGAAACAGTGTGTGATCGGAGTTGCTTTGATGATATCCAAATCTCTTCATAGCAAGAGTAAATCTCCCAAACCAAGCCCTAGGAGACTACTTCAGACCATACAGAGCTTTTCGTAATCTGCATCCTTCATTTTCTTTGAAGTTTCCTTTGAACCCAGGTGGTGCTTCCATAAAAACCTCCTCCCTGATTTCTCCATGTAGGAAAGCATTCTTCACATCAAACTGGTGTAGCGGCCAGTCTTTATTAGCAGCTATGGAAAACAGAATTCTGATAGTATCGATCTTTGCCACAGGAGAAAACGTTTCTGAATAATCGATCCCATAAGTCTGAGTGTATCCCTTAGCAATGAGTCTGGCTTTGTAACGTTCAATCGTACCATCACTCCTGTACTTGATAGTGAATACCCATTTGCACCCAACAACTTTCTTACCTTTCGGAATAATGCACTTTTCCCAAGTATCATTTTTGAGTAATGCATCGATTTCTGTTTGCATGGCTGATCTCCATTCTCTGCTTCTGAGGGCTTCATCTACTGTTTTGGGAACTTTATTCTGATAAAGAGCTGTATTGAATGCAATTGCAGACTTTGACATATTTCCCGGGTTATCAGCATGAACCGGGTATTTCGATCTCTGATCCTCAAAATCTGGGTCATATCTCTTTGGGGGAACACCCCGGGTTCTCCTAGGAGGCAACACATACTCAACAGGTTCTTCTCTTATCTCCACACTCCCCCTATCTTCTTCCTGCGATACTCCAGAAACAGGGCTAACAGAACAATCAACAAAATCACAAGGTCTAGTAGGAGTAGTTACCTCAATAGGATCAGAACACAGGGTAGGTTGTGGCGCTTGAAGAGGTGGTTGCACTGTTGTCTTGGAGGTGGTCTCATCGGTATAGCCAGCTTGCTCATTTTGACTCGTAGGAGATATAAGCCAGCTTAGATCGTCCTTGATAGTACTATTCTCCCCCTGACATCTAAGCGGGTGGAAGTAATAGGAGTCCTCATGAAAATCACAGTCCATCGTGACATACATGTGTTTAGTAACAGGATCATAACATCGATACCCTTTTTGGTTAGTCCCATATCCTAGAAAGACACACTTAACAGCCCGGGGTTCAAGTTTGGTTCGGTTTTGGGAAGGTAGGTGAACAAAGACTATGCACCCAAAGATCTTGGGTGGAAGGGAGTGAAGGGAAAGGTTAGAAGTATGTAATGAAAGAGTGTCAAGGGGTGTTTTGTGTTTTAGGCTTTTGTGGGTAATCTATTTGTGACATAATTTGCAGTAGCAATGGCTTCAGGCCAAAAATGAAGGGAAACAGAGGATTCAATCATGATAGTACGGGCCATGTTAAGGAGGGTTCTATTTTTCCTTTCAGCAATACCATTTTGTTGGGGGGTATAAGCACAAGAAGTTTGGTGTACAATCCCATTATCAGAACAATAAAGGTTCATTTTATTATTTATGTATTCTCCACCATTATCAGATCTAAGAATGCGGATATGTTTTTGAAATTGGGTGAGAATCATCTTATGGAATTTCACAAAAACTTCATAAACCTCAGATTTATTTTTAAGAAAGTACACCCAACTCATTCTCGTGCAATCATCAATAAACAGAACATAGTATGAAAAAACAGATGTCCCTCCATCAGGAGCAGGACCCCAAACATCAGAATGTATAATAAAAAAAGGTTCACTTGACTGACTCGAACTAGGATAGTACGAATGTTTATGACTCTTTGCCAAAATACAGGACTCACAATTAAATCTAAGCTTAGAACCACGAAGAGAAGGAAATAAATGTTCTAAATACTCTAGTGACGGATGTCCAAGTCGACGATGCCATCTCCAGAGTTGCTGTTCTACGGAGTCACGAGCAAGCGCTGCACAACCTTTTTGAGACACCTTCTCCACATAGTAAAGACCACCATCTTCAGTACCACGCCCAATAGTGATCCCTGTCTGCAAATCCTGTATCACAAAACACCGAGACTCCATAAGAACCTTGCAATTTAATTGTTCAGTTAACTGACTTACAGAGAGAAGTTTATGAGACAGCTGCGGTACAAAGAGACAATTTTTTAATTGAACACCCGGTAAAATATTAATCGTTCCAGCACCCGCGACCGTTATACATTCTCCGCTGGCTGTCTGAATGAATTTTTTATGTGCAGAACCAATTGAAATAAAATCAGTTCGATCGTATGTCATGGTATCGGTTGCACCACAGTCCAAGACCCACATGGGTTTATCAAAGTACACGGTTTTATCTCTAAAGCAAGTAAGGACAAAATTTTGTTTATTTAAAGAGGAGTGAGAAAGAGTGAATGAGGGGTCATGTCCCTCAAAACACTCGACATTACCACTTTCTTGAGCCCCTCTCCTTTCCTTTTGCTTGCTTTCTTCCATGGCTATCTCATCATTTCTCCTTGCTCCTGGTACTGGATCTATTCCCATATAGGCTTGTGCTCCATTTCTTTTCCGGTCATCGGACCGTCTGCTCTCTGGTCTGCCTCCATCCTTTCTCCGGCGGGCTTGGTGTTCTTCCCACCATTCAGGGAAGCCCACAAGTTTAAAGCATGTCTCTTTTGTGTGTTTATGGCCTCCACAATGAGTACAATGGAGGTGGGACTTATCTTCTTCCTCCCATCGTGCCGGCGGTCCCCTGTTTGATTTGTACTTTCCGATATAACCTCCTCCAATTTCAGAGGTGTTTTGATTCTCCTGTGATAGTTTTGCCTCCTGTTGGTGTTTAGTGATGAGCCCGCTTCCGATCCCTGAGGGTTCTTGACCCGATGACGGTTTTCCGGTGAGTATCTCTCTCCTTGAGATCTCCCTCCTGATTTGGGCGTATGCTTCCTCTACCGATGGTAAAGGGTTTTTGTTGAGTATATCTCTTCGGTCCTTGTCATATGTCTCGTTGATTCCGGCGAGAAATTGGTATAATTTCTGCCTTTGTGCGATTTCGTTGTATATCGTTATGTCCTCTGGATATTTCATAGGGTTTTGGACCCGTCTGTCGGTCTATTTCCAGATCGCTATCATTTTTCCATAAAAGACTTCAATGGAGTCTTCGTTCTGTTTTATGGAATGTGCTTTGACCGTTAGATCATAGATTTGCAGTCCATCCTGACCACTACTGTAGATGGACTCGATTCCTAGCCGTAGCTCTCTCGCAGTTGGATAATCGAGAAATTGATTAACCAGTCCGATCTCAATATTCTCGATAATCCATGAAATTACAGTAGCATCATTGTGTCCATTTGATGTATTCTGGTTCGCCTGGTGTAGGTGGAGAAGCAATGATATGGTTGAGCTTGTTTCGCCCACTAAGAGCCAGATACATCATCTTGGACCACATGGTGTAATTATTGTGGTTGAGTTTTTCTGTGAGATGGAGGGGATGGTGGTTCGATCCTCCATCGTGGTTCGTCGGTGGTGGTTTGGGTTGGTTCATTTGTTGGAGTATAGCAAGCAACTGGTTAAGAGTTACTGGTTGTTCAGCAACTTCAGTTAATGATTTGTTTTCGCCGGTTTCCGACATGTTTTCAGGTAAGGTATAGGTAAATGATGAGGCCAAAAAACGGTGTCTGCCCTTAGATCACCGTCGGCTCATATACCATAAAGAGTATAAAAACTCTCTGATTTAGGGTTTAATGTGTTTATTATTATTGCTTGATGAATGATAATACAGAGACAGCCTATATAAAGATACAAACTTACTATAATTACAGATATTCAGAATCACTAAATTATCTCCTAAATATACTCTAATTACGTTATCTATGGCAAGTGTATATTTACAGAATATTTGACATTATTCTGTTCTTCATCATTTACAAATATCACCAATTTAATCTTTTGCTCTTTTAGTAACTTCTTATAAAATATTAATTTATCAAAACCCAAAATTCTTTTAAAAGACCGTTTGGTATCGACATAAATACGGTTAACAACCTTTAGTTCATAGCGAATCAAAACACGGCTATAACTTTACAAGTTAATAGCGAAAATCAAAATACGGCTATTACTTTACAAGTAAATAGCGAAAATCAAAATACGGCAAATAAAACATATGAATTCATTTTCGAAACAAACAAAACTTTATATACCAAACGTATTTATTCAAAACTTATTACTCAATCGTTATCGTTTAACTTCCACTCATAATACGTTCATATCCACCTTTAGTACATGACCCTTAACACTTTAAGTTTCAAACACATTTTTCCCAAAGAGCTTCCATACTCTTGACATTCAATTACATACGATTCTTAACCTTTATTTCGATCATCCGGTTCACCATTAATACAATTTTACACAACTTAGCCCATTCAACTTTTATCCTTTAATGTCTCATCAAATCATGGTATATACACACACTTTTGTTCCCCTAGTCATTAGCTTTTCGATCACCTCAATACAATTAGCTCCTAATCAACTATTCATTTTCTATAAGTACAATTTAATTTTAAATTTCTCCATATATGTAATTCAAGGCTTCTATAACTTTTAATTGATTCTTGTTTGACTAATGAACATCAACTCACATTAACCATAAATAAGGCTTGACATAATTTGAATCATTCAAACTTTTTAATTCTCAAAGTTATCCTTTCAACTTTATAAATCATTTAGAATATTCTCCATCATAATTTTACACTTACCTCAATACGTATAGAGCACTCAATAGGGTAATCACAATATAAACTTTACGACATTCATGTTCATATCAACCATTGATTCTTTTTCGCAACTTCCCTTGACTGAAATTCTCTTCTAAATATCATTTAATTGCACATGTCACACAAACTTTTTCTGCATTCTTTATTTCTTGATTGATTTCCAATCTTTACACGCAATTTACCCATAACTTTCAATATTCCCAAAACGCTTCTTTTGAACTCTTTGCATCGATTCATTCTTGCACAACATCATCGAAATTCTTGATAAGCTTGGTACTTAACTCCTTGTGCCAGTTATCCGAGTATATATAATATCTTTTGTAAAACAATTTCATGAATACTTGACTCAAATATGTATATTTGAATTTAAAATTTTAAGCTCATTTAAAAACATACATGACATATGAACAATCACACAAAATTTCTCCTATAATCAATTAAATCCACAAATAAAGATTCAAACAAAAAAAATTCCAACTTAACTTTAATATCCCTTAAAACTTCTATCACTAAACTTTGAAGTCACAAATTCATAATCCAGACTTAACTCTTGGCCTTCGGCATGACTCTTACTGAAAGAGGAATCACAACACATAAAGAAACATCAATATTACCTCAGCACATAAGCACGTCACACATCACACATAGAACACATAGTCACACTAATACCATCCGATTCTCGGAGGATACACCTTAAGACACAACTACCGCGCTCTCTCGGGAATTCAAAAATCATTTTTTTTTCAAAAGTTTTGTACTCGAATATGAGGATTCGAGTACTCAAGAAACAACCAGGATCTGATACCAATTGAAACAGCCCAAACCGGCGTAAACAATATTATAATACTGTCTACAAAGCACAGCGGAACACTTATAAAAGTCTAGGCTGAATACGACCTGTGGCTCAATAGCCACAACAAACTAATAACAGAGTATTTAAAACTTTTTACATTAAATTAGTGAAAACTATTTACAAAACATTATAAAATAATAACAATTTAATTTACAAATATCTAATTTACATTATGAATTTCAAAAAGAAGTCCTCGCCGCGCACTTAACACATAACAGAAGTAAGCATTGTCTCCACAGCAGAGCTAACCTGAAAATGGATCTACCCCCCGTAAGGGATAGGCCCCATCAAAGACTATCAACAATTGAATTGTTGAGTAATCCAACAAACTATTACATTTATATACAAGTCATTTACAAATATCTCCAATTTAATCTTTTGCTCTTTTAGTAACTTCTTTTAAAATATTAATTTATCAAAACCCAAAATTCTTTTAAAAGACCGTTTGGTATCGACATAAATACGGCTAACAACCTTTAGTTCATAGCGAATCAAAACACGGCTATAACTTTACAAGTTAATAGCGAAAATCAAAATACGGCTATTACTTTACAAGTAAATAGCGAAAATCAAAATACGGCAAATAAAACATATGAATTCATTTGCGAAACAAACAAATTTTTATATACATAACGTATTTATTCAAAAATCATATTAAAACAATAATATAACAGCACTTTAAAATGGGGAATATATGGACCGTCAGGAAGTAGGCTTGATTTAAATCTTGAGAATACGGGTGATCGTCATCACCGAAATACGGTTCTTGCAAGAACGAAACGGGATCGGGGGCTCGAGACCGATCCAAAAAGCGTTACCTATTATCAAGCTATAGGATTTCATAATAATCCGTATATAATATCCGTTGCCAATTCCCAAAAACGAACATTTTTCAATGTCGAACATTTCAATATAAAACGAATCAATAAATCACTTGATTTTCTTTAAATTCAATAATCATAACTCATTTTCATAGTACAATATTTAAAAGCTTATATCTATATAGCTATGAACATATAAAACATAATTTTGATCAAGGATTAAAAGCAAGGTCAAACAAAGTCAAATTCCACAGTTTCGAACACCAAAAATTATACGATTTTGCTTAAATATAAATAGCAGTAATATCACACCTTATAAAACATAACTTGACATTTGAATTACTTAAAGTAAATTTAAAAGATAATAGTGTTTGTAGGATTACCTTCCTACGCCATGAATAGCGATCGATAATTAAAATACCAATCAATTTATCATCAACCATCAACATGTAAAAGCTTGAGTTACCATCAATGAAGTTTAACCAATTTTACAACAATCATAAATCCCAAATATCCAATTTATATCATACCCAACTTATATTAGACCCAAGTAATATCATCTAATCAAATACCCAACTGAATACTTATGTTCCCAAATTTGATACTAGAACCAAATACCCGTATTAATCAAATAAGAACTCGTAACTCAACCATACCAATCAATAAACCCAATTAAAGGATAAATACTAACCCTAAACACTTGATAAAAAGAGTACTCAATATGAACCCCAACTTCAATTGTGAACAAGTAAATCAAAAATGCTATTTTCAGATTTTCAGGACACCCTGTTAGTATTTTGGTCCTAACTTTCTCATACGAACTCGTATAGAGGTGATTCAAGTGCCTACGCGACCGCGACTCGGAGCTCTACAATTCTTATGAAGACACTAAGAAGGTGTTCTCTTCAACTTATTTTTTTGACTTATTACCTATTCTTATTGGAATCAGATCAGATCAGATCAGATCAGATCAGAACTATTCAGATCAGATTAGAAAGATTAGGATCGACCGACCGGATCGACGATCGGACGGATCGGATCGGATCGATCGACTAGATCGGATCGATCGATCGACCATACCATTATTTATTATTATTATTATTATTATTATTATTATTATTATTATTATTATTATTATTATTATTATTATTATTATTATTATTATTATTATTATTATTATTATTATTATTATTATTATTATTATTATTATTATTATTATTATTATTATTATTATTATTATTATTATTATTATTATTAATATTTTTTTAATTAAGTAATTAATTAGATAATAATAATATAAATGATTCTTTAATAATTATAATAATATTAAAATAATAATAATAATAATAATAATAATAATAACTTTATGAAACCAAATCGATCGATCGATCGACGCACGATCGGATCGGATCGACGATCGGACTAGATCGGATGATTCGGATCGGATCGGTAATCAGACTAGATCAGATCAGATCAGATCAGACCTTAGTAAATTCAGATCTTATCCAATTAGATCAGACGAAGAGAATAGGCCCTAAAACCCACAAACGATTACAGCTTCCCAAAAAAACGCCTAAACAAAATGCTGATTCTCGATTCCCATGACAGCCTGTTAGTATTTCACCATTTTGAACATAACTCTCTCATACGAACTCATATTGGGGCGATTCAAGTGCCCACGCGACCACGACTCGAAGCTCTACAACTCTCACGAAGACACCAAAAGCTAAAAACGAACACACCAATACAGAAAATTACGAAACAGTAGCATCCTTGCTTTATCTGAAATTTCAGAATTTTTAATTGAGTTTTACAAGTAAGAAAGGCTTGAAGAATGATTTATGGTTTAGTCTTAATATATGTTGATGGTACTCATGTAGAATGAAGTTGATCATGAAAGGAAGTAAAGAAATGGGTTTTATGATAGTTTCTTAAGAGGAAGGGAAAAAATACAGTGTCATCCTTTTGATGTGGCACAAAAGCACGAAAGCACAAACACATACTCATCTCACAAACGTGAGGTGTTAACTATCATTATTTCGTCTACTCAATTTTCATCGTATAAGTTACTTTTGTCCCTTATTTAATATGACTGATATCCTTAAATAATAAAATATTATTTCGAGTCCCAATAAAATAACTTACTTAAAATTTAATACCCAAATTAACTTAATTAATTACTATTAATTAAGCCGTTAAAATAAGGGTTGTCTCAGTTGGGGGCGCCATTCTTCTAGTATGAGAGAGGAGAGTGAATGTGATTAGGGCTTGTCAATTCTAATTTTTTAATCTTATTTATATGCTGCAGTAAGAATTAGGGTTTGATAAATTTAGGCTTGGAAGTTGCGCCACCTGACTCTACTACACATTTCACTTTGAATTTCGTTTTTTTCGGTTTTCTTAACCCAAAACCGAACTCGAACCAAACCAAATTTTTTTTCAAAAAAAATGTCCAAACCAAACCATATTTAAAATATCACTAAACCATATTTAAAATATCACTAAACCAAATTTCTTATTCGGTCTGGTTCGGTTCAGTGTTCGGTTTTTCACCAAATTAGTTACACCCCTAGCTGATAGGGGTGTCTTGAAGATGGTGGGGGCCGAATCAGAACCATCCCCAACCTAATCTTCTCTGGCATAATCATTCCTCTCGTACCTCTCTTGATACATAGGGTTGTGGTAAGATTCGTCCACCGGATTCTTCCCTTCCCTCTTAGAATTTAGATAAGTCCGAGCATCTTGTTCTTTCTTTCTCCTGTTGATGATTTGTCAGGCGTCAAACCTTGAGCTCCCTGACGATTCAAGCATCCGGCTAGGAGCCTGTCGGGTTCGGCCATGGGGTATTTGGTTATGGCGTGAGGCAGAATTCGGCATCCCCAAGGTGTGTTGGAGTACTTGGTTGTGAGCCTGATCTTGATGTAAAGGCGATTCCTGACTTTCCGCGATGTCTTCGACCCAAAAGTCAAGGGCCTCCCTCTGATGCATAGGGATTTGTTCCGTCTGGCGACGGGCAGAATGTTGTTGTTAAGGTTGCAAGATGGATGGCAAAGTCCTTACTGCTTGTTGAATCGACTCTTGAAAACAAGTAGTGATTGTCGCGGCAAAGGCATCTAAGTCCTGCCTTGTAATGAAGTTGGGTGGCTGAATACTAGCATTCGGATCCTGGTCGTGGACAGAATTGGCCGAATGGTGTTCGGACTGCCTAGTGTCGGCTCTTGTGTTTCTTTTTGATTTCATGGCTTTTGATTGTAATGAAAAGGTAGGTGAAAAGGAAGGTGCTTGTCTCTCTCCCCACAGACGGCGCCAAATGTTTCTGCGTAGAAATCGAATCGAATCTCCCTGACCAGAAGGTGACCATTTGAGGTATGTCAACGGCTGTTTGGAATGTCCGGGTACTGATTGGGGGAAGAATATCTACAAAACGAACAAAGTTACTTGTCCGGGGGCTGCTTCCCGGAAAGCCCCTCCGACGCTCAAGTTAGTGGTCGGTCAATAATGTAAGTAAAGATGACTAAAATTGGTAGTTCTTAGAGAGAGAGAAAGCATACCCTTTTTGATTGTGAACAAAGGTATTTATAGGACATAAGAAGTCAATGAAACAGCTTTAGGGGCATTTTGGGTATTTCCGCCCCAACGTAAGTCAACCCTGAGTATTGACTTGGTCAATTGGGCCCTTTGACTTGGCCCACAAACTTGGGGCTGGTTTGACCCAATAACAATAAGGTTAGAAATTATTCAAATATATAAAGGAAACTTTAATATTTTGACAAAAGATTAAGACAACAAACAATTGACAGTTTCATTAGTTGATTTAAATATTTATTTAAGCTAACTTTTGTATAGTTAGGGAATTGGTAAGGTTAATTAAGAAACAATAAATTCAATGATATTTTACTATTAATTAATAAATAACCATGTATGTAATCCAATCAAGGTAAATTTCGAATACTATGTATATATACAAAAAATCCAAAGTGCTAATTTTTTTTTACCATTTATTGCAAATTAATATTACATCAACAAATTATTGCTCGATTTTAATGCATCAATTACAATATTATTGAAAATCAATCATACAATTTCCCTATAATTCTTGGATTTTAATGTATCAATTACAAAATTATTGCAAATCAATTACAGAATTTCCTTATTTAATGTAAGATTACATGTTGTATTTAAATTTCTTAGTCAGTAACTTACTCTAATCAAATTAATCCAAATGTGAGAATCACTTTTATGGCGACATTTGTCATTTTACTTAAGCTTTGTTGGAATGTATGATGATGATTTGTCATTTTACTTCAGCTTTATTAGAATTAGAATATATGATGATTGATAATAGTGATCTTGACCTATTGATCGAACAAAAGGGTAAGTTTTATCGCATTGCAGTTAGGCCGGCCTTGTTGTACGGGACAAAATATTGGCTCGTAAAGAAGGTTTTCGAGCAGAGGATGGATGTAACAAAGATGCGTACGCTGAGGTGGATGAGTGGTAAAACTATGATGGACAGGATAAGGAACCAGGAGTTCAGGTAGAAGTTAGGGGTTGCACCTCTCTCTGCAAAGATGCGGGAGAACAGGCTGAGATAGTTTGGGCATGTGCAGAGGAAGACACATGACATCCCAGTAAGAAGGATCGAATGCATCATAGTGGAGGGCAAGAGAAGTCGAGGGAGACCTAGGAAGACTTGGGAGGACCAGATTAATTGTGACCTACATGAACTCCACGTCTCTAAGGACCTGACAAGGGATAAGGCCAGTTGGGGGCGCCTTATCCACGTCTTAGTGCCCCTCTTGATCAACGTTTGTTACTGTTATTTGCCTCTACTTATCGCTCTTACCATCTCTACCATTATCGTTTGTTTAGTTAGTAGTACGTTTTCTATTTGTTGTATATCTTTGTTTAGTTCATTACTATGCATCGTTAACGTGGGCGTGTGTTGCAGGCTTTCTTATAGTTGTAGGTGCCTATATTTTTAAAGACCTTTTTGAGCCGAGGGACTCTTTGACCGTACTCTTCTGTATGGGTATGAGATGTCGTCTATCATCCCTCCCCAGACCCTGACCATAGTTTGTCTATGTGCGGGATACACTGGGTACGATAATGATGATGATACTTACATCAAAAAACTTTACCTTTGGGTTAATTTGTAATAAACAGATTTAACCTTATAATCATTATAAGTTTACCATCACTCTTTGAATATATAATTTGGCCACTAATAACCTTTCTTTGAGCCGATTAATATTAATAATAATATATTTATATACACATTTTACATTAAAATATTTTCAAGAACAATTCACACAATAATAATCACTTTGGTGATATTTTGTTTCATATGCCCAATCAATAAAATAAACTTCTATTATTTGATAAGTTTAGTAAAAATATCAATGATGTCTAATTTATAAGGAAAAAAAATCTGAATAACAATAACGCTATTTCTTCATGAAAGTATTACAAAGCCAAATAAACATTTTTGTAAATCAATTTCACGATATACAATATGTGGAAAAAAACAAAATTTTAATAAGTTATTGATTAGAGTGATGGTGCTTCAATAGATAAAAATAAAGTGCCAACTACCTATATGATTTTGTTATAACATTGGTGATATTGATATTTTAGAAAACAATATATATTATACATTTTCAATATGATATTATTTTAATTAGAATTGAATATCAAATAAATAAAAGTTTACAATTCAATGTCAAACGACACATACAACATTTACATGACCGATAATAGTATATCACATTGAAGTATTATATGTTAGATTGTTTTATAAAACATATTTCCACTATATTAAGGCACCAACCTTATTGTCTCCAAATACTGTCCTTTGTTATTGATTATTCCTCTGTCATATGGTGTATGCATACTCTCCTCATGTAATAGAGAATATTTTGTGGTCCTTGTTTATGCCTCCTACACGTGTCCTGTACTAGCATGTGGAATGTCCTTTTTATTGTTCTTATTTGTTGTAATAGCACTTAGGACAAATGTGAATAAATGAAAGCAACTTTATCCTCCAGCCTTTACTTCTTTTTGCTTAATCTACATGGTATCAGAGCTGAGGCTCTATTCCTCACAGCTGCCATCTATCCCCTCTTTTGATATCTTATTCTTATTCTTTTCTCATCTTTTGTTCTCCTCTCTTTCTGATATCGCTGCCTAATCTTCTTCTTTTCTTTTTCCTCTTCTTGTGCTTAAAATTTATGGAAAGGATGAATCCTCAAAACCCCTTTGTACCTCCATGGTTCAGACGGACCAAACACAGTTAGTGTTGACAAACTAACTGGGAGTAGTAACTATAGACAATGGAGGAGGTCAATGGAAATTACCTTATCATCAAGTTGGGATTTATCAATGGAAACGTTGTGCAGGATGAAGCTGATAGGGTTAAGGCTGATCTGTGGGACACTTGCAATGACACAGTCATTAGGGGATACTAGGGTCTATCTTAGATGCTATTAGGCAAACGATTATGCACATGATGACTGCCAAGGAGATATGGACTTACCTTGAAAAGAGGTTTGCTGTTTCAAATGGGTCTCTCAAATATAGACTCAACAAAGAAGTGTATAGGCTCAAACAAGAGAGAAATACTATCAATGAATATTACACTAGTATGAAAGGAATATGGGAAGAGTTGGATTCTCTTGACCAACTTCCCATTGTAACCACAGAAGCTGAAGATGTGACAAAATTATTGGAGGCACTTGAAACACAGAAGGAGGAAAGAAGGCTCTTTCAATTCTTGAATGGATTAAATGAACTCTATGGAGTTCAGAAAGTCACCTACTAATGATGGTACCTTTACCATCTGTTGAATTTTCCTATAATAATCTACAACAGGAGGAGTCTCAAAGGAATATTCTCAACCCTTTGAACTTCTTCACATTGACATTTGGGGAACCTACAAGGTCCAAACCAGAGGTAAACACACCTTCTTTCTCACAGTAGTTGATAATCACACTAGAAACACTTGGGTAACATTATTGCAACACAAATCTTTGGCCTTTGATACTCTCCTCACATTTGTGAACATTGTCAAAACCCAATTCAATTGTACTATCAAAACCATTTGTTCTGATAATGCCCTTTAGTTTCAAGACACTCAGTGTCAACTTCTCTATGCCAAGCATGGGATAATTCATCAAACCACATGTGTTGACAGGGCTCAACAAAATGGGAGAGCTGAGAGGAAGCATCGTAATATCCTTGAAATGGCCAAATGTCTAAGGTTTCAAGCAGGACTTCCAAAGTCCTATTGGGGGGACGTTGTGCTAACTGCAGCCTACATTACTAACCTTCTACCAACTCCCATTCTACAAAATAAAACTCCCTTTGAGATGCTACACAAGAAACCTCATTCCTAGTCCACCATGAGGGTCTTTGACTGCCTTGCCCTAGCATACAACCCTGATCGTAACACAGACAAAATGGATGCAAAAGGTGTGCCCTGTGTCTTCCTTGGATACCCCTCAACACAAAAGGGCTATAGACTTCTTAATCTTCTTACCAAAGAAGTATTTGTCTCTAGGGATGTTAGATGGTATGAAAATGTCTTTCCCAACACTTTCTCTTCAGCTCAACTCAATCAACTCATTCCTCCTCATGAACATCAACCATACCACAATACAACCTAGGAATCCTCCTCTAATGATGAAACAGATGAACCTGACCTCACAAATGAACCACCACCTGCCCCTCAAACATCCTCAAGCCCCCATCATCCCCTCCACATGCTATTGCTCCTATTCTCAGAATATCCAGCAGACACACTCATCCACCCTCATGGCTCAAGGATTACATCACACCAATCTCAAACCTCACCACAACCACTGTTAATCCTCATTTCACTTGTTTTCTGTCCACATTATCCACCCATAATGACCTTGTTCACTTCAAAGAGGCTCTCTTGTCTCCCCATTGGATTCAGTCTATGAATGAAGAGCTTCAAGCTCTTGAAGGTAATGCCTTCCCTCTAGGAAAAAAACCAATTGGCTGCAAATGCTTGTTTAACACAAAATATCTCCCTAATTGCCACATTGAACGTTACAAAGCTCGCTTTATGATCCTTGGAAACAAGCAGTAATATGGGATTGATTACCTGGAAACATTTTCCCTAGTAGCTAAACTCACCACAGTAAGAACCCTTCTTGGTGTTGCTGCCATTTGTAATTGGGAGGTATACCAACTCGATCTAAAAAATGTCTTCCTACATAGGTATCTTGATGAAACAACGTTCATGACCTTCCCACCTGGGTACTCCGGTCCGGGAAACCCCATTACAGCTGACATTCAACCATCCCTCTCCTAATCTGCTCAAAATTCCCATAAAGCATGCCAACTACGCAAAAGCCCTATATGGCCTCAAACAAGCTCCCATGCAATGGTTTGCTAAGTTGTCTTCTGCTTTGCAATCGTTTGGTTTCACTCAATCTCACAGGGATCACTCTCTATTTACCAACCATTAAGACCAGCATCACACAATCATTTTGGTTTATGTTGATGACCTTATCATAGCTAGCAATGACAACTTCACCATTACTCAATCCAAAGCCTTTCTTGCGCTCAATTTCACATGAAAGATCTAGGTCCTCTTCGATACTTCTTAAGTATTGAGGTGGACAGGAACTCTGATGGCATCTTCCTCTCTCAAGCAAAATACACCTGTGACCTTCTCCATGAATACCACATGAAATCAGCTAAGCCTCTTAAACTACCCTAGATCCAAATGTAAAACTCACTGCTGATCTTGGTGATCATTTACCTCATCCTCTCCCATATCAACAACTTATTAGTAAACTCATCTACCTTACTCTAACCAGACCAGACATCACCTTTGCCATTCATATCTTGAGCCAGTTGCACAAACTCACCACTACTCATATGTAGGTTGGCAAAAGGGTTCTAAGGTACCTCATTAGCAATCCTTCAGAAGGAATTCTCCTTGCTTCATCCTCAGCAGCTGTCCTAAGGGCATATTCTGACAGTGACTGGGCTACTGGGTTGGCTGCCCCCACACCAGAAAGTCTACAACTGGTTTTTGCATCATGCTTGGCCATTCCCCTCTCTCTTGGAAATCAAAAAAGCAATATGTGATTGCATGCAGTTCTGCAGAGGCTGAGTATCGTGCTATGGCATTGACTACTTGTGAAGTTTTATGGTTGAATCAATTACTCAAAGAACTAGGGCTTCATCACCTTGGTTCCACCCAGCTCAACTGTGACAACAAAGTTGCACTCTCTATAGCAGCTAATGCTATGCATCATGAAAGAACCAAACATGTGGAGATCGATTGTCACTTTGTGCGTGAGAAGCAAGCAACAGGACTTATCAAGCCTCAATAAATCTCTACTAAGGACCAGATAGCTGACATCTTTACTATACCTTTACCTGTGCATCAGCATCACAACCTTCTGCTCAATCTAGGAGTTCATAGCAAGCCCTCACTCCCAGCTTGAAATGAGGGGGGGGTTAAGGCACGCTGATTATTCTTCTATCATATGGTGTATGCATACTTTCAGTATGTAATAGAGAATATTTTGTGGTCCTTGTTTATGCCTCCTACATGTGTCCAGTACTAGCATGTGTAATGTCCTTGTAATTGCATTTCACCTCATTTCCCTTTCCTTTATATTGCTCTTATTTGTTGTAATAGCACTTAGGACAAAAGTGAATGAATGAAAGCAACTTTATCCTCCAGCCTTTACCTCTTTTTGCTTAATCTACACACTATATTTTTTTCAATATAAAGGGCCCTCTATTTACAATTTAAAATGCACTCTACACTCACTATTGAATGAAAAGGTAAAGAAGAAAGCCTATAATGAGTACTCTATATAAGCATTATAATTGAAACACTTGCAAATTAAGGTATCTATTCAACATGTAAAAAACATAGATAATGTTATATAAACATCGTACTTGTTGATTGGATTGAGAGGGGGCAAAAGATATATAGCCTTGGCCATACTAAATGATTGTGTTGAGGTAAATTAAATTGAATCACCAAAATTAATCTAATTTAAGAATAATCATTTATTTTACAAATTTAACGTTTAATAATTTATAGATTATAGCAACAAAGTTAATAATTACTTCCTCCGTTCCATAATACTCGCTACATTTTTTATTTTGGTAAGTTTCATATTACTTTCTACATTTCCATTTTTAGTAAAAAACCAATAATTTAAAGTTCCACCTACTCCTATTTTTATCCTACTCTATACCTCATTAACTTTTATACCTACCATTATTTGATCTTTATAATATTCCCAATCATCTAAAAAAAACTATTTTTTTTTCATTTTTCATCAAATAATATTTAAAAAATCCTAAAAAGAAACCCTCACATGCTCCTAATAATTGCACAGTATTTCCTTAATATGTGTGCCGATGCATTTGTAGCAAGCAAAACAGAACAGAGGAAGTACGAGTTAGAGTCACTATAAATTAAAAAAGTAAGCATTGCAATCGTCTAACCAACTTCCGGTCACCGAGAAATAAAATGACTAACCTCTACAAATTCCTTTGACTAAACCAATTTACCTTTTATCCTTAACCAACCAAGTTAATACAAATAATCATCTCATTCTCTCCCATCTTACCATCTTCTACCTTAAAACTTCAATAAGGGCTTCCTGAAAATTTCAACAGTGGGTTTAAACTCATCAGCATGGTTATTATAATCCCAATCTTGATCTATGATTCTATGATTACGATTCAAAAATAAGTGACAACCGTTCTAAATCATAGGTAGAATCATGCGATCCTACATAACTCAAGAACTTAGGTGGTAGGATCATAAAAAGATTTTATGATCTTATAATCCAACGATCCGATCCTAGAAGGTTCTGCGAGATTAATTTCAATCGCGCAAAATACCATATAATCAATATTTCACTTTTGTACAAATAGATATCTAAAATAATAATATCAACCCCACTATTACATTCAAGGTTTTCCTAATATGCAATTTAAAAATGATTATTAAAAGTATTATAACAAAACTTAATAGATGAAGTCAAATGGATCAATCACCAGCTACAGCCTTTAAGTTTAGTCATTTCAAATAAACAGCCGCAAAGTTCTTTTTTTTTTACAGACAACAACCTTTAAGTTACCAAACACGACGGCAATACAACCACTTCACCAAATGACCTACTAAGTGACCATTGACCGTGGTAAATGACCTTTGACTTTTAATTAAATTCATTACTTTAACCTAACTACCCAATTACCCCCAATTACCTCCTTCTTCCCTAACCTCTCTATACCCCTCCTCAATCACCACCATTCTCCCACCCCTACCCCCAACACCACTACCTCCTCCGCCATCACCATTAAAACCCCTCTTTTCTTTCTCTTTATCATATGTTCTTAATGTTTCCTCTACTTTCATCTCTTCTAGTAATTTGCTACTACCATCATCATTTGTATTTGTTTCTTAAATTTCAGGAGTTGGGTCATTAGATAATTTAGCCATATTTAACTGTATTCAAATAGATCTATTCTCAAAAAGAAAACTGTATTCAAATTGTTTCTTAAATTTGGGATTTTTATTTTTTATGAGAGAGAAGGCATAATTTTTTTTTAATTTGATTTTTTTTGAATTTCAACTGTATTTCAGTGTTTAATCAGATCTACTTCTTTGTTTTATGAAATGTTAGGGTTACGATTTAAGCCCTAGTGTTCGAATTTCGACCTCAAATAAGTTTTGGTGGAGGATTTTTACAATTTAGGGCTTTTCAAGGGACGATTTAATTGTGGTTTTTGGTGTAAAGAAGATTGTACAAAACCCAAGCTTGAAAATAGTAATGAAGAGAGAAAGACTAAAGCTGGAAGAATATAATGCCATTATTGGACCCCCAAACAAAAACCCCACCTCCATTTTCCAGTAGAATACCATAAAACAAAACAAAAAAACCTAGAAATAAAAACCACAATTTTCTTCAAATTCAACATCTTTAACTCAAAAACATAACATTTCTTTTTCGGGTTTTTTCTATAAAGGAAGAATATAAAGACCCACAAAAAGAGCATTTCTTTGGAGGAAAACAATATTTACAAACAATCATCTTGTTAATGGTGTCACTACCTCTGCCAGGATACAACACTGATATAACAGTATTTCATTAAAGGGGGAGTTTTAGAACAATCCATCAAAGAGAAAGAAAAGAGAGGTTTAAATGGTGGTTGGAGTGTTGCGGTGGGGGAATGGTGGTGATGATTGGGAAGGGGTAGAGAGAGGTTGGAGAAGAAGGGTTTAATTGGGGTGATTGGATAATTAGGTTAGATTAAAGAATTTAATTGAAAGTCAAAGGTCATTTACCTTGGTCAACAGTCACTAAGAAGGTCATCCGGTGAAGTGGCTGTATGGTTGTTATGTTTGGTAACTTGAAGGTTGTTGTTTGTAAAAAAAACTTTGCGGCTGCTTATTTGAAAATGACTAAACTTAAAGGTTGTAGCTGTTAATTGATCCATAAGTTTTTATTTTCACCTTAAAATTAAAAAACAACAAATACAGTTGAAAATTAGTTATCCAAAGTACAGTGATACATATTTGATTTTTGAAGGATCTAAAGATTCTATGATCCGATCCTATCGATTTCGATCTTACTCCCTTAGTGATCCTAGGTTCAATGATCCTAGGTAGAATCTCGATTCTAATAATAATCTTGCTCATCCATTTTTCTCCTTATTTTATCCCTCACAAATAAAAAAACCCGAATTCTTTTGTTGCTTCCCATAGTAAAAAACATTGGACAAATCAATCAAATTCCTAATTGGAAGCTATTAAGCATGACTGATAGTAGCCTATTATTGGATGAAAGATGTCAATTTGTTTGAGATGAAAAGGTACGAAACCAAGACCTCATACCATGAAGTAAAAGCTGAAGAATTTAAAGGTTTAGAATTAATTGATTAGTAATGCTTAACAATAGAGAACTTGATTAATTTGCCCAATACTTTTGAGTCTTTGACTGTGGGAAGAAACAAACAAATTAGTTGGGGTTTTTATTTATGAGGAAGAGAATTAGGAATAAGATTGATAGGTTTGAATCTACTGTCAAAGTTTCAAGGAAGGTGTTGTTGATGTTTTAGGATTAAAGATGGATTAGATGGGAGAGAATTAGAAGATATACACTACACAAGTACACATTATATATTTATACCACATACTCACAAGGATATAATAATAAACAACAATAAGCAAAAAGAACAAAGATACTACAAAAAGAAAATTTTAAGTTAGTAGTTTTATTGACCATATCGATCCTAACCGATCCTGCCCACAATCCTACCCGATCCCACAACGATCCTGACCAATTCCAACGATCCTATGCACGATCCTGACGGATTCCAATCCTATGCACCATTCCAGTCGCTTGCTCCGATATGGTTTGTAGGATCGTAAGATCCTACAATCCAAATCGCAATTTTGATAACCATGCTTGAAGTTTGTATTTAATAAATTTTCATTTACGCTAAAATTGATTTTTTATCACTAGTTGTCGGTGCATGCGCTCCCCAAAGTTATAATCTCTAGTGTAATAATAAAAAATAAAGTGACAATAGAACTATGTAAGCTATATATAGGATAAACATCTTGATAATTAATTGCAATATTACAAAAAAAACAATAGTTATACTACGTGGGAACGGAACACATTGTTAGATTTGTTGACCATTAATTTCAGCTTGATTTGTTTCTTCTACAATACTCAAATTAGCTTAGCTTTCTTAATAGGAGGAGGCACCATTTTTTGTGCAAAGTGCCTTATAGTGAGAACGATTAAGATGTGATTTTTCGTCATTCTCTCGCCGAAATCTTAAATTTTTTAGTATACTTTTTGCTGCAAAATCTTGACAAGAATTAAAACAGTGGAATAGAAGATTTGAGTTAAAACTTGTTTTTGTATTCATTTACTTACATAACATTAGACAAGTAATTATAGAATAATTGTCATCCTAAAATGAGCACTTTCCTACACTCCCCCTCAAGTTAGGTCATCGGGTCACCGATACCTAGCTTGCATAATGTCTGCTCAAAAGCTTTTGTTGTAATTGCCTTCATAAGTATATCAGCCAGCTGATCCTTTGATCTTACAAATGGAAGACTTACAATGTTATTCTCCAATTGCTCCTTAATGAAGTGTCTATCAATCTCTACATGTTTAGTGCGGTCATGTTGAACTGGGTTTTCAAAAATATTGATTGCAGCTTTATTATCACAGAACAGTTTGCATGCCTTCTTTTGCGGGAAGTGTAGTTCACTCAGAAGTTTCTTTAACCATATGATTTCCGTAACGCCCTTAGCAATTCCACGAAACTCTGCCTCTGCACTTGGTAGAGCAACCAACCTTTTGCTTCTTACTCCTCTATGTAACCAGGTTTCCTCCAACAAATGTAAAGTAACTAGAAATTGATTTCATATCATCTCGATCTCCTGTCCAATCAGCATCTGTGTAAGCCAACAAATCTAAGTGCTCATTCTTCTTATAAAATATCCCTCTGCTACTTGTACCTTTGAGATATCTCAGAATCCTCATAATTGTTGTCATATGATGTGTCTGTGGTCGATGCATGAATCTGCTTACTACTCCGACAGCGTATGCTATGTTTGGTCGGGTGTGAGCAAGATAGATATGCTTGTCAACCATTCTATGATATTTCCCTATGTTTGCTAGTTTTTCTCCTTCAACCATTCTATAATAGGTGTCTCTGCAGGTTTATAATCAATCATACCAGTTTCTGCCAATAAGTCAAGTATATACTTCCTTTGACTTATAAAGATACCTCCCTTTGACCTCAAGACTTCGATGCCAAGAAAGTATTTTAGCTGACCCAAATCCTTCATGTCAAATTTACAAGACAACTGCTTTTTGAGGGCCTAAATCTCTTCTCTATCATCTCTAGTAATCATCTATATAGATAATCAAACCAGTGATGCAGCCCCACTGCCTCTTGAAGAATAATGTGTGATCTGTGTTGCTTTGCTTATACCCAAACTTTGTCATAGCTTTTATGAATCTTCCAAACCATGCTCTCGAAGACTGCTTTAGACCGTAAAGTGCCTTCTTTAATTTACACCCTTCACCTGGAGTATAATCATATGAAAAACCTGGGGGAGCTTTCATGTATTCTTTACATCAAACTAGAGTAGTAGCCAATCCTTGTTTGCAGCAATAGAGAACAAAACTTGGATCGTATCAATTTTTTCCACTTGAAAGAAAGTCTCGGAGTAATCAACTCCATACGTCTTGGTATACCCTTGTGCTACTAATTTGGCCTTGTACCTTTCAATAGTTTCATCAGCTAAGTGCTTGATTGAGTACACCCACATGCACCCTACTGTTTTCTTTCCTTTTGGCAGATCACATTTCTCCCAAGTTTCATTTTTGGCACGAGATAAGATTTCTTCTTCCATTGTCTTTTTCCACTTTGGATCCTGCAGAGTTTCTTCAACTTTTTTAGGCACATTGTTAAATTAACGAGCAGTATTGAAAGCCATAGCTGAATGTGATAGATTTTTATAACTCTCTTTGCTAGCTGGATATCTCGATCTTTGTGCCTCAAATTCAGGTTCATATCTCCTAGGGGGAATTCCCCTTGTACTCATGGGGGGTAGCTCATACCTGTTTGGTACATCAATACTTGCAACATGATCAAGATTAGTTTCAATAATCTCTTGAGGTTTCGGTATTACCTCTTTCTTGTGGTACTTGATGCTCAAGGACTGGAGTGGTAAGAAGAGGAGATACGATCTCTTCAGGAACTGCCTCGGTAGTCTCGTCTACTTGCTCTTTTGGAACTAGATCATTCACAACTAGTATATTAACCAGCTGAGGTCATCACTAACTCTCGCCCGCTGAGGACTAGGCTGGGGGTAATAGTAGGACTCTTCAAAGAAATTACAATCCGTAGTAATATACATGCGATTGTGGAGAGGGTCAACACACCTGTATCCCTTTTGATTCACTCCATAGCCAACAAAAACACACTTAATTGCCTGTGTTTCAAGTTTTGTCCTAGTTTGTTTGGAAAGATGAACATAAGCAATGCACCCAGAAACACGAGGAGGTAAGGATGAGAGGATGGGAGAGAGACAAAAGACCCCAAGGTTTCAAGAGGAGTTTTATAATGGAGGGGTTCAGAAGGAAGACGATTGGTGAGGTAAGTAGTTGTAGCAAGGGCTTCAGACTAGAAAGAAGCAGGGGAATGAGATTCTATCCAGAGGGCTCGGGTGATTTCAAGAAAGGTGCAATTTTTTCGTTCTGTAATCCTATTTTGTTATGGGGTGTCAGGGCAAGAAGTTTGGTGAATCATGCCATGGTCAGAAATGAATTATTTCATGGCTAGGTTAATGTACTCTCCCCCATTGTCAGATCGTAATATTTGTGGTGTAGCATCAAATTGAGTTCGAAGCATATTATAGAAAGTGACAAACACTAAAAACACTTCAGATTTCTATTTCAGAAAATACAACCAACTTATACAAGTATAATCATCCACAAATACAATCGACTTATACAAGTATAATCATCCACATCGGAATATATTAAACAAAAAGGTCTAGTAGAATGAGTTATACTAGGCGAATATGAATGTTTCTGACTTTTTGCTAAGACACAATCTTCACAATCAAGAGACAAATTAGTGTGTTTAAATGAAGAAATTAAATGTTTGAGATAAGTTACAGAGGGTTGACCCAAACGTTGATGCCACATCTGGAGGTGATAATCAGGAGTTTCATGAGTAAGCATAGCTTGACCTTCTCTTCATCCACATAGTATAAACCTCCTCATTTAGTACCGTATCTAATGACTGTCCCAGTCAGAGCATCCTACATAATACAACCACTAGATGTCATGAGAATAGTGCAATTTAATGCCTTAGTTAACTGACTAACAGACAGAAGTTTATGAGTTAAACTAGGAATTAAGAGGCAATTTTTTTAATTGCATAGAAGAGTAAATATCAATAGTTTCAGCTTGAGTAACATTAATACAATCTCCATTAGTAGTTATGGTCGGAGATGAGATCATGTGAGTTAAAGGTCATAGTGTCAGTTACACCATAATCGAAAATCCAAGAGCTATTTTTTTGTGCTAATTAAGGCCAAGTTTGAGTGAGGGTTTATTTTGGGGGACATGGATCAACGGGTTGTGGTATGGGTTGAAATATAGGTTGTGGGATATGGATGAGGCGCGGGTTTGGGGCTGGTGGAATGGGTTTTCGGGTAGGATTAGGGTAATTATTGCCTCCATATAATTTAGGAGAATAAGGAAAGTTTTCTATTTCTCCATTTGACCTTTCTCTCTCCTAACGAATTCACCCTTTCTTCTCTGATATAGGCGTGCCCCTTTCCTCCACTTCTCCCTTTTCATTTTCTGAAAAATACGCCCATATTCCTCAACATGGTGTTGTCTTGCCTCAATGCCTTTCTATAATTATCCTGCTCTGATCAGTGGCGGATCCAGAGTTCAAAGTCCCATGGGGCACCAATAAATGGACGAAATTTCATAATATTTTCGTTTTTAAATAAACAACTAAAATACTAATGTTATTATAGTATTCATCACATTTAGATATATATTAAATATTTAATAATTACTTCATCTCAATTCACTGATCGCATATTTTAAACATTAAACAATCAAAACAAAAAAAGACAATAACAAATTAACCAAAAGCGTTAATTCAACCAAATTAATTAACTAATATATGAAATATCTAAAACTAGACAAACCTCAACAATATAGAAGTGTTCATTTATAGTCAAGAAGAGTGTATGAATTCTCAAATTAGGTTTAAGGATTCAGATATGAAATCTATGAAGAAATCATTTACCTAAGAAATTAAAAAATATAGGAGAGAAATAATAGATTAGAGAATAAGTATCGTCTAACTAGAGACATATAAATCAATGCCTGATTTAGCAGTTGCGCTATCATTTTGAGAGTGATTTGGTTCAGGAATGTAAGATAGAAATTAAATAGCCATAATTGAAATTGACGAGAATCTTCAATAACAAGATTCAAATTAATATAAGAAAAATCAACATTCTAACAACATTTAAGATTAAGATTAATTATTAGAACATAAAAATTAAGATTAAGATTAAGATTAAGAGTGAAAATACCTTTAAAAAATCAAAAATATGACTTTTGGGGTTTTTGTTTTTTAGTGTAATAGGCAGGCGACAACAACTATGAGTGACACCGACACAGCCATCAAACAGGTGGTTGGGTTAGGGTAGTCGACAGCACACACAATAGCAGTGGCTGAGGCGTGGCGACAACTTTAGCTTTTGATTTTTTAGGGTTTTATATTTTGGAGAGAGAAGGAAGAATGATCAATGAGAGACTTAATATTTGAAAGAAAAATTACGTGTGTTTCCTCTCCTGATATTAGACATTTTTATTAGTTTTTTTTGAAATTTCCACCCCTAGCTGCTCTTGAATAATTGAGGAACTAGTTTACTAAATCCGAATTGATATTCTAACTATTAATGAGAGCGCTATAAAGTCCCTCTCCACCCATTTTGAGTGTTGGGGGTTAGTAACGAGAGGAGGAATGATAGTGGGGTGGTTGAGCCTTCTGTTTTCGCTAATGGCCAAATATATGAGACGTGACCATTTATCATAGATTTGATTATCACCGTTTCATCAATTTTTCCATCCATCATTTTCAGGTAACCTTGGTATATTATGATATCTTGAGATATTGATATTTTGGCTCTAAACAATATTGTATGACTCTGATACCAAAAAGAAAGGGTAACACAAGGTGTTTTAGGGTTTCGAATACGATTGTGTATTTTTCATCATGCTTTTGTTCAATATATGTACCAACTTATTTAAATTTAACAACATGCCTAATCATTAAGGGTGAAAGTTATTCGGATAAAAACTGAAAACCAAATCGAACCAAACCAAAAAAGAAATTTGGTTTCATTTTTTCTAATTCGATTTGGATTTGGATTGATATGATGCAAACCGAATTTTTTTCAATTTGGATTTGGTTTTACAAAATGAAAACCGAATGCACCGAAATAAACTAAAAGAATAATAGCCCAAAATAATTAAAAGATTAAAAGCCCAAAATAATTAAAAAAACAGGTGTTCTCTTAAGAGACCGTCTTTTATAAAGACGACTCTCAAAAGTCCAGCCCAAATCTATATTTAGAGTTGTAACAATATTTATTTAGAATTTGACTGGGCTTTTGAGAGCCGTCTTTACAATAGACGGTCTCAAGTAAAAATTTGTGAAAAAAAAAAAAACTAAAAGCCCAAACCCCCAAATACCCCTGATTCATCACTCCCTAAATGCCTACCCTAAGTTTAATTATTAACGCCTTCCTCCTCCACACTTTCTCTCCCAATTCGCCTCGGTCCTTATGCCGCCCTTAACAAAAATAATTATTTTTTGATCTATCTTCATCACATCTTCTTCCATCTTCATCAACATCCTCTTCCATCTTCATCAAGATCTCCTACATCAGGTACTTCCGATGTCATAATTTTTCCACTACTCTTCTTGTTCTTTATTTTAAACGGTTTTTCAATTTCTTTTGTTGTTTCAAATGATTCTTCCATTTAGCTTGGATTCTTTGGGTTGATTTGATTTTCTTTTGATTTTTAATTGATGATTTTAGTGAATTGCTTTTATTTCATTTCAATTTTTTTTGATTTTATTCATTTGCAGTTCAATGGATCGAAATAACTACATTTCAGTGGAATCGTACTAGAAGATTCTCTTGTTTTCCATTTTTCCATTACTTTTTAATTTCGCTTTGTCTTTCTAGTTTAAGATTGTACTTTCTAATTCATGGAAGATTTCATATATTCACATGTATTGTTATTTAATACTTCATATGTATTTAGTTTTTGTAAATAATGAATGTCATTAGCTTTCTAAGCCATGAATGTATTTTTCTGTAGATCTAATAATTCAGTGTTCCGTGTAATTCGGTTTAGTATGAAGAATTTTGGTTTGGTTTAGTCCGGTTATGTAAAAGTTCAGTTTGGATTTGGACCGGAAATGTGTAAACCGAATTTTAGTTCGGTTCAATTTGGTTTTGTATTAAAACCAAACCGAAAACCGAACTTAAACCCCTACTAATCAATATTAACAACATATGTAATATTTACAGAATATATCTTGATTTATGTTATTTGATTCACTCCCCTCACGTTGGGTCATAGGATCTCTAAGGGCCTGTTCTCTTCGTCTGATCTGATTGGATAAGATTTGAATTTACTAAGTGCATGTCGATCGATCGATGCATTCGATTGAGTCATCGATCGAATCTTTACGATCGATCGATCAGTCGATCTGTCGATCGATCGATTTGGTTTCATAAAGTTATTATTATTATTATTATTATTATTATTATTTATTATTATTATTATTATTATTATATTATTATTATTATTATTATTAATAATAATAATAATAATAATAATAATAATAATAATAATAATAATAATAATGATCATGCGTCGATCGATGCATCGATCCGAATCTTTACGATCGATCATCGATCGAATCTTTCGATCGATCGATCCGAATAGTTACGATCGATCGCTAATCGATCGATTTCATAAGAATAAGTAATAAGTCAAAAAATTAAGTTGAAAAGAACACCTTATAAGTCCCAACTTGCACAAGTCCTTGGCGAATGTTTCAGATTCAAAATCTTTTCCAAGAATATCCTTTGATCTCCAAAAGGAAGTCTGTTTGTTTTCCCCTAGCTCTTTTATGAAATGCCGGTCAACATTATGAGGTTTATATGCTTATTAACTTTCCTGTTGTGTAAGTCTTGAGTGAGCAAGCCTATAACAAATTTATCAAGGTTTCAAATCATATAATTTTCGATCAACTAGAAATAAAAAATCTCGTTTCTATATAAATGACTTGCGGTTCTAAAAGAATAGCATTCCTGCCCAAAAAAGGCCATTGCTCATATGTCAGGGAAAGTCATCATTCATCATCATCATCATTATCATATCCAGTGTATCCCGCTCATAGATAAACTATTGTCAAGGTCTGGGGAGGGAAGATAGACGGCAGCTCATACCCATATAGGAGAGTACGACAGAGAGTCCCCCAACTCAATATGTTTTTCAAAGAGAGAGGTACCTACAATTATCTGAAAGCCTGCAAGACACACCCACGTTAACAATGCACAATAATCGACTAACTAAAGATACACAACAAAAAGAATATGTACTAATAAATAAACAAACGATAATGGTAAGAGATGTGGTAGAGAGCTACTACTCCGTCCTGATTAGTTAGTAGCAAAGAGAAAATTGATGAATATTAAGAAAGTGATAATAAATGAGGAGAGAGAATGAATTTGTGGATGAAATTAAAAGAGAGTTAAAATGTATGGATGAGATTAAAAGAAAGTGGTGGGGCATAGTCCAAAAATAGAAATGTTGCAATTTAAGTGGGACGGACGAAAATAGAAAATGCTGCAAATTATAAGGGACGGAGGGAGTATAAGTTAGAGAGAAATTAATTAATCATCTTTTAATCTCATATCGAAAAATTAGAGAGAGATTAATTAATATATAAGTTTGATGAGTTACTCTCCTTGTCAATTGGTTCTTGGCACAACATTTATGGTATTTGTTAGGGTAGATCATTCAATGTCTTCTAAAATCTTTACGCTTCACGAAAGGAAGAATGAAAAAAGTCTGTTTTGAACAGCAAAAGCCATAAACCAGACTAGACCAAACAATTATAGAATGTTTCAATATGGTGTCTGTAATGGTCTATTAGTTTATGCTTCTTTGTTGTTTTAGGCAAGAATATAATGTTATTTTGTTTCAGATATCTAAATTCATGCTGAAATTAAATCTTAGCAAGAATGAAACAACTTGCAATCAAATCTCATCAAATACACACAAGAAATAACTTTAATTCAGCCATCACATTTTATATAAAAGGAAAAATAATTGGTAATAGCATTTCAAACTTCTAGGACTTATTATCTATAAATTATGATAATAGAAGGATATCGTATTTTTAGGGGACTAAAATAAAACAATGAGGGCCATTTAAAAGTGTGTTTATTTTTACCAAATCCAATTATAAAAAAATTAAAGGCTCGTCAAGAACCCGGTCCTTTTAAAACATGACACATTTAAAGCTCTTATATTTAAGAGTCTGATATAGGTCCTAACTCGTGTCACAGGTCTAGTACAAACCGAAAAAAATAAACAGCTTTACGTAACAAGTAACAAGACGCAATATTTCAAACTCGCTGAGAAAGCATCACAAAATATGCGAACTCACAAGTATTTACTCATCTTCAACCTTTTGAGCAATGAGTTTCCACCCCATGCACCTAATTAATCGGCTTGAACCCTATCTAAATAGAGCAAGTGCTAACATAAGCGTGAATAGGAATGATAGAAGGGTCAAAGTATATGAGTTTTACCTCACATTCATCCTAATTGAAATAGATGAGTATATAATATATATGAAAATGAGTATGAAAAATCTTACTCCCTAACTCATACCCACTCAATCCGCCGCATATCAACTGGCAAATAAACTAGGGTGAATCATCATCTTAACGCTTTTCAATTTTCACCCTCTATCATCACAATCTTAACCCTTCTCAATTTTCACCCTCTATCACATGCACAAAACCTAGTGCTTAAGCAAATTTTTGTCCATTTTATCTTTTTACTCAATGCTCCCATTCTTATGCCTTGTTTGGAAATGAGAATCTTTCTTTTAATTTTCACTTTTAACTTTTTAATCATTTCTCACCCATCAATCACGATTCACACATCATTCTTCCACCAACCAAACACGCTATTATCTTATCTTCCCCATTTCTCCAATCACGAAAACAAATAACAATTCATCGAATTTAGCAAATGGTTGAAGAAAAGCACCAATTTTCCCCCAAATTTCCTCCATCAATCTTTATTTCTTCCATTGATTTCACATAAAATCGACGAATTTTAATTTCAATTTTAGTGAATTCTATAATTAATTTTTTCCATATCGAAAATTGATAATCATCGGACTGATAATTTTGTTAGTGTTAGGGTTTTTGCCACAACATGTCTGCAATAGTGTGTGGGAAGAGATCATCTATTTTCGAGGAAATTCCGTCACCATCTTCGTCTTCTTCGAAGCGAATTCGTTGTTCTTCTTCTACTTCGCCGGTTCGCTTTTCCGGTCCATCGCCTTTTCTGTTGGTTGAGCATCTTACCGCCATTTTTCCTCATATGGACAAGAAGGTTTAATTTCTTTTCCTGCTTCAACATTTTCGTTGACTTTTTTTTTGTTTAAATCGTCTTTTGAATTGATGTATGGTTGTTGTAATGATGAAGTTTGCTGAATGTTGATAATTGATGTTGATCTATTATCAAGCAAGATAGAGCTGTGATGTTAGTTGTGCCTTTTGTTTTTGATTGGAATGTCTGTAGAGTTTTATTATGCAGCCATCTGTAGACTTTCTTGATAATTTTCTGTTGTGAATGAAGGATTATAGGAATCAATCAATTTTGAATAGCCTAAGATAAATCGCATGTGCCCATGACGGTGTCAAAACTCAAAATAAGAAAATTGGGGATTTCAAAGCAACAAGATATAAAATCAAAACAATCCAACAACATCAATTTTTAACAAGGTTCACCCGATGTGACTACAGCCTAGGCTTTGTTTGTGTTATTAATTGATGAAGAAATCCGGGAGTTCACCAAGAACATAAGAGCAACTACAAAGGACATTATCCAAGAGTTGGAGTTTTTCTCTCACTTTGTTTGGATGATGGGAAATATATAAAGAAGGAGTGGGATCTAGAGGAATGGAATTCTTTTTGCTTGGATAACATGGGGATAGTGAGGGTTTGGAAGGATATTATTGGATAATCATGTGTGTAAAGTTTGGGGTAGAAGTAGAAAAACTCAATATTGTTAGTTTGTTAACTTGATAAAACTCTATCTTTTATGAATTACATATATCTTCCTTATAGTATTTCATACATTACCTACAATAATACACGAATGTTCATTTTCAACTAATAAAGGGGTGAAGAAGACTCATGATTTTCCTTATCGTTCTAACTTACGGAAATTTTTTTTTTGATAAAAATTAAAAGGACACAAATCCGTTTAGATCTCTCCCTTCCTTCCTTTCTCAACTCAAAATCTTTCATGCCTGCTTTCATTTCTGAAATAAATATTAAGCTTATAGAGGTTTATCGATCATGTGCTTGATATTGACGTGTATGTTACCTATATAAATAACTGAATTATTTGTTTAAGACAAATGAATAGCGAAAACCATAATGGTGTTGGAGGTATTGTACATGTGTCTTGATATTGATGTGCTATTAAAAGTGAGGATCAACATGGAAAAAGGAAAAAATTGAATACTTAAATAAAGCATTACTATGACAAGAAGTTGAGAATCAACAAAACCAAGAAATAAATAATCATAAATAGAGAGTATGACAATACATTTTAAGATTATTGCGAGTATAAAAATCATACATGTAACCATTAAAGAACATTTTAACATGATCTTTATTTCTAATAAGAGCACACTGAAAACATACCTCATTAAAACCCAACATAGTTTTTAATATGAAACCATGAAAACTTACAAAAACACGGAAAGCTAAATTTTTTATTATGTTTTTTTTTTCTTGATTTTCAAAGTCTTATGTGATATGTTTTATTATTAATAAAAAATTAATTTAATTTATTGGTAAGATGATGATTTTGAAAACTGAAAGCTAAAATGTGAATACCACTTTTCAGCTCTCTTATTTTTTGGTTTTTAGTTTTGAAAAACTGAAAGCAAAATGAAACACAATAAAGAACGTAGAAACAAAAACAAAGTTAGTTGGATCGATGAATGATGATATTTGTGATTTTGTTAATGCACCATGTTGGGAAAGGAAAATGGTTATTAATACCCTTAATTTGATGATTCTTGGACTGATGCACAAGGACTTTGAATCCTGGATCATAAAACCTTGATTGTGTTTTGTTTCCAATCAATCTTGAAGATTGATTGTCCTTGGAAGAGACCTTCGATCACCCTCTTGGATTACAAGGCCAAATCCTCACACTTCTCTCAAAGATCCACTTGATCTTGGAGAAGAATGACTCCTTCCTTGGTCACTAATTCCTCACAGAATTTACTCAAGGAAAGAACAAATTGAAAGTGTTGCACAACTTTGCAAATGAATGAGAATTTTGATTAAAACAGAATTGTTCTTACAAATGAGGAGGGAAGCCTTATTTATAGTATTTGGCTTAGGCCTTAACGACTAGAAAAGAGCCTCCCTCAAGGCTAACTAAAAAAACAGAATTTTAACAAAAAAACAAATGTACAAGACTTATTATTGTTTCCTTATGTATACTAGTTGCTTGGCTTATTGAATTGTCTATGTGTGATGTTCTACTGCTCATCCTGCACACAATAGCTTCAAAATGTTGATACATTAATGAGCTATTGAACAACCGATATTCTACCCTTTGTAAGGCCTAGCAAACCCTGAACCACACATGGTTCATTCTCTCCTTATTGAAAAGAATTGTCCTCAATTCTTAGCCCTTGGGTTATCTTGGTTTTGCCTCAACAAGCACATCTTGATCATAACACAATTGCTCAATAACAAAGCGTAGGCTGCCTTGTGCATCACACCTCAAAATCAACATGAACTAATATTACCCATATTCACCCCATATGTAACAATGAATGCTTTGGTCCTTACTTGCATGATGAACCAAACCCATATGTTAAACAAGCTCACCAAGGTGATTAACTTGCTTGTATTACCAAGACTCCTTTCAACTTGTTTCATTATCCCCTTTTTAGAAAAAATTCGACCTCGAATTTTCGTAGGGTGAAACTCAACAAATCGACTATCATGAACAAAATCAAAGAAATCAACAATATTCACAAACTCGTGCTTCTTTGTTGGTTCTATTTGTGAATCATCTTCAAAACTTGCATGAAAATTGGCCACAAGTAGTATCTCTTGTCTAGTAGCAACCTGCTCATCACAAGATGTCTCCACAACCTCTTTAAGATCATGAGCCATCTCCACGCAAGATGTCTCAATAACTTCATCAAGATCTTTAACTATCTCACCACAAGGTTCATCAACAACTATTTCATTATTTGATTCTTGAATATTATCATGAGAAGAAACCAATGGTGTGTTCTGAATTTGTGAGTTAACACGCTTTGAAATGATCTCAAATCTAATCCTAACCGGATTAACATCAGGATTATACTCATGAACAATTACCAATTTAGAATCCCCATGTATCTCTTGCAATGTTTGTTGATATCGCAACTTCTCTTGATGAAGGTCAAGCTTCCTCTCCAAGCTTTTCTTTTGACTTCTAACACTCACCAATTGTTCAAAACAAAGACACCTTCGAGCCCAATCCATACGTCGTACACAATCCCATTTCAACCTCTCAAGCCTTTGCTCCTCCGCATTCAATGATGCTAGTTGAAGATTTTCAAGGGCACACTCTAGTTTATCCATTGATTTATGTAAGTTCATGTTTACCTTCGATGATTTTATCTTCTAAGACTCAATAAGCAAAGATAAAGAAGGAAAAGAAATAGCACAAAAGTTTGGGAAAATTTTGTGCACAAAAATAGAAAAACAGAAACTATACAAAACAATTTCAGAAAACGGTATGAAATGTTTTCTATTGTAAACTCGACCAAACCACCTTTAATATTGATGAAATTTGGTGACAATAGAGTTCCATATGTCTACAAACATGTCCAATTGAAAACACTCAATTACGTGATTTAGTTTGGTCACAATTCAAAAATTCCTGCAAACATGCAATCTGATTGTGTTCTGTGACCTTTGGTCTAACAAATAGGCATATCTTTTTTTCCACAAATCCAAGGACTAAACAAAAAGACCCACGAAAAACTAGACTCAAAAAGAAGCAAAATGAAAAAAATAAACAATGAAAAAGCCCTTCAAACGAAGGAGAAATGAAGAATACACAGAATGCAAAGAAAAATAAACCTCCCGTACGTTTGCAAAATAAGCAATCAATGGGTCATTCAAGAAAGCTACAAAAATGATGAAATGATGAACAAATGATATGTTCTAATGTTTATGGGATACTTATTGATAATTTGGTGAATTATAGGGGCAAAATACAAGGATCCTGATATGTTTTCAAAGAGAACTTACCAAGCTACCCAGATTCGGTCACTTTTGGGCAGGCTGTAAAGAAAAACGTATGTCACCTTCATTACTAAACCAATTCCAAAAATTCCAACGCCAAACGTTCCCTAACTCAATAAGGAATACCCCATAAAAACGGTTTTGAAAAAAGATTTCAATACGATCTCCAAAACGTTGCTGTTTTCGACCCAAGTTCCGTCAGTTTCTGCTAGATTCTAACACCAAGTTGCACCAAGTTGGGAAAGGAAAATGGTTATTAATGCCCTTAATTTGATGATTCTTGGACTGATGCACAAGGACTTTGAATCTTGGATCATAAAACCTTGATTGTGTTTTGTTTCCAATCAATCTTGAAGATTGATTGTCCTTGGAAGAGACCTTTGATCACCCTCTTGGATTACAAGGCCAAATCCTCACACTTCTCTCAAAGATCCACTTGATCTTGGAGAAGAATGACTACTTTCTTGATCACTAATTCCTCACAGAATTACTCAAGGAAAGAACAAATTGAAAGTGTTGCACAACTTTGCAAATGAATGAGAATTTTGATTAAAACAGAATTGTTCTTACAAATGAGGAGGGAAGCCTTATTTATAGTATTTGGCTTAGGCCTTAACGGCTAGAAAAGAGCCTCCCTCAAGGCTAACTAAAAAAACAGAATTTTAACAAAAAAACAAATGTACAAGACTTATTATCGTTTCCTTATGTATACTAGTTGCTTGGCTTATTGATTGTCTATGTGTGATGTCCTACAGCTCATCCTGCACACAATAGCTTCAAAATGTTGATACATTAATGAGCTATTGAACAACCAATCTTCCACCCTTTGGAAGGCCTAGCAAACCCTGAACCACACATGGTTCATTCTCTCCTTCTTATTGAAAAGAATTGTCCTCAATTCTTAGCCCTTGGGTTATCTTGGTTTTGCCTCAACAAGCACATCTTGATCATAACACAATTGCTCAATACCAAAGCGTAGGCTGCCGTGCATCACACCTCAAAATCAACATGAACTAATATTACCCATATTCACCCCATATGTAACAATGAATGCTTTGGTCCTTACTTGCATGATGAACCAAACCCATATGTTAAACAAGCTCCCCAAGGTGATTACCTTGCTTGTATTACCAAGACTCCTTTCAACTTGTTTGAGATAGTCAATGTGTGAAGTTGTGGATGATATGACGTATGCTTTTAGTTTATGAAATTGTTTTTGGAAGATAGTTTAATTGTTTCATTGGAGTTGTCAGTTGTGTTTCTTATTATGGTGTATGAATTAATATTGTGCTTTGAAAATTGTGA
The DNA here is from genome assembly GCA_019425755.1 of Amaranthus cruentus. Classification (NCBI taxonomy): domain Eukaryota; kingdom Viridiplantae; phylum Streptophyta; class Magnoliopsida; order Caryophyllales; family Amaranthaceae; genus Amaranthus; species Amaranthus cruentus. The sequence goes on from CM033459.1 coordinate 19,895,859, forward strand.
CACTAGCGCAAATTGGCCCAAAATATGCATTTTTTGGTTTGCAATTCATGGGTATATCGGTAAATTACGTTGTACTATTTAGAGGATAGTTTTATATAATAATGTGCTATTGCGGCTTTATTATTGTTTCTTCTAGTGTACTAGTTAACATTTTCTCCACACTTCTGGATGGTTGGATTTGATTTTTTGATTTTGATGCTTAAGTAAATGATCCTTCATCTCCAATCTAGAATATTTGCTCTAAGGGGCTTATCAGTTACCATTTTGAAGCGTTTTCATATGGTACTATATCTACTATTTGATACCAAATATGTTGGTTTTGAATTTTTTTGTTGGTCTTCCTACTTCCATTTTTAATGCTCTTGTAGTAGAATTGATTTGTAGTATAAGATCCGAACTTGTCGTCAGTGGCCTGTCCAATATAGATCTTGTGTTTATTTACAGAATTTGTTAAATGTGTTATTTGGAGAGACATGACGATAAAAAATGAAGTTATTGTAGGTTCCTATTTTTTATTGTGAGCTGACCCAAGTTGTTATTCCTTACGTGGCTAATGTAAATTAATTATTGCTTTTTGTTGTTTTGCTCTGTGGCACTGCTTATATTTTCTTGATCCTTGAACTTTATCTCAGTGACATAAATTGTCAAATTGAAGTGCTAAATATGTTCAGTATGAATGTATTAGGGATTATGGTCAATTCATGAATATCAAAAATTTAAAATATCCTCTGCGCATCACAGCAGCAAAGCCATGCATTCTAATTTTTTTTGATAAATACCTGCTTCATTGTGCATTACATAACGGTGCAAGTTTGATTAGGAATAGATTTTTCTATACAATAGTTATGGTGAATGTATTTCTAAATAGAATCCAATTAGGGAACTTTTGATAGTTGCAATAAATATGTGTCGATGTTTTGTGGAAGACCATTTTCTACTGGGGTTGTGTTGGTAGTTGTACCATGTGGATAGTTTAGTAGTATATGATGGCTTTTCTATTTCCGGTTGTTTGCGAGTTTTGGAAATAGCATGCGTTTTCTTTCCCATGATTATTTGTTTTGAATTATATAGCCAATCCCATTTTGGAATTCAAGCTTTGGAGTTGTAAATAAACTACTGGAAATTTCTTTGACTTCTCATCATTCTTTTTATTAAGTTCCGTGAAACCTGAAAAGGTAGACATCATACACTTTGGCTATTTCTCATATTTTTGTTGTTAGGATTGAATTCTCAAATGTGGCTCTCAATTAAATGATTCTTAATTTCATTTTAGACAGGTGGGTTTGCAATTTACTAGCAAAACTATGGTGACTGTTGTGCAATGTTTCAACTTTTAAGCTTCTAAAGTGTTTCCATACAGTATTCAGTGTAGCATTTGATGTGAAATATTGTGCTTCTTATTTCTCTTCCTTCTACTTTTGGTGTTTTTGCATTTGGTTCATTGTCACCCTTTTCCCTGAACCTAGTGTTAGGCCTTTAAGCATTAGATGTCTTTTGGAAAGTAAGATCTGTAGTATTTTTACTAGGCTGCATGTTTTTATCTTCAACAGAAAAGATGTTAAAAATAATTGTGTTGCATTTGTGTGAACACTATTGCAGATTATAGAACAAGCACTTGAGAATAATGGACATGATCTGGACTTAGCGATTAAGTGTTTGAATGATCTTCGATTAGGATGTGCGGACAAGGTTCCAGCTATTGCTGATAACTCTTTGGATGCCTGTCCACAACCAAATGATCAACCACGAGGTAAGCCTGATAATGAGAATTTATATTTGGATGTTGCTACTTTTGCTTCTAGTTGTGTTGTCCTATAGTTTATTGTGTCCCTTTTTGAATCTTAAATCAATTAACATGGAAGCATATTTTGTTCTCTTGTACTATGATATTGTATGATTATTTTTTTTTCTTGTCTTGGATTTATGCTTTTATTGCCATTTGACTGCTTTGATAACCTTCCTTTTAAGATGGAAAATGACAATATTTATTTTTTTTGGTGCATAGGGAATTTGTAGAAAAGGTTATATTCAGTCTTGGGTATTATCCAATCATGTAGTTCAACAAGTTGGTTTTGGCATTGAGGGACTGGGGTTATAAAGTTGTTCACTCTGTTGGGTTTTGAGTCGAGTCTTTCCAAGTTGGGTTGTACTATGTTGAATTTCAAGTTGTTTCGGGTCAACTAAAAGGTTTGACATTAGTCGCTTAAAGTCTAGGCCATTTTGAGGATGGATTATTGTTGGGTCAACTAAAGGCTTTGGTACTATGTCATAAAAAATGAGGTCGTTTAGTTACATCATCAAAATCCTGTCATGTAACAAGTGATTCAAAACCACGTAAGAATACTCATTGTAAGCTGTCATAAAAAATTAAATTACGATGACCCCAAAAAGTGAACAATAAATGACAAGGTACCGCATTCGAGATATCGCAATTGTTACCGTTTTGTGACGACATGATGTTGTCTATGTTTCACACTGGATGGGTCAAGTCCAAGCCATTTTGGGTTTGTTCTACTTCGAGACAATACAAAATCAAGTGAGATTTATGTTAGGTATCATCAAATTCAAGTTGGGTCAAATTCAAGTTGAGCCAATAGCATTCGAGTTTAATTTTGGATGTACTTCAGGCTGGGTTATATACGCATGTTGGGTATGATGATAATGTCTGGTCGTGTCAATTTCATGTCAGGTCGATTAAAAGTTTGCTTATATTTACTTAGGTTGTTTTTGGATATCTACAAAGTTGGTTAGGTTTGGGTTAGTACAAGGGTTCAATTTTCCATATCTTTGGGTGCATCTCAGTCACAAGTTCTAGTGTCCAATGAAAATCGTATCCAAACCTAAATTAGTTTGGTTTGTCCGTATTCATTTACATGTGTCAACATTAGTTTAAGATCAAATTGTTTATGTATCGCATCACCTTAAATGAAACAAAGTGTTGAATGTGGGTTGGTCACTGGTGCTGGGAGGTTTTTGGGTACGGTAAACTCTTTATGGGTGTAAAATTCGTTACTGTGTTGGCTCCGCTCGAGCAATGGTGTGTCTATTTTGTTGACTTTGGGTTATATGGGATTCGGGTTTATTTCGAGTGAATACAATATTATTTTAGCTTTAGGTCAAGTCAAATTTAGATTGGGTGCACCAATGAATTTCACTTTACATTAATTTTGTTCTAATTGACTTGGGATATGTTTATGTCGGCCTAGTAGGAAAAGAGTGGAGTTAAAGGAGAAAAAGGGTTGGTTTAATCGAGAGAAAAGCTTCGTATTTACTCCACGAATTGGTAGAAAGTAGTAAATTAGGACTTTCGTTGTGGGCGAGTAAAAAGATTAGTGGATGGTGGGACAATGGAGTACACAATACGGAATAAATATAATATGCATTGAACATATCTTGCTTCGCCATCACCCAACTTTTAATTATACATGTGAATAGATTTTACACACACAAGCAACAATTATTGGTTTCAAATTCAAGTAACAAAATTACCTAATAAAACCAAATTGTGTGATAACTATTACTCCACGAGAGTCTAGGGAGCTTGTCATTGGAAGTTCCTTGGAAAAGTCAAGGCAAGATGATTCCCATTTACTCTAAGGTGTGTGCTAGGTGCCGTTGGAGTTACAATAGAAAAGGCTGTCGGGAAAATGCGCATGTTGCTCCCGAGCTTTTCTTATTATTGGTAAACTAAGTCTTTGGCTTTTAGCCATTTTTGCTAGAAACAAATGAACCATGCCTTGGTGTAGAAAAGGCCTTGTGCCCGCATATTGTGCCTATGAAGCGGTTATACCTCTAGCATCTCTTGTCCACTAATATTGCTCAAGCACAATATATTGAATCTTTGATAATTAAAGGTTATGTGATAATGTATCTGGGATGCAGAATATCAAACAGTTTGGCACATCATGAAATGGAAGAATATACTCTGGTGTGAGGTTTTCATATTACTGGTAAACTAAGTCTTTGGCTTTGAGCCTAAACGAATGTATCATGCCTGGGTGTGGAAAAGGCCATGTGCCCGCTCATTGTGCCTATGAAGTGATTATACCTCTAGCACCTCTTGTCCACTAATGATTGCTAAAGCACTATATATTGAATCTTTGATAATTAAAGGTTATGTGATGATGTATCTGGGATGCAGAATGTCAAACAGATTGGCACATCATGAAATGGAAGAATATATTCGATGTGAGCTTCTTTGATTTACTAGAAAGAGCTTAGTTCTAGCTTGACATGTAGGAAATGTTGCAAACTTATATTGAATTATAGAAAGTGAAAGGGAATGTGAAACTCACCAAACACATACAACATTAAATACATATTGTGAATATGATGGTACTGTCTACTGTGGTAAAGACATGTCCTGATTTTGTTTTTCGATCTGTTGAAAGCTGTCTTTTTATCACTCAGCCTTCTTAGGAATATCATTCTCCATTCAAACAATTGTTGACGTGTCATTCTCAGCCATCATACTGATGCTTTAAGGAGCAAATGCGGTAAGGGGAATTTCTAAACAAACTATTCTTATTTTGCTTGGACTCTATTGTGCGTAAATGCCCATGCTGGAATCCTCAACACTCGTACACTTGGGCAAACGAGATTTACAATTTTGAACATCCGGATGACTGTTGGTAAAGGCAACATCTTGCCTTTACATGTTGCCTTTTTGAAGGCATTACTAATTTATAGTTAGTGTTCTTATTGCTGCAGGAGTTAGATTATATACATGCATTCTTATATCAAGTTTCATGTGACTCCCAACAGAATCTTTCTTTCTGAACTTCACTAACATCAGTCATATAGTGCCTTGATGCCACTAGAGTGGCTTCCACCTAGGAAGGTTAAGGGCATTGGATTTACGCAGCTTTTATGGTAAATGCTAATAGTGAAGTAGTTTTTAAACTCCAAAAAAAAAAAAAAAAAAGTGTTTTTGGAGTTTGGACTTCCACTTATGTATTTTTATGCTGCTTATTGGCTTAAAAGTTCATAGTCGCATTCTTGTGATCAATTATTTTTGTTAATTTGTTTGCTGAGAAGAAAAATTTATACTTCTTTATTGTGTTCATGTTTCGCCAACAAAAGAATTATAAACCAAGCTGCACAAATATGGATCTGCTTAACATTAGTTGTTTTCAAATTCACTTGATTGTTTTCTCTTCTTTCTTTAGTACATGTTCACGGAGAAAGTAAATCTGCAGAAGACCCAATGCTATCAACAAATTTGTCACTGGATGGTGCAGAGTGGGTGGAGCTTTTTGTAAGGGAAATGAGCGCAGCATCTGACGTCGAGGATGCAAGACTTCGTGCCTCGAGAGCTCTAGAGGCTTTTGAGAAATCTATATATGCTCGTGCAAAAGATGAAACTGCACAAAATTTTCAGCAGGTAATTTATTAATTTGTATTTAAAAACTTCAAATATTGGTAGGCTTGTTATGTCACATAATGGCATGAGATTGTTAAATGCCATTTTGGACCTTTTTCTTGCCTTCTCTTCTTTCCTTTTGACTGTATCATTTGCCATGATATTTTGTATGCAACACAAGGGGAAACATTGGAATTGTTTTAGCCTCCACATCTCACACCATTTCAAACCCACACAGATAAAATTGAAAACGGTCCTGTTTTTATTGCTATCTTGTGCTTGCAGAATATGTTGCAGGAGCATTCGTTGCTGAAAGAGCAAGTTCAGGCACTACTTCAGGAAAATGGAATTCTTAAACGTGCTGTGTCTATTCAGCATGAGCGACAAAAAGAGTTTGAAACAAAGTCGCAAGAACTCCATCAACTCAAGCAGCTTCTGTCTCAATGCCAAGAACATATAAGAACACTAGAGGTCAGACCAACTACTTTTAATTTTGTCGAAATCTCTCCTTTTCTGGGGTTGATGGTATTAAATGTGAATGTGTGAGTGATAACAGTTACACTCGCCCTGCCTATGCATGTATATTAAATCTTAAGCCACCAAACATATTAATGTGTATCACCTCTTCATTTTTGGAACCTTAGGGTTTGAGCTATAAAAATCTCCTTTTTCTGGGTGATATGAAAATGCTGGGGAGGAGAACAATCAGATATGAGTAAGATATCTGTCCAAATTGTGTAAATTTTTTGAATTTATCATTCTTCGATAAATTGGCTTTGCATCTGCCATAGGCTTTTTAGTCATCCTCATGTTAATTCTTGTATTAGAGATTATAACACATTCTCTTGAACCTTTGCACAATCTATGGTCATCTGTGGCTGTCGGACTTAACCCTAGGAGTCTCAAAATAGTCTCGTGTGTTACCTTTTTGAATTTTTTATATGATTATGTAAAAATCTGTGATGATGTAATGTTTGGTTTTGGATTTTAATGGAATGATATGCACTCCTATTTATGTGAAGTTGCCAATGATGTTAACTATCACGGGTCATTTGGAAACCACATCGTTGTTTTACAATGGTATGGTTGCGTATATTGTATCTCTCAAAACCCTACTTAGGTGGGATTCACGTGACAATGGAATGATGCTGGTGGTGATTTGATGTCATAATCAAAGCTTAGTAGCCATGTTTAGTGATGATTGAATTGTGTTTTGCAGGTCAATAACTATGCTTTGTCAATGCACTTAAAGCAGGCACAGCAAAATAACTCTATACCTGGTCGTTTCAATCCTGATATCTTTTAACGGTATTTTTATTCAGCTGGGTTCTCTTTTAGAGCTGCGTTCTTCGACTGTTGTTGTAGAATATAATAGGAGCTTCTATTCCGATTTAATGGTATGCATATTACTTATATTTGATCTTAAAAATCGCGAGAAGTAGTCGAATTCTTGCATGTGTTCTGTTTGGATATATTTGATGCAGTATTAATGTATACATGATATTAAAGCTAAAACCTTCACAAAACTTAAGATTATACTTTATCCTATTACATACTACTGTACGTTGTCCATTAGTCCTATTAGTGATAGTTGTATCTATAGCAATGACATAACGATATTTGAGCATGGGAGAGGCACGGAGTTTGATCCTCGGCATCTCCACAATCTTATTTGCAGCATTTGAGTTTGATCCTAGTACTCTGCTCTTTTCGATTAAGCATGGGCAAATTGGAAAGTGCCCCAAAATAAACACTTCATAAACCTTGATATTCCCCGCATGAATAGAGTAGCTAAAAAGAATAACAAGAGTTTGGAATTGAATTGCTGTGCTTCATTGAATGAATTTTGTAAGGATACAAGGCAAGAATAAATATACATAAAAGTTACCTAAAATACACTCTAGCAAGGGTAATATGAAGATTACAATAATAAGAGAATAATTTGCTTAATTCTGTTTCCTTTTTTTCTAACATTCCCCCTCAAGTTGGGTCGTAGGGTCTCCAACACCCAACTTAGATAAAGTATCTTCAAATATTTGAGCTGCAACTGTTCTGGTGAGGATGTCAGCCAATTGATCTTCTGATCACACATAAGAGAAACTAATAATTTTTGCTTCGATGTTGTTTTTGATGAAGTGCCTGTCGATCTCCACATGTTTAGTTTTGTCATGTTTAATAGGATTCTCTGATATACTGATTGTCGCTGTGTTGTCACAATAAAAGTTACATTTCTTCTTTGGTTGAAAATCAAGTTCTGATAGAAGTTTTCTGAGCCATAAAATTTCTGTGACTCCTTTTGCTATTTTCCTGAATTCTGCTTCAGCACTTGAAAGAGCAATACCTTTTGTTTCTTACCCAGCCAAGTCACTAGGTTTCCTCCAACTAAAGTAAAATATCCGGAAGTAGATTTTCTGCTATCACGATCTCCTCCCCAGTCTACATCAGTGAAGGCTTGAAGCTCCAAGTGACCATTCCTTCTAAAAACAACTCCTCTTCCTGGAGTCTTCTTTAGGTATCTCAAAATTCTGTAGGCTGCTTCCATATGTTGCTCTTGAGGTTTGTGCATGAATCTGCTTACAACTCCTACCGCATATGCTAAGTCTGGCCGAGTGTGAGAGAGGTAAATCAATTTACCCACTAATCTTTGATACTGAGTCTGATCGACTAGCTTTGCTTCTTCTAATGTCTGTAGTCCATGGCTCATCATTATAGGAGTATCAACAGGTTTACAATCTAGCATACCAACCTCTGTTGACAAGTCTAGGATGTATTTTCTTTGAGAGATACAGATGCCTACTTCTGACCTAACCACCTCTATTCCTAAAAAAATACTTAAGTCTTCCTAGATCCTTCATTTCGAATTCTTGAAACAGCCTGTCCTTTAGTAAGCTCATTTCTTCTTTGTCGTCTCCAGTAATGATCATGTCATCTACGTAAATTAGGAGACAAGTAGTTAGGTTTCCCCTTTTTTTGAAGAATAATGTATAATCAGAATTGCTTTGCCGATACCCAAATTTTCTCATTGCTAGGGTGAATCTACTAAACCATGCTCTCGGAGATTGTTTTAGGCCATAAAAAGCCCTTTTTAATATGCACTCTTCTCCTATAGCAAAGTTTTCTGAAAAACCTGGGGGAGCCTCCATATAGTTTCCTCTTTAATCTCTTCATGTAAAAAGGCGTTCTTAACATCAAATTGATAGAGAGACCAGTCTTTGTTAGCAGCAACTGATAATAATACTCTGACCGTGTCAAAATTTGCAACTGGAGAGAAGGTCTCCGAGTAATCTATCCCATAGGTTTGGGTATACCCTTTAGCAACTAAACATGCCTTGTAACTTTCTATTTTCCCATCTGCTTTGTATTTGATGGTGAAAACCCACCTGCATCCAACTGGTTTCTTTCTCACTGGAAGAACACATTTTCCCCATGTTTTGTTTTTATTAAGAGCATCTATTTCGTCTTCCATAGCTTTTCTTCATTTTTCATCTTTGAGAGCTTCTTCAACTGTGGTAGGGATGTTTTCGGTGTATATAGCAATATTGAATGCCTTGGCAACTTGAGATAGACACCCTTCATTAAACTTACTCACCGGATATTTCGACCTTTTTGACTCGTATTCAGGGTCATACCTTCTTGGGGGAACTCCTCTAGTACTTAGGGAAGGTAGGACATATTGTTTTGGCTCAGAATTAGTATCAGTTGTTTGAGTAGGTTCAGTAATCGACTCGGAGCTGATTCAGGAGTTGTTCCTGTTTCTGTATACTTAAGACAATCTAAAACATTATTAGTGCTAGAATCAGTAGAGTTATTGGTACATACCTCTGTTACAGGGGACTTATCAGACAGATTACTTGGCATGGTAGGAAGTAATACGTGCTCAATAGTCTCGGTGGCTTTGCCTACTTGCTCTTTCGGATTAGTTTCCAGCACTGGACTACATATCAACCACCTTAGATCATCACATGGTTCACTCTCCCCCAACGATCGAAAGTGGGTGAAATAATACTCGGTTTCAACGAATTCACAGTCCATAGTGGTGTATAGGCGATTAGTTATGGGGTCAAGACACCTATAACCCTTTTGGTGAATCCCATATCCCACAAAAACACATTTAATGGCTCGAGGTTCCAACTTATGACGGTTCCTCTTAGGGAGATGAACATAAACGTTACAACCAAAGACCCGAGGGGGCAAGGATTGAGTAGGTGGAACATGAGTATGAATCTTAAGGGTGTTCAAAGGGGTATCAAAGTTGAGACTTTTAGTTGGAAGACGATTTGTAAGATAGTTGGCGGTGGCTATGGCTTCAGGCCAGAAATAAGAAGGAACATGCGATTCAAACATCATAGCTCGAGTCATGTCAAGTAAAGTTCTATTTTTCCGCTCGGCCACACCATTTTGCTGAGGAGTATCGGAACAAGTAGTTTGGTGAATAAGGCCATGGTTAGACATAAAGGTTTGCATGTTAAGATTTTTATATTCTTCACCGTTATCTGAGCGAAGGATACGAATTTGAGTTTGGAATTGGGTTTGAATCATTTTGTAAAAAGCAACAAAGGTTTCATAAACCTCTGATTTTTCTTTAAGAAAATAAACTCAACTCATCCTAGTGCAATCATCAATGAAGGTAACATAATACAAAAAACCATGACTATTGAATTTAAGTGAAGGACCCCCCACATCCGAGTGAATAAGAACAAACGGTAACTCAGTTTTATTAATACTAGCAGAGTAATTATGTTTATGACTTTTGGCCAAAATACAAGCCTCACAATGAAAATTAAGTTTTGAACCAACTAAAGACGGAAAAAGACGTTCTAAATATCCTAGAGACGGATGACCTAATCGACGATGCCATGTCCAAAGCTGATCAGCAACTGACCCATGAGCAAGCGCTGTGCAACTTTGATGAGACATTTGATCCACATAATATAGCCCATATTTTTCAGTACCATGCCCAATGATCTTTCTTGTCTGAGTGTCCTGAACAATACAACCATTTGAATGCATACGAACCGCACAATTTAACTCCTTAGTTCATTGACTAATTGATAATAATTTATGTGAAAGGTTAGGCACAAAAAGACAGTTCGACATTTTGATATTATCGGTGATATTAATGAGCCTAGATCCTTCCACTTTAACACGTTCCCCATTTGCGGTTTTGATGAGTTTTATTAGTCTTATTATATTTCAAAAAATCAGATGCATCGAAGGTCGTAGTATCGATAGCTCCACAGTCAAATATCCATTTAGAGCTTTTATCTTTATACATAAATCCAGTGGGTATGTCTTTAAATGAGGGTACTTTTAATTTTTTATGCAAGTGATAATTAGTGGGTTTAGAAGGTGAGAGTTCTATAAATGAGGTTGTTGGACCGTGTGGACCAAGCCCTCCATTTACTTCTCTCTCTTTTCTAATTCCCTTCTTAAACCTTAGAAAAATTGAGCCTTTAGAAATTAGACCTGTATCGCCCTCATGCGAGGCAGAAGTGGCGATTGCTTTGGCTCCTCCCTCTTCTTCCTTGATCTCATCGGTACTGTAGGCTGCTGCTCCATGTCTCTTGAAGTCCATCCTGTCATTAATTTGTCCCTTCTTCTTTTCATGCCACAACTCTGGGTACCCAACTATTTTGAAGTAACCATCCTTGGTGTGTCTTGCTCCTACACAGTGGGTACGCCGGAGATTAGCCTTGTCGTCTTCACGTTTAAAGATTGTCTTTTCTGGTCTTCCTTTGGTGAAGAAACCGCTTCCTATCCCCGAGGACTCAAAGTCTGATGAGGGTTTATCAAATCTCATGATACCCCGGCGTGAGATCTCTCTTCTTATAGTAGCATATGCGACTTCAGCGGTAGGTAATGGATCCAGATTGAGTAAGTCCCTCCGATCTTTGTCTAAGGAATTATCAAAGCCCTGCCAAGAATTGGTAGAGTCGATGTTGCTGAATGAGTTGATTGTATTTTGTTTTGTCCTCTGGGCAGATCATCGTGTTTGATAACCTTCTATCTATTTCTTTCCAGATTAGCATAAGTTCACTGTAATAATTTTCAATTGTCTTCGTTCCTTGCTGGATTCTGTTAGCCTTGACCATTAGATCGAAAATTTGCAACCCGTCCCGACCACTACTATACATGGTCTCGATGCCTTTCCATAGTTCCCTTGCCGTAGGATAATCAAGGAATTGATTTTGTAGATCTCTTTCAATATTTTCAATAATCCATGACACAACATTTGAATCTCGCTGGGCACATTTTTCATACTCGGGATCGTCAGTTGATGGCGGGGAGGCAGTGATGTGTCTAAGCCTACCTCATCCACTGATACCGAGGTGCATTAACTTGGACCACTTAGTGTAGTTTTCATTGTTGAGTTTTTCTGTTATGTTGAGGGATTGATTTGCTTCGATGTTGGGTTTATTGGTGTTTCACTACGAGAGCAGTTGCAATAAATCCTCCATTGTAACTGGTTTGGGAATAATGGTTTGGTTTTCGTTTTCACTGTTAGTGGTTGTTTTTGGGATGTTCGATGGCTTTTCGGTCTCCATGGTGGTAATTGATGATACCCTAGTTTTTCCGATCGCCGAAAAATTTAACCGGGCTCTGATACCAAGCTAAAAAGAATAACAAGTTTGGAATTGAATTACTGTACTTCATTGAATGAATTCTGTAAGGATACAAGACAAGAATAAATATAGATAAAGTTACCAATACTCTCTAGCAACGGTAATATGAAGATTACAATAATAAGAGAATAATTTACTTAATTCAGTTTCCTTTTTTTCTAACAGGTCGAAGGTAAGAGGAGGCCGAGGAGGATTATGAAGTCGTTAAGTGATACAACGTTGAGCGTACATGCTTTTCCCAGGTAGATCCGGTTGCCTGCAGTTCCAAAGTTTGTAAAGAACTGTTGATGAGGCTGTTGGTGAGGATCTTAAGAGTGTGTTTGGATTGAAGGAAATGGAGGGAAAGGAAGGGGAGAGATTTGAAGGGAGGAGAAATCCCTTGTTTGGATAACAAATTGGTAGGGAAGGGATTTGGAGGGTAGGGATTTGAAAGGAAAATTTGGACAAGTTTTATTAAGAAGACAATGCATGCTTGTATCGAGTGTAAATATTTAAGGGAGAAAAAAGTTTAAGTAACAAAATGAAGTTGATAAATGATAAATTAGTGAAATTTAATTGTTGTAGAGGTAGAAGAATAGTTGCAAAGTAATGTAAAAAGAAGGAAACTCTTAATTTTGTGGGGTAAATATTTATCCTAGGGGAGAGTAGGGGAATATATTACCTCCATAATAGGGGAAATCATTTTCTTTTTCCTTCATTATTTTTATTTCATGTTCATTTTACCTTCTTCGCAACTATCTCAACTACTTAAAATGCATCTCTATTTGCTTTCATTTCATTAGCTTGACTTTATTTCCCCCTTAAATATTTACACCCAATACAAGCATGCCCTCTACAATGAAAACACTTTCCTTCCTTTTCTCTTCCCTTCCATTCCCTTTTAAACAAACAATACACACTTTTCCTCCTTATCCCTCCATTTTCTTTCCCTCCCTTTTCTTTCCTTTCCCTTTCCTTCCTTTCTTTTCTCTCCTAATTTGATATCCAAACATAGTGAAAGAGTATTTAGACTTATGTAACTAATTAGTAGTGGAATTAAGTGGTGTTTGTGATTACAAAGTTCCATAATAACGGTGGAAGTAAAAAATGATTTTAACATTAATTTTCATAAAATATACTTTTATTATGTTAGATATGGGAAAGAGATATATTATACTCAAATGTTGTTTTTAAATAATGTTTCTTTTATTAATGTCTTGCCTGGAATGGAGGAATTACAGGGTAAATATTACCACATATATATTCTTAGCTAAAATAACTTGAATGGATTTAAAGAAAAAATGAACAAGAGTAATTATTTTCCCCTTATTTGAGAGTAAGTATGTACTCTACCCACCACATGGGGAAATAATTCAGGGAAATTGAATTTAGCATATCAAAAGAAATTAAAGAGGAAAATAACATAACAATGGTGGATAGTGATGAAAAAACTATCAAAAAGATATTATTGAAGATTTACATAGTTAATCAATGATACGAGTATACATAGCTTTGTTCCAGTAACTTTTCATATGCTGTATTTTACCTCTTTTTATATTTTCTGTTGTAATAATAATAATAGAATTTGTTATATGTATGCCAGCTGGTGCGTTCTGTTATAACCACTTGGTATATATATAAAGCAAACCATCTATTTGCTCTTTGTACATTTTATTACACAAAATAATGAAAGACATTTTCTCTCTCTTCTTCTTTACTTGTTCTTTACATGAAAATGGTTCTTGCTGAGTACTGCAACAAATTTCATGGTATCAGAGCGGGAATCCTGCTATAATGTTGTTGTAGGTTTGTCCTTTCATTAATTCTTCATCAGAACCGTTCTCTCTTTTTTTTTTTTCGAATTCCTGCTTGTTCTTTTGGTCATCTTCTTCTTTTATTCTTTTCTTGAATTTTTTTTTGAGTTTCCATGGCGGACACAATTATACGCACATCTTCTGATAATCAAACACCACAAAATCATCTTGACTTGACTCAAGATCCTTCTTCTGTGTATTATCTTCATCCAAGTGACCATGTCAGCACTAAACTTGTCAACACTCCCTTTGATGGTAATGCTTTTGGAGATTGGAAACGCACTGTGATGATTGGCCTTATAGCTAAAAATAAGCTATGCTTTATGGACGATACTCTTCCTCAGCAATTGACGGACGCCTCACGCATGAAAGCATGGGAGCGGTGTAACAACATGGTGATCGGTTGATTGATCTCTTCTCTTGATCGTATGGTCGCAAAGAGCGTGATGTATAACAAATATGCTTCTAAGATATGGAATGATCTGGAGGAAAGGTTTGGAGTTTCAACTTCTGCTCAAATTTATTCATTACATGAAGAGTTATCTAATATCTCTCAGGAAGCAAACATGACCATTACTGAGTATTATACTAAGGTCAAGTCAGTTTGGAACGAAATAGACAACCTCAATCCTCTACCTACCTGTACTTGTGATGGCTGTAGCTGTGGTCTCACCAAAAAGGTCTTAAAACTACAACAAGACCAGCGTCTTATGAGCTTTCTTATGAAGGTGGATGGAAAATATGGACCGGTGAAAACTAATATCCTTATGTTGCCTGAACTTCCGAATGTCTCCACGGCTTATCGGATGTTATTTCAAGAACAGAAGCATAAGTAGCTTGCTCGTCTTCATACTGCTCCGTCGTCTTCGGATGATATGGCTTTCACAGCTAGTAAAAAATATTATTCTGATAAGAGTCATTTCACTAACCGGTTTTCCAGGCCACATAATCCAGATGTTGTTGTGTTTAACAAGAGCAAAAATGGTGTTGGCTTCAAGCGTGCCTCGAATTATGTCTGCGACCATTGTAAAATCAACGGACATTCCCTTGAGAGGTGTTTTAAGATTAACGGTTATCCATCGGGTTTTAAAGGCGTTTTGCAGGATCCGTTCAAGACAGTGATAACAAATCTGAGTTGGATAGTCTTGGTCTTACTACCACGCAAATTGATAGTCTGATGGCTCTTCTCAACAAACACAAAGACTCTCCTACTGAATCTGTGGCTCTGGATCTTGAGAATATACCCATCGTTGTTAATCTTGCAGGTAAATTCTGTTTTCTCTATAAATCAAACACTTCTCGATGGATAATCGATAGGCGGTGCTACGGATCATATGTGTAACTCCTTGGATGTGTTTTTATCTGTTCAAAAATTTCATGGTGCATTCCATAGCATCACCATCCCTGATGGCCGGAAGGTAATGGTTGAATATTATGGTGACATTATGTTGATGGATGGTATCCTGCTCAAGAAGGTTCTTTATGTACCAGATTTTCAATTCAATTTGATCTCCGTACCTAAGCTTTGTCTTGATGACTCTTTCACTGTTATATTTACTAATGGAACTTGTGTACTTCAGGACCATTTAAAGACAAGTGTTCTTGGTAGACTTCATCATGGTTTATACTATGCTGATACTTCTTCTCATATTTTCTCATCATCAAAACTGACATGTGTGGCTGCTAACTCCTCTACAACAAATAAGCAAACTATTAACCTAGCTAAGTTGTGGCACCTTAGACTAGGGCATCTACCTATTTCTCAGTTGAAGGTCTTGTTTCCTCTTATTGATGTAAATAAATTTCATAGCTCTACTTTTTGCACTATATGTCCTGCGGCTAAGCAAACGAGACAACCATTTCCTAGTAGTTCTATTAAAACTACTCGTAGCTTTCAATTGATTCATGTTGACACTTGGGGTCCATATCGTTATACTACTCATGATGGTTGTAAATTTTTCTTGACAATTGTCGATGACTATACACGAGCTACTTGGTTGTACTTGATGCACTCCAAGAATCAATATATTTCTTTTCTTCGCCAATTTTATATTTATGTTGAGACACAATTTCATTCTAAAATTCAAACCATTCGCACCGACAACGCTAAAGAACTTTGTGACGGCGCATCCAAAGAATTTTATCTTTCTCATGGTATTATTCATCAAACCTCGTGTCGCGACACCCCTCAACAAAACGGGGTTGTCGAACGCAAACACCGACATTTATTAGAGGTTGCACGCGCTTTGTCTTTTCAGTCCAATCTTCCTCCTCGTTTTTGGGGAGAGTACGTCAAAACTGCGACATATATAATTAATCGAACCCCTTTATCTGTTTTGGGAAATATTTCTCCCTATGAAAATTTTTTTGGTGAACCTCCTTTTTCTCATCTTAAGTCGTTTGGCTGTCTCTGTTTTGTATCCACTCTCAAGCACAACCGTCCCAAGTTTAATGCTAGAGCTGACATTTCTGTGTTCATTGGTTATTCCATCACACAAAAAGCATATAAACCATTTAACCCCCTCACCAATTTTATTTTCTTTTCTAGGGATGTGACTTTTCAAGAGCACTATTTTCCATATCACTCTACTACCCCTATTACCTCCCCTTTCTCCAATTTTTATCTACCTACTCATACACCTTCTCCTTTTTATGATGACACATATATCTCTACTTTTCCTTCTAAACAATCATGCCCTTATCCTAATTTGTCCACATCTTCTTTGTGTAATTCTCCCGACTTATCTACTTCTACATCACCTATTCCTCCATCACCTACTCCTACATCCACTTCTCCTGCATCCTCTCTTATCTCTTCTTCCCCACCTTTATCTTATGTCCCTGACCTTTCTTTGGTTGTGGATTTGTCTCAATCTCATAATCCTCCTTCTCTTCCCACAAGACGATCCACCCACATCTCTAAACCTCCCACTCACTTACAAGATTTTGTTTGTCACACTGCTCATTGATGTAATATTGTCCATTTTCACTCTTTACCTCTGTCTCATCAGTCTTTTCTGGCTTCTCAAAGTCAATGGATCGAACCCAAGACCTACAAACAAGCTGCCCAGGATCCATTATGGGTCCAAGCCATGGACAATGAACTTCGTGCTCTTCAAGATAATCATACATGGGATATTGTTCCTCTTCCCCTTGGTAAGAAAACTGTTGGTTGTAAATGGGTTTATAAGATCAAGTTGAAAGTTGATTGCTCTTTAGAACGGTATAAAGCTCGTCTTGTGGCCAAGGGTTATACGCAAGAATATGGGGTTGATTTTCATGAAACGTTTTCTCCGGTTGTTCGTATGACTACTATTCGGTGTATTTTAGCCATTGCCGCTTCTAAACAGTGGCCTTTGCATCAACTCGACGTTAATAATGCGTTCCTTCACGGGGACCTTCATGAGGATGTTTATATGGTTTTACCCGATGGTTTGGCTCATGCTCCTAATATGGTATGCAACTTACGCAAATCCCTCTATGGTCTTAAACAAGCATCTCGCCAATGGTTCGCTAAACTTACTCATGAGCTTCTTTCTCAAGGTTTCTCACAGTCAAAGCTTGATTATTCTCTGTTCACTCATAAATCTGATGCTCTTATCACCATTGTGGCCGTATACGTGGACGATATTATTGTTACCGGCAACAATCCCGATGTTATCTCTCGCCTTAAGTCTCATTTGCACCGCACGTTTAGCATCAAGGACCTTGGTCCTTTAAGTTTCTTTTTGGGACTTGAGCTCATATATTCCAGTAATGGCATCATAGTCTCACAGCAAAAGTTTGGCAAAGAGCTCCTACGGGATTTCGGTATACCTAACCTCAAACCCCATGTTACACCACTACCATTAAACCATCAATTATCTTCTACTGATTCTCCATTGCATGACAACCCTACATTGTATCGTAGTATCAGCTTAATTTTCTTACTCATACTCGTCCCGATCTCTCATACTCCGTCCAAACTTTGAGTCAACATATGCAACAACCCACTGTACGTCATTTTGAGGCTTTGACTCACACTCTTGGGTATTTGTCTACTACTTTGGGCCAAGGCATTTTACGTTCTGGTTCTGATAATTTAGTCTTACAAGCTTACTCGGACTCCGATTGGGGTGCGTGTCTCGATACACGCCGTTCCATCTCTGGCTTTGTTCTCCTCCTTGGTAATTCACCTGTTAGTTGGAAATCTAAAAAACAGGCAATGGTATCTAAATCGTCTTCTGAAGCTGAATACCGCTCAAAGGCAAGTGCCTCTTCTGAAGTTATCTAGGTGGTTCGTCTTCTTGAAGAACTTGGCCTAACTACTTTAAAGCCCGTTACTTTACATTGTGATAATATGTCCGCTCTTCACATTGCTCAAAATCCTGTCTATCATGAATAGGGATGTAAATTCGGTTACTCGGTCGGGTTTTGGGTCGGGTTTTATCGGGTTCGGGTAATCTCGGGTTCGAGTTTTTCCAGGTAATTTAATACTTTGACTCGGGTCGACTCGGTTATAAGTCTAATCGGATACGGGTCAATATCGGGTTAATACCACACTAGGTCGGTTTCGATTTCGGATCAGGTCAATTTCGGTTTGGGTTTGTTTCGGGGCTAGATCGGTTATACTGCAGGTCAAATTGAGTTCGGTTAGACTATGGGTCGGTCATTCTTTAGGTTAAATTCAAGTCGGGTTACTTTGGGTTCGGGTCGATTATATCGTTTTTGAGTTGGGCTATTGGTTTTTTTTCAGATTCAGGTCGGTTAAAATATAATTGAGTTTTATGTTGATTGAACTTTATTTTTATTATACAATTTATTCAAGTTGAAATCGTTTGTGATTGGAGCATGACGAGTTGTAATCAGTTAATTTGGTTGACGGGTGCCAAACAAATTTGGTTCAAACTAAGATAAGATCTGATCACAGGCCTACATTTATTGTTTAATTTTAGCTAAACTAAATTTGATTCAATATTAATATTCTTATTTATTAGTTGAATTAAACATAATACAACTGAATCAAACTATATTTTAGATATAGTTATTTTTAACTAACTAATTTGATTTAGTTGAATCAAACAATTTTTTTGCTACACTAAACTTGATTTAGCTAAATCAAAGTTTTTTTATTTAAATCAAACTCGGTTATACTTGATGTAGTTGGATCAAACTATTTTAGATTATCAAAACTCAAAAGTTGGTTCAACTGAATCAAAGTTAATTTTAGCTGGACAAATTTGATTTAGCTGAATCAAATATTTATTTTTCCAAAATAAACTTAATTCATCTAAATAAATTTTTTACCTAAACAAAATTTAATTCAGCTAAAACAAAGTTATGTAGTTAACTATTTTGATTAAGCTGAATAAACATTTATTTTTTCTTAACTAAACTTAATTCAGTTAAATCAAACTATTATTATCTAAACAAAACTTGATGTAACTGAATCAAACTTAATTTTAGGTGAAAAAATGTGATTGGGTTGAATCAAATATTTATTTTTCCTAAACTAAATTTGTTTCAGCTAAACAAACTTACACAATATAAATTAACAATTCTTTTACCTTATATGATCTCACAAATTTTTATTTTATATATCTTTATATTTATAAATATCCCACTATGCTAAATTTATTAGTCTTTGTTAATAATAATAATAATAATAATAATAATAATAATAATAAAAATATAAAAAAAAATTGTAAATGGGTATTATATGTAAAAATGGTTGTTCACATCACAACTTACAGTTACATGATTCATGAAACTGTATAATTGCTCTTTTCTTCAACATTACAGTTACTAATTGCTATTTCTCTTCAACCGTTACCGTTCCTATTTTCATTCCCATTTCTTAGTAAAAATTCTCATCCTCAGATACATGAAGTTGTTCCCACTTTCATTCCCACTATTCCACTCTCTAAAAACCACCTCCCTAAAAATATTATGGTTACTAATTGCTCTCGATCTGATAATTTTTATCAAGTTTCTACAAAAAATTCTTACAAGTTCTGGGTAATTCGCGTTTGGTTAATCACAATGTTGGGTTTATCTCGAGTGTTGATTATGGGTCCTTTTGGGTGAGATTATGTCGAGTACCTATCGGGTTAAAGATGGGTTCGGGTTTTAACAGGTCGGGCACAAATCGAGTTCGGTTAACCATATTGTCGGGTTAATCTCGGGTATGGGTTGTTTTTGAGTCGGGTGTCGGTCGATTATGGGTCTCAAAAAATCGGGTACATGTCGGGTTACGGGTCAATATCAGGTCGAGTTTCGGTCGATTACAGGTCACCGCACCTGGGGTCAACCAACGGGTCGGATACAGGTCGATTTCGGACGGTATTACAGGTCGGGTCTATTTTTTACAGCCCTAATCATGAACGTACAAAGCACTTGGAGATTAATTGCCATTTTACCTGTGAAAAGGTCATGAAAGGCTTATTGCAACTCACTTATCCTTCTTTTACCTTTAACCGCCATTGACAGAGCTCAATGAAGAAATATCTTCTATTGCTTCAAAGAAAAGAAAATCTTCATGTATCCTTGTTCCAAATAATTTTTAGATTTGAAAATTTACTACTTTAATTTCTAAATTGAAAGATTAATCTTAAAAACTAAACAGAAAAATATCTTAAATAAAAAATTAAGATTGTGGATTTGTAATAAATGGTAATGAAAACTGAAAAGTACAATTCATAAGGATACTGTAGATGAAGGAGTAGAATGTTTTGGAAATTGAAATAGTACTTTTCTTTTCATTGCAATTGAAAAAAATTGACAACTCCTTTTGAGTATTTATTTACTACCTTACAAATGTCAAACCCATAATTTTAATACCCCTTTATTTTTTTTTACCCTTACAATATTACCACTTTATTATTTACCCCTAATATTTTAAAGTGAAATCAGGCAAGGCCTCAATATCACATGTTTAAGTGGTAATAGTTGAAAATGAAATTTATATTTAAAAAAAGAAATATTAGATTAGATTTGCATTTTTATGTGTGAGAGTGTCTTATCATAAAACAAGTTTATAAGCCCATTTTTCTAAGTGATTACTTTAAAATTGTAAGTGATCGCTTTAAAATTATAAGTGATCACTCTAAGACTCTGTAAAACATAATATGTTAAAACAGTAATTTATCACTTACAATAAGTGTACATTAGACAAATTCAATAAAAATGGTCTAATTGTGAGATCATTTCATTTAAAAATTTGTGATTATTAATACCAATTATTAAAAGAATTTATATGAAGCACTACAAAATTAAAAGCAAATGGCGACAAAGGGTTTTTGTAGTCAAACTTGTAGCGAGAAGCTTTTAGCGATAATTTGGCTGCAAAACTCTTTGTTGCTAAAACAAAAATTTGTCGCCGTATTTGTTGTCAGCTTGGCGACAAATAAAAAGTTATCACCATCTTTATCGCTAAGCTAATTGAATATTGTATTATACAAAAAAATTATATGTTTGGTATTACTATTTAATAATAATAATAAATATTTAATTTTTTTTTCTATAAATAACATTCAAAACTAAAACATAAAATAATAAATAACTCAATTGAAATTTAAAAATAAAATTAATAATTAACTAAATTACATAATTACAAAAATTACATTATTATAATTAATCTATATATAAATTAATATATTTTTACTATTCAATAAAAAATAAGTGTTCAATCAAAAATTAATCTAAAGTTTACGATAAAAAAAGTAAAATAAAAAATAACCTTGAATAGAATTGAGACCATTAGGTTTTAATTGCAGTAATTGAATCCTTCTTGAAAGAACATGAACTCTCCAATACTTAGCTTATAAGGAAAATGACGAATAAGTTTTAGTTACAAAAAGTTTATCACCAAATTTGTCACTAAAAAGGAGAGAGACTTTGGTGACAAAATGGTTTTGTTACCAAGTTTGTCATTAAAATTAAGAGAGATAAAATGGCGACAAAGTTGGTAAGAGTTTGTCGCTAAAATGTTTTTACTATTCAATCAAACTTATCCCGTCCAATTACTAAAAAATAAATTGTTTAAAAATTGTGAATAATTGGCGACAAAAATGTCTTTTCATCGTTAGTTTTGTCACCAGGCTTATCGACAAAAGCTTTTTATTTATCGTCAAACTTATTTTTTTTTTTTTTTGTAGTGAAGTAGGGTAGTGTAAAATGTTTAAAGCTCACAATATGAGTTATGTAGGTAAGGTAAGGGTTGCTCTCTGGGAGAATACTTTGACTTTTTGATGCCTAAGATAAAAAGTACATATTAAATCTATTCTTTTCTTTTAATACACTTTTGAACTAATTAATCAATAGATTATCATTTTCAACAACAAAGATTATTATCACTTTTCTTTATTCTTGAAAAGATTAATAAATAAGTACTTAATTTTATTGGAAGAGTTTGAAATTGATATGAAAGTTTTTAGTTTCAATATTTATATCTAGATAAATTACTTGTATTGACTTTTTTTATCATTTTTTTTTCTCTCCTTCCAATTAAATTATTCGTTTTTTCAAATTTATTTTCATTTCAATTTAATTCAATTTCATGTAAATCAAAAACATCAAGCACTATTTTATTAATTTTTTAATTTTGCTTTTCATTTGCGTTACACGATTTCTATTCCCCTCCTGATAATGGTGCTCACCATTTAGCGTAACAAATATGGAAAAAATGAAACAAATTGTTAGACACTTTTGATTATGTGTTGCTAAATAAATTTTAATGTTGGATGATGATTTTCCTTTCCTTAGTAGAAGTGGATCAAGGTATATACAAGTTTTTGGGACACAAAATACTAAGTTGTTTCTAACCAACTTCAAACTTTACCTAACAAAGGGACTCAAGTAAACATAATTGATGCAAACTAGCAAATAGACTTATTTACAAACATTCTTAATGCTAGTTTTACATGCACATAAAAGCTAAACATTAAACCCTAAAACAACCAACAAACATTAATATATGTGCTTCTTTACAAGAATTGGTGATGCTGAGTTGGAAACTTCACGCCATAATAATTAAGATATGTCATAGTTATTTCTTCTTCACTAATTTTCAAATTTACTCGAACATATAAGAGTGTATTTTTCTATGTAATCTGAGATTGACAAAATTTTGTTAATTCAGATTGTTAGATGAATATCTCTTCAATAACTAAAGATAGTTAAGTTGTAACAATAAGTCTTGAAGATTTGGTACCACTAGTTTTCATCATCATCTTAAACTCATCAAAATTAACCATTCCATCTCCATCAACATCAACCTTCTTAATCATCTCTTTACAATCTTCTTCTCTATTCCCTTCTTTCAAACCTAATGAAGTTAACACTAACCCTAATTCCTTAACTGTAATTAGCCCATCTTTATTATCATCAAATACACTAAAAGCTTCTCTTAAATCATCTTCATCATCATCAAAATTACCCACATCTTTATCATCTCCACACTTTTTATCTTCTAATGTTCTTCCCTTCAAAAACTCATACAACTCTCTAAACTCATCAACATCAACCAACCCATCTTTGTTAGAATCCAAATTTTGAACCATTTCTTCAACATCTTTTAATGGAACAATAATCCCCATGTCGTTAAGTGATTCTTTAAGCTCTTCCCTTGTTATAAACCCATCTCCATTCTTGTCAAAAGTGTCAAAAACTTGCTTCAAATCATCATCTTTGTTGATCTTATTAGAATTACTCTTGGGAGAAGAAGATAAGAGACTTTTTTCATGAATTAACAACTTTTTAGTAGGGTTGAAAAAACTAAGGCTAAAAAATCCAGCTATAAAAAGAACTGATAATACTAATATGATTATTGGTATGAACATCATGTAATTTCTTCTTGGTTTTTATTTAGATATTTTGCTAAGGAAAAAGAGGAGAAAATTTAAGATTTTGTAGATTTATTTTTATACTAGTGTATGTGAGATGCTTAAGTTAATTAATAGTAGTATAACTTTCAAGTATTAAATTTTGATAATGAAATGGAGTAGTAAAAGTGAAGGCATTACAAGTTACGCGTAAGGTTCGTGTGGACTTTTATTGATGCCCACAAACCGCGTAGGGGTAAATAAAATAAGAGTGCTTTTGGGCATGGCTTTCAATAACCATGTGGTACAAAAAAAGCCAGGATAAGGCCAATAGTAAATAAATATAACAAATTGTTATAAATGATGGTTTATTTGAGAGATGCATTTATTTGGATCGACTTAATATATTTTTTCAAAAAAGTAAAAAAAAACATGCACTCATTATGTGTGTTGACCTATTTGGAGTATTTTAACCTATTTGATCAGTTGGTGTTTTGAGCTAACTATAATATTGGCATAATAATATATTTATAGTTGGTGTTTTAACATGTTAAGTTATTAATCTATTAAATTTGATAACTTAACATATAGAAGTTGGTATTTTAACATGTTGAAGTTGGTATTTTAAAGTCTTTTGGAATGGTGTTTTTACTTATTAAGTTGTTAACATATTAAAGTTGGTAGTTTAACTTATTAAAGTTGATAGTTTGACATGTTTAAGTTGGTGTTTTATGCTCCATACATTGAAATATTGACTTATTTAAGTTGGTGTTTCAATATATTAAAGTTGGTATTTTAACCTATTTAAGTTAGTGTTTTAACCTGTTGAAGTTGATATGTTATCTGTTGAAATTTGTTTTGTATAATTATTGTTTCAACCAACTACAACAGGTTAAAATACCAACTTTAATAGGTTAAAAATACCGACTTCAATAGGTTATTGAAACAACTTCAAATAGGGTGAAACAAGTAATATATAGCACGTATTTGTCTTAATGTTTTTTATTTAATTGTAAAATGTTAAGAGGTTGGCCTGGTGAGGTATCTTTATAAGAGACGGGAAACTAGTTGAATTAACATACCCTTTCATCTCATATCTTAATATAAGATTAATCAGATCCATATACGCAAGTATAATGGGTACATCCTCTTTATCTGAAAGAGATATTGTTCCAGCAACATTTCTAACTCAATATACTTTTTTTTAAAAACACCTCCAATAGCTACCAATTACACAAATTGATAACACATAAATAGTGGAAATAACCCGAACAAATTAATTCACCAAAACACCAATTCAACACACTAAAATATCACTAATAAATCAAACAAGATAAAGCAAGTAATAATCAAGGGCAAAAAAACAAGATTTTTATGTGGAAAACCCCTTCGGTGTGAAGAGTAAAAACCACGGGACTTTAGGAGTCCAACCAAAATTCGCTTATTATGATGAAAAGGAGGTTACACAAACCCAATCTGAAGTTCTCCAAATGGTCCTCAAACAACCCAAGAACAAACAACCATAATAATCAACAATTAAGAATCAAAAAAAGAGGAATAATTCACCCAAACGGCAGCTTCTGTCATGAAGCCCTATGTGTCCCCAACAGACTGCTAAAACTATATGTCCATATCCGACAACCGAGCAGGAAATGGCGGCCATTCAAAGTTCGCCAGTCAGACCCAGAACGACGACTCGTTGCTTTTGTGCGACGACTCGTCGCTCCTATGTAACGACTCATCGCTTCTTCTCTGAACTCTCTTTTCCAGGCAAAGCATATGCAACGACTCGTTACACCCGATGTGGCGAGTCGTCGCTTTTCATCTGATGGAATTTAAACAGTTTTTTCTCCTAATTTTTGGAATCACTATTTAAGTGGAGGTTACCCTAGTTTAGAAAGGGAGTCTTTTTCTTTTCAAAAACCTTAGAGTTTCTTTTGTATTCCATAGATTTAGTTTTTAAGATTTCCTTTGAGTAATTTCTAGATTGTAATTTTGGATTTCATTTGCAATTTACATTTCCTTCTTCAATTCTCCATTGTCAAGGTAATTCTTTTATATTTTCTTATCTCTCTTTAATATTCAAGTTTTAAATTATGTTTTATCTTATGCTTCATGATAGTTTATTTAACCTAGAAATCTCTATAGCCATGATTAGTGAGTAGTTTTGTATGCTAGGACATTAGATTTAAACCCTAATATGTATGTGATTGCTAG
The DNA here is from genome assembly GCA_019425755.1 of Amaranthus cruentus. Classification (NCBI taxonomy): domain Eukaryota; kingdom Viridiplantae; phylum Streptophyta; class Magnoliopsida; order Caryophyllales; family Amaranthaceae; genus Amaranthus; species Amaranthus cruentus. The sequence goes on from CM033459.1 coordinate 19,921,654, forward strand.
ATGAGGATTGGTGATTATGATGTTGAGTTAATTTGATTAAATTGTTTTGTATGATCATTCAAGTTAAAGTCTTTTAATTTCTCTTAATACCAAAATCACGAAAGTTGAGGGATGAGAATATTATTAGTCTTGGATGATAAAACAAGTTAATATGCCTTCTTAGTCAAAATCACAAAAGTTGAGATTGAGTAGTATGTTTTCTTGTGATGTTAATCGATCAAAATACGAAAGTTGAGATTGAGAGAACCCATTTAATTTGATTTAATTTAGTTACCATCCCGAAAAGGAGTGATTAAGTTAGATCGGTGAATCAATTCAACAGAATCGATTGCAATCTTTATCGAAATAATCACATGCTATTAGTGGGGAATTTCTATGTCCTAGTCCTTTTTATTATCTTGATATTATCATTTCTTTAAGTGTTTTCCCATAGTTTATAGAATCAACCAAAAATCTTTTGTTCCTAAAGTGATTAATTGAACGACTCTTGTATTAATCTTGCCTCCCTGTGATCCGACCCTTAATTGTGCTACAACACCCGTACACTTGCGGCATTAAAATAAAACCCTAGTAAGTTTTTGGCGAAAGCACAAGAGTTCAAATCTCATCCATCAAGTGTTTAAGTGAAATATTGATGCTAAGTATGAAGAAAGCATTTTGTGCATCCACAATTCTAGATAAAAGGAAATTTATGTCTGGGGTTGTGAGAGAGCTAGAAGGAATTGGATGTCTATCGATATTAGTTGATCATATTATTTTACTTAAACAAACTAACTTTGATATATTTACTAATTGAAAAATTACATTATTATTATAATAGATGTTAAAAATGAATGTTAGTCATGAATGAAAGAAATTGGATGTATAACAGATAAAAAACAGAAAGCTTAGTTTAAGATTTATGAGTTGGTTAGGAGAGTTTTTTGATTTTACTCGAAAAATAGTTTGACTTCTCCTTGGATGGCAACGTGTCGTCGCTCGATTCAGAGCATGCTTGGGTTGTCATTTTGAATTCTGGTGCGATGGACAGGCGATACTGACATGTCATCGTCCGGTAAGAAAAGTTAATTCTGCAGGTCTTAGTCTTTTTTAATGCACTAGCGAAAGAGAATTTCCATAAGTACTTGATGCTCTAATTTGTTAATTTGTTCTTGATGTTTGTTTGTTATTCGCTTTAGGTTTTAGTTTGTTTTCTAATCTGTGTTCTAGTTCTAAGTTATGTTTGATTTTATTCCAATAATCTTGATGTATATTTGAAATAAATAACACTCTAGGGTGTAAAGACTCAAACTTTATTCCTAAGAAACACCCAAGACCTTTCGTAAGGGTGTTCTATGCAACTAGTAAACAAACACTTCAATGTATGCAATGAAAAGCAATAAGAAAGCAATAAACAAAGACATAAGATTTACGAGGTTCATCCGCAAAGATGCGGGAAAACAGGCTACGATGGTTTGGCCATGTGCAGAGAAAGACATATGATGTCCCGGTAAGGAGGATCGAATGCACCATAGTGGAGGGCAAGAGAAGCCGAGGAAGACCTATGAAGACATGGGAGGAGCAGATTAAAACTAACTTGCACGAACTTCACCTCTCTAAGGACCTGACCAGGGATAAGGCTAGTTGGCGGTGCCTTATCCACGTATTAGATTTCTAGACTTGCGCCTTTCGACCACCGTCTCTTACGGTTTTTCGCCCCTACTTATAGCTCTCTACCGCCTCTCCGAACATTATCGTTTGTTTATTTCTTAGTACATATTCTTTTTGTTGTGTATCTTTTAGTAGTCAATTACTATGCATCGTTAACGTGGGTGTGTTTTGCAGGCTTTTATATAATTGCAGGTACCTTTCTCTTTGAAGAACATATGGAGCTGGGAGACTCTCTGATCATACTCTCCTACATGGGTATGAGTTGCCGTCTATCTTCCCTTCCTAGACCCTGACCATAGTTTATCTATGAGCGGGATACACTGGGTACGATGATGATGATGAAATATATAAAAGTGTGATGTATATAATTTTGTAGACTAAAGTAACCAAATGCATATGCACTACATGATCAAATAAATAGAGATAAAACCATCCGTAAAGGTGATAACAATGCATTAGCTAGTCCATAAAGGCGGTCATCACAAAGTAATACTAGCCAGTTCATATAGGCGGCAGAAGAAGTAAAAACGAACATAAAGATTAAACGACATTAATAAAATAAGTTATTTTATAGGTTAATAGTCTGGAAACGTTTACTACTAGTTCCTTCGGCTTCGTCGTTTTTTCTTTTATTACTTTCTTGTGATACTATAGGATCATTAGTAGGTTGGACTAGTGGGTTATCAGTAGGTTGTGGTGGTTGGTTAGTAGCTGGTGAATTAGTTACATTATTGGGACTTGGCATTGGGTTTTCATTTACGTGGGTATTATTTGGATTGTGTCTTCGCAAATTGTTTGAACCACTACTAGTTGGGTTGGTAGTAACAGATATACAATTTTCTTCAAGAATAAAGTATAGAACGGTGTTAGTAACAACTTGAATAATAATGTTGATACCGTTTGATTGTTGGTCCATATTGTGGCTAAAAAAATGTATTACCAGCTTTTGAGAAAAAAATTACCTTCTTGATTTTTTTTTGAGAGCGAAAAATGGTGCTAATAACGTGTTAAAAGGTAGGGAGAATATAAGGAGAAAAGTAATATAAGTAATTGATATCAGTGTATTGCATTCTATTTACAATACATGAGCAATGCTTTTATAGTAGGCAATACAGTACTATTCATGCACTGTTTGCAACTGTACAAGAAGATAGTATTGCTTCTTTTAATGCATTCACTACAAACTATATCTACTTCTGACAGAATGCAATATGACATGATATAAGAGCACATTTTATTTTATGTTGAAATTACCAATTTTGTTCAATTTGGATCAGAAAATGGTTTATCAAATTCAATCAAGGAAAATGATATATACAGCCCTAAGAGCTGTATATAAGAAATAATCTTATGTTTAATTTATATCATTTAATATTATTTTTGCTTTGGAAATATAAACATTTAATTATACTAATTTATTATTTTATCATTTATTTTTTGTTAGAAAGTTAAAATCATTATATAAAATATTAATTGTGGTTCATTAATTATCATTCTCTTAAAATTTAAAATTATGAATAATAAAAAAAATTTGTTATTTTTTATGTACAGCCCTAAGGGATGTAAATATCATTCTCCTTCGATCAATCAATAGGAAAATAGTTAAAGAAGGTCCAAAATTTCATATCCTTAATATAAGGGCTATTTTTTAATGTGTTCTAATTAAGGGAGGGTGAAAAGATGCTAAAAGACGTTGTCAATCCTAAGCATCATCAATAATTTTGTTAGTTTCGCTACATCAAGCTCATCAAAGATTACCTCCGATCCTTCTTGTCGTACCCTAAGAATTGTATATTATGATCTTTGTCAATGAAAGTTCTAATTAGTAATCACTATAATCAAGTTAAAATCTCCCTTATAAATTGATGGATGAGCAACCATAAAAATTGAGAGCCAACGGACTATATACCCATAAGCTTTAAAGAATCAAATGTTACCCACTTCATTTTTTTGGCAAAATATTGTTTGGTTTTTGCTCAATTAATGTAAATATAAACAAGAAATCCTCCACTAATCTCCAACGCCTATCTAAGATTCAACATGAAAAAAGAAGTCAAAAACTATAATTTTCATGTTATTTTAGTCACATACTATCTATTTACTAGTATAAGTGAAACAAACATTGATTTCTAATTATAATAAACAAATTCAAAATACCAATTTTGCAAAAAGGAAAAAAAAAAAAACATCATGCTAAAGACAACAAAACCAAGTATTCACTAACGGAAGGGCTTTGACACCATCTCTTACCTCCCCTTCTTGATCCGAATAAATGATGATGCACCTTCAAGTCATATGCATAATTTAAATAACCATATTTATTCCTTTCCATTTGTAAGTATTTATTTTATTTCATTTGTAAGTTGCAGATTTTTCTCTCTTTGAAAACCTTTCTCGAGCCGAGGGACTCTTTGACCGTACTCTCCTCTATGAGTATGAGCTGTCATTGTTCTTCCCTTCCCCAGACCGTAACCATAGATTTATATGAGCGGGATACACTGTTATGATGATGATGTTCAAGAGCATGGTTTTAAGGTGTATGTTCACAATGTGAAAAGTTCAAGTATAAGCTTTATTAGTTCATAAGAATTGCTAATAACATGTTTTACCTTTCTTTTAGTTCTAGAGTGATTTGAATTCTACATTTAAGTGCACCAATTTGTTTATTATAACAACTAACACTATTAGGATTACACTAAAATACTTATATGAATTCTAAATATGTGCTTAATGGCATCATTTACTACCCACTCATAAACATTAATTCACATTAGTGTTGAATCTACTACAACTGTTAAATTTGACTTTTCCTTCCTAAATAAATAATCCAAAGACTTAAAATCAAACACAATTCATAACAAAAATTTGATCAGATTAAAAAGACCTTAATATGTGACTCGATTGACCTGAATTATGGTTATGCTTTTCAACCTAATTAAATACACGAATTAGTTTGGGAAAAAAGATTTCTAATCCTTTATATATGACTAGCTCGAACACAAACCCAATGTGACTCGATTGGGCTATTTCATGCATATAAATTGGAATAAGACATCTAATGTTTAAAGTTTTTATGAAAAGATAAAGGCAAATATAAAAGCTTAACCGTTTTATTTGAGAAGGATTTGATACTCTCTTTGCAAATTGTTGAATTATAGACTAAAGAAAAACTTTTTTTATTAAAGCAAAAGTTTCATCATGAAATATAGAAGCATAAGAAATAGCGTATGCCCCATGAAAGTTGGAAACAATATAAGATGTGTCCACCTAATTTAGGCCATAGAAATCGCCGAAAGGAAAAGTTATGTAGCCAAATCTATGAAAGGGGGCATTATTAATATAAAACCTAGTGTAATTTAATCACACAATTAAAAGTGTTGTATTTACGAAATATTTGACTCATGCATTATTTAACTTATGTCCCAATATAAGGAGTCTTGATGACCACGTAATGAAACTGATGATTAAATATTGTTGATAACTTATTTTTAATAATGAGATATTGTATATGATAGCAACGAATTTTTTTGAATGTCAGTGGTAGTAAATTTTAAAAAACATTCCACCAAATAGCATTGTACTTTTGGTATTTACGCTGTCGTAACACTAATGTAAAAAAAAAAAAGATTATATTGTAAAATTTCATTTTTACCATGTCTACTTTCTTTAAAATACAGTAACCTTATTTCCTCAAATTCCACAAACACAACATTGTACTTTTGGAATTTAAGTTGTCGTAATATTAATGCCCAAAAAATGCTAGATTACACGTTAAGTTTTTTTGACAGTTAATTTGTATTATATACCATGAAAGGGACAAAACAAACGTTCGGAGAGGAAATTAACTCCCCCCAAACCACCAAAAATGCTAACGCTCTTTACAAAAAGGAGAGCGAGAGCCCAAAAACCCCAAAACTAACTACTAGATACAAGCATATCAATCATCCTACTGTTTGCCCTTCCTGCAATTCTAAAACATATACAATCAGTAATCTCCTTCGGTTTGAAGGTAAAACTATCAAAAATCTTTTTGTTGCGCTGCATCCAGATATTATATATCATTTCTGTCCATAGGTCAACGATCAGCTTAGCTCTATCTGTCTTCTTTTTGTTGATTTTGTTCATACTAAGGATCTCAGATTGGAAATTAGGATCATCAAGACCCCGGGGGAGGAATTTGAAGGTACTAGATCTAATCTCCTTTGCATTCGGGCACTCAAAGAAAAGGTGATGCACAGATTCACGAGCACCATTACAAAGGGCACAAGTATCATCCGGTATACTCATCCATTTCTGAACTCTATCTCTTGTTGCCAACCGGTCTTGAATTGCTAGCCAAGTGATGAAACGTGCGCTAGGGCTTGCTATATTTCGAACCATAATGTTCCCCCAACAAACTCTAGGCTCTTCAGCGATGAGACGCTCATAAACCCTACCAATGTGGAAGGTGCCCCCATTAGCAACAATATCCCAGCTCCCTAGCTTATCAAGTAACTCTCTCTGTTTAAGGATCTTCTTGAAGCTCCAGGACGAATGAATAGAAGGAGTCACTGCCTGGAGTTCCTGTGCCTTTATATAGTAGCTGTGTACCCATTTCACCCACAAGTTCTCCTTTTTGCTCGCAATGTTCCATAAGTGGAATTTTTTATAATTTGTGAATTTTCAAAAGTACAATGGTACTTTGTGGAATTTTTTATAATTTGGTACCATTAGTCTTTCTCAAAAGTTTGTTGCTGCTATGTAGAATATCCCCTAAATAAACATAATATTTTATAAAGGGGGTTTTTGCAACAACTTTATTGTATGTATTTCATAAGTTTTTGCAACGACATATGCTGTTACGAATGACCATTTTAGTTTTTGCAACAAAATTAGTTATTGCCAAAGATATGTTACGTTGTAAATCGCAAAAATAGTTCAAGAGGTGGGAATATCATTTTTAACTATGGCAACAATAATTTAGGAGCAACAACAAGGGATTTCGCAACAACTTTAATTTTTCACAACAAAGAAATAGTCGTTCTAAAATTTGTTGCTAAAAATGAGGTTTTTGTACTGTCTAATAACTTATAAAGTGTGTTCACTATCTTCACTTCATCGAGTTTATAGCCACGGATATATCATCACAAAGTAATTTGGTAATAGAAGAAAGTGCTCCAATAACTTATAAAGTGTATCATTCCAACATATACAATATAGGACTAGCAATATTGGACGCCTCTTAAAAAGAATCTTTTATAATTGTGATATTAGAACCCTCTCAGGCCCTCTTCTAAATTCTGAGTTTGCCTTTTGATTATTGGAGTATTGTTATCCGAACAAAAGTCGTACAGTAAGGTTTAATAAGTTAAACTTCATTTTTTCACTAATCCATAGGTGAGGGTGTACCAATTACTTATTTACTTGAATTAATTGGAGCTCTTTCTTCTACACTGCCACTTTAATTCTTAATATTTCTAATTGCATATAATTAAAAATGATGAAAAGTTGATATAAGTAATTCTTACATTGAGACGAATCTAACAAAATCCCACTTGACTATGTTTTAACTTATAGATTGATAATAGTATACAAATTAAGAGTAAGAGATGAATAGTGTCCAAAAAGAAAATAGGACATTAGTAGTGAATTAGAAGGACTATAAATTTGCATCAAAAAAAAGTGAAGGGGTTCAATTATAAGGGTTAGCTTGAATTGAATGTAAATATTTAAAGAGTAAGAAGGTCAAACTAATGAAACAACAGTAATAGAGATGGAATGAAATAATTGAAATAATTGTGAAAAAAGGTAAATAAATTTAAACTAAAAAAGATAAATAAAAAAGGATAATAATTCGTCATTTGGAGAAAAAAAATCATCATTCTGAACAACCTTGTTTTTTCACTTTAACATTCTTTTTATAAATATTTATATTCAATCCAAACTAGGGATGACAATTCAGTCCGACTCCGACCCTAGTCCGACTCGATCCGAGAAAAATAATCCGATTCGAGTCCGAGGAAAAAGTCATCCAACTCCAACTCCGACTTTACGATCCGAGTCCCAGTTAGAGACGGACCGGAGTTGAACCTTATTAAAAATCCGAGACTCCGACCCGACTCTGACCCTGAAGGACATCCGACTTTGAATTTGACTTTTACACTAATATTTTGTTTCCTTTAAAACTCTAGATGTGACTAATTCAAGCTCTCTTTTATACTAATTGTAATTTTCGATTTTGAAAAAGTACTTGGTACTTTATTTAGATTAATGAATCAAGATAAAACAAATGAAATCAAGAGAAATAAAATACGCCAAATCAAAATACGAGAAAATTTTGTTAAATTTTAGTAGTAGGATTATTTCTGTTGTTAAAATTGAATTCAAATTAAAGTACATATTTATTTGTTAAACTGTATATGAAAAATATATTTTGTTAATTTTATATACTTTAAAATCATTAGTACAATATCACAACGATACTGTTTGATAATAATTCGACTCTGCATCCGACTCTGTTGGAGATCCGAGAGTCCGAGTCGGGGCAAACTTGGAGTATGCATAATCCGACTCCGAGTGGAGGTGGACATGAAAACAAAAGTCCGACAACTATCCGGAGCAAAGTCAGAGTATGTATAATCCGAGTCGAGTCCGACCCATTGCCACCTATCCAAATCATCTCTAAAAAAGTTAAGAAATTTAATCAACTAGATTCACGCAATTGAAAATAGCCAGTCTCCTGAGAGACCGTCTTTCTGAGAGACGTCTCTCAGGCCCAATCCATTAAAGCTTATTGCCTACATTTACTCTATATTTTCCCTAATGGGCCAACCCAATTAGAGATGGTCTCTCAAAAAGACCGTCTCTCACAAGAATTTGTGATTGAAAAAATAGAGATATTATGGATCATTACCAAAACGGTTATTGAAAAACAGCCCCTCTCCTGAGAGACCGTCTCTTCTAGAGACGTCTATTTGGAGCCCAGCCCAACTACATTATAATGTTAAAATTTAAAAAAACAAAAATTCAACTGTTGTATTGGAAAGAGAACGCTAAAATTCTGGTTCACCATTCCTTTCTATTTCTTTGGTTTTTGTAAGAGATAACTACTTTCTCTTACTAAATTTTCCTGGGTAACTACACATATCGATTGCCTTCATCTCCCTCACCTAAACATAAATTATACACACCTTCTACAAACTTAATTATTGGGTCACAAATCACAATGGAAGAAATGATGCTTGAATTTGAATCTACATACAAGAATTGTTCGAATGCGGAAAATTCTCACTTGCAAAACGATGAAAACGTCATAAAAGGTATGTAAATGTTAAGAAAATCATGGTTGTTAATGATTAGGGACGCAAATGTAATGTAGATATGGTTTTTTTTTTTGAAGCTTCATCAATGGAGGAGCTAGGTAGATTTGGAGAAGATGATGGGGTATGTGAAAGGAATGGTAATGACATATGCCTATATAAAGGTAATAAAATGCAAATGTAATTGTGGTTATAATAAAGTGTTTTTGGTGTTATAATCTTTATTATTTATCGTTAGAATGATATATATTTGATGTGGTATTTGTGGAATAACAGTAAAAATTAGCAATCCATAAAAGAAGAAAGAAAGAATTGGAAAAAGTATTATTAGAATTATTGTATATGTGAAAGGAAAACAATAGGTCGCTATTTATATATATTAGCCTTTTGACCTTACAATCAATACTAAAAATAAAGTTGTATATGCAAACAGAAAGAAAGGGACAACACATATTAAAGGAATAGGATAGCTGTAGGACACATGCAATTAACGGATATCTTGGGCATATATCATAACCTTATCATGGTTTACAATCTACTTTTGAAGCTAGTATTTGTTATTTGTTTTGGCCATATTGTCAACTTTACCAAGTTTATTGTACTGTTTTGTGTGTATGCGTGGTTAGAAAGAATTTGATAAAGGTATTGTTGTATGTGTATCCATATTTTGGAGTTATAATGTTATAATGTTATATATATGGTATTATAATATAACATATTTGGTTATATAATGATATATATTGGAAATTATAATAAAATACATATGATATTTTAATTTTTATTTGACCTTGAAACGTAATATTACGGGATTTATAATAGAGCATATTTGAATATATATTGATATATATTTGGGTATATAATATATCATATTTGAGTATATAATGATATATATATTTGATGTGTTATAGTGTTATATATATTGGTGTTATAATGTTATAAGTCTTATATATTTGGTTACATAATAGAACATATTTGGGTATATAATTATATATATTCGAAAATAAAATGATATATATTCCCAGTTATATATTTTGTGTTATAAAATGCAAATATATAACGATATATATTTGATGTGTTATAATGATATATATTTGGTATTATAATATATCTTATTGGGTATATAATGATATATATTTGATGTTTTATAATGTTATATATTTTGGGTTATAATGATATGAATGTTATATATTTGGTAATATAGTGTAACATATTTGGATATATAATTATATATATTCGGATTTATAATAGAAGAAATTTGGTATTTTAATGTTTATTTGGACTTGTGTCGTATTACTACGGGGTTTTTAATAGCAAAAATTTGGATATATATTGATATATATTTGGTAGTATAATAAATCATAATTGGGTATATAATGATATATATTTGGTAATATATTATAACATATTTGTATATTTATTATATATATTCAGAATTATAATAGAAGACATATGATATTTTATTTTTTATTTGGCCTTGTGACATAATATTACGGGGTTTATAATAGAACGTATTTGGATATATACCGTTGGTATTATAATATATCTTATTTGGGTATATAATGATATATATTGATGTGTTGTAATGTTATATATTTTGTGTTATAATGTTATAAATGTTATATATTTGTTAATATAGTATAACATATTTGGATATATAATTATATATATTCGGAATTATAATAGAAGATATTTGATATTTTAATTTTTATTTGGACTTGTACCGTAATACTACGGAGTTTATACTAGCACATATTTGGATATAAACCAATATATATTTGGTAGTATAATATAATGTTTATGTTCCAATATAATAAAAACATTATTAAGACTAAGGAAGATATATGAACTAAAAAAGACCCTAATATAAATTCTTGTGACGTAAAATTACGGGGTTTGTAATAATAATTTTTATTTGGCCTTGAGACGTAATATTACGGGGTTTGTAATAATAATTTTTTTTGCATCTAATATTATATATTTGATGATATAATCATATGTATTGTGCCTTGTAATATATTAATATAGGAGTTATAACACATTGCAAAACATTTTGAATTTTGTACAAACAAACAAAATGAAAAGTTAGAGATTACTGATTCAGTGGCGAAGGCAATAAGATGTGAAACTGACCTTTCGAAGGTCGATATATTTGGTTCTCTAGAAGGAATTGCAGCTCCAAGATTAGAAGAGCTGGAACAGTTGTATCTTTCGCATGCAAGAGTTACGGGTTTTAGTATAAAAAAATGGACCCAAAGAACAAGGAAAAATGTTGTCATAGAGAAGTACTTGGTATGTTCATGTGAAGGGAAGACACACCATGTAGATCCTCCTACCGAACAACAAGAACATCCTAGCAAGCCCAAAAGGATGAAACTCACACCAACAACAAGATACGACTGTAAGGCAAGGATACGAATAAAATGGGACATTGACAGTGGGTTATACTATATTAAACAACACATAATTTTGTAGACCACTAGTGGGGGTAAATAATCACTGGAAAACTGTTATGTTTGGGTGTTCATTTATCGCAGAAGAGAAGGTGGAATCATTTGAATGGGTTCTAGGACAGCTTAAGAAGGTCATGAACAATAAATCTCCAGTTTCAATCTTTACTGATCAAGACTTTGCGATGTCAAAAGCAAGTGAAAAGGTAACAAATATTTGGGTTTATGTTATACTCCCTCCAATTCACTTGAGTTGTCCCATTTACTTTTTCACACTTGCCCAGGCAACATTTTAACCCTTAATATCTCTAATTATTCTTAATCAAAAATTATAAAAATTTGATATTAATAATCCTTGTATTGAGACGAATCAAACAAGATCCCACATGACTATATTTTAACTTATAAATTAAGAGTAAATTACAAATTAAGAGTGATACGTGAATAGTGCCCAAAAACAAATGGGACAACACAATTGAATTGGAGGGAGTATTATATTTGGTGTTATGATTTATTATTTTTAGGGTTATATATAGTATTATATTAGGGTATATATAACAGGACATTTTGTATATTATATGGGGTTGTATGTAGTTATATAATATTATATTTGGTATTATAATATGCAGATATTTCTAAATGCAAAGCATAGATTATGCTTGTGGCACCTGTTAAAAAATGCAGTGTCAATATTTGGATCGTTAAAGTCAAATGTTGGATTCAAGGAAGCTTTTCATAAATGCTTGATGGGATGCAACAGTGAGGAGGAATTTAATGAGTGTTGGGATAGTATGGTAACAATGTACAACATGAAAGACAATGAAAAATTCTACAAGTGGTTTGATCGATTGCACAAAATACGGCACGAATGGTATACAGGATTAAGTAAAGATTTCTTCTCAGCCGGGATTCTATCCTCTCAAAGGAGTGAATCAACTAATAGAGCCATCGGATTTGAAGCAACAAAAACAATTTGTTTGACGCAATTTTATAAGATTTTTCAAAACACAGTTGAGAGATGGAGGAAAAGAGAGATTGAAGCAGAATTCTACTGTTCAAGGACAACACCATCTTCTAGTCTACGTATTGTTGGGTTGCTCAAACATGCTGCTGAGGTTTACACTGAATCTCTATTTAGAGATTTCGAAGAGGAGTTCAAAATAGCTATATATTGCTATGTGACAGAAGTTACACATGATAATGGATTGCAAGTATACACGTAAGTTTAAACTTGGTATACTCTACATTTATGTCGATTCTAATATACATTATATTTGGTATTATAAAATAATAGTTTTGGTGTTAAAATTCATTATGTTTTCTATTATAATGTAATATAATTTGTGTCATAATATATTATATTTGGGAATATGATGTAATATATTTGGGACTATAATATATTATATTTGGTAATATAATATATTATATTTGTCAATGTACAAATTTTAATTGAGATTGTAAATGTTAAGTATATTTTGTAGGGTGTGGATAGAAGGTATGAAAGAAAGCGCACAAACTGTTGTATATATGAACCATCAAGGAAATGTTTATGTTAAGTGCACATGTAAAAACTTTGAGGCTTGTGGTTGGTTATGTTGTCATTGTTTGCGCATACTTCATAATCATTCCATATCAAAGATCCCAGAAAAATACATCTTACCTCGATGGACAAAATGTGCTAAAAAGGATGTATGGGAGAAGATGTTCTACAACCAAGTCCCTCATAACAAAGACAACGACAATAATCAAAGGTTGTTGGCATTACAATGGAGGCATAATATGGGGCGTAAGATGTACAATTTGGTTTTGAAAGCACAACACAACAACAATGCTCGGAGGGTGGTTGAGGATTTATGTCACAAAGCGTATAAAGAAGTTCAACGGTTGCAAGAAGAATCAATCCAAGAACAGACATCACAATCAAACGTCTCTAGGACTTCATTCACGGTGTTAGACCCGGATAAATCAGTGACTAAGGGACGCAAAAAGAGGATCAAGGGTCATTTTGAAAAGAAAAAGAACACAACAAATAAAGAGTTTGGTTGTACAACCCCAAAAAAACAAATAATATAGGGTACACTCAATTTTTATTTATTTGTAACTGGTGTAATTGTTCAAACTATTAACAACATATAATATATAATATCAATTTGATATATAATGAAAGAATGGTTCATCATATATGATTCTAAATATATGATGTTACAACTCAAAATGTGTAACTTTATGGTCTAATGTATACTATGAAATAAAGGAAAATATATCATGGTAAGTTCATGGAGAGCAATTATTCCTCTCCCGAACCCCAAATATTTGTGTATATAGCGATATATATTCGATAGTATGATAGGAGATATTTGATATTTTTAATTTTAATTTGTGTTGTGACGTAATATTACAGTGTTTATAATAATAAATATTTTGAAATATATCATAGTATATTTGATGATATAATCATATATATTTGGCCTTGTAATATATTAACACAAAATGTGTTTGGCCTTGTTGCCTTCTGCACTAAATGTCTTTGGTATTAATCATTATTTAATTGGGTTTATAATATAGCACATTTGAGGTCATTGCATATTGTGTTTGACATTGTGATAATAAATTTTGGTACATAATATAATATAACATATTTTGGCATACAACGATATATATTCGAATTAATAATATAACATATTTGAAATTTTAGTATTTATTTGACATTTTAATCATCCAACGCCTAGGTTAACTTAGATTAAATTACAAATCTCCAAAGCTAATAATGTTATACAAAAATTTAGGTAAAAATAAATTGTTTCATCGTTAAAAGTATATAAATTCTTCTTGGCTTGTCATCTGCAAACTTGTGTGCTAATGTCACCAATTTATCACGATCTTGATTCAAATCGCTTATAACATTGCAGTTATGACATAGCTATCACATTTCTTCATGTCAAACTTGGCCAAATCTAATTTCGGTGCAAATTTGTTTCGGTGCAAACTTTAATTCATGTTATATTTTATAATATAATATATATTACATATTATAAATCGTAATATATTATGTCATATCAATGAAGACTAACCTCATGTAGTGGATCAATATTTAGAGTCCCCTGATATTGCTCCATGAAATAAGCCATGTAGATTCCACAGTCGAGGCTATCATCATTCACAGTCCATGGAAATTTAATGTCCCTTATAGGAAAAGTAACACATTCGGCTGCTTCGTCATGGCCCATTATGTCTGCAAAATCAGTGAATACCTCATGCTACAATACAAGTAAAATAAAATATTTATTATCAACTAATATCCCCATACAATGTATACAATCAAAAAAACAAATGTAATCTTACCACATCAATAGCAACAAATTCAGCGTGTTCTGAATCGAAACGCTCAACATTGTCGAAGTAGCAAATAACTTTGTTAATCAAATCCACTACAACAAGCATGTAGTGGCCTTCCCTCTGATATGGTATGAAAAACTGTGAATCGAAATTTAATAGTCAATACCATATTACCAAATATAATATGTTAGGTTTCAAATTAAAGATTGTCATATATAAAGATTGTCATATAATATGTTAGGTTTCAAATGAAAAAATGTAACTGGTTTAAACTTATAATACAAAATACTAGGGGAAATATCAAATATCAGTACAATACATAAATTTATAGTCTACATACATACCATGTTGCATTTCTTGAAGTCTACCGGGGAGTAAGATTTCACCCATGTTGTCCAACCACCTATAACTTGCGTTTTCTTGTCATCCTATGTGGTTTTTGGATTGCTATGGTGTATGAAGTTAGAGAGCCAAAACTAAAACCAAACAAACCAAACAATTATTATTTTGGATATGCCGACATCTAATTTTTATGGTCATCAATAACAAAATAATTATTCGACTTACACAATGGGATGTGCCAAACAAATAAACACGGACCCGCTTGGAGGGTTTTGCAGCTACTTGATTTTTCTCAAGTGCATTCAAATACATAGCCCAGCAAACAAGAACAGTAGTTGCAATTTCAGTTTGGTTGAACATGCTCTGTGCATCCCTCCGATCCATGAAAATTAGTTTTTGGTACGTACACAAAATCTCCCTGTGTGAGTAATTAATATGGTACATAACAATATTACAAAACTGATTTAAAAATTAAAATTTAGAATTCAAACTACATCTTACGGTCCATTCATCGTCTCCTTCAGCATGGAATAGTCCAACACCTTCAGCTCCAACTCCTTCATCCCCTTCAAATATTGCATGTTGGTTGTGACAAATTCAGACGCCAGTAGAAAGTTGGGGACCACCTTACCCAAGTCAAGATCACACAACTCCTTTAAAGCTATAGGAATTGGTGTCTCAATAGGTTGACGCATTATGTTGTTGATCGGAGTAGATGGCGGGGGATTCAATAAACATTGGCAGGTCGGGACGGTGCAACAGGTTGCACGTTTGTCGGCGAAGTGCTTACAGAAGGATGATTCTACCACATGGAAAAGTTGCATGGTCAAGGTCACAACGTGGATTTAAAAAATGTTTGTCTACCACACGGAAAAACAAAAACTTCAAGGTTACCACATCAATTTCCAAAAAATTTATTATAAAGTCGTGTATTGCACGGGCAAGGTTGTCAGGATCGAGATTCAACTTAGAATCAAAATCAACTGGTGAAAAATGATCGTAGGATCGGACAACGCTACAAATTTGCAGAATTAACAAGTTGTATTATTTCTATGTTTATTCTTTGATCAATTTTCAATATAGAAAAGCATTAAGAACCCGTATATATTCTTATGATTTTGCTTTAATTTTAAAAGATATACATATATTACTTTTTTAATGCCATGTTTTCTTTATTCCTAATGAAATGACAATATATATAAGATATACCCTATACATAATATATTTAGAGAGTATACACACAAGGATATATTAATTAACCATAGTAAGCAAAATGAACAAAGATACTAGCAATAAAATTTAAATTAGTAGATTCGAACCATCCTAATAACGATTCTAACGATCCTTCCAACGATCCTAGTCAATCCTAACCATTCTAATGATCACACCAATGATCCCACTTATTTCCAATTCCACTAACAATCCTACTTAACAGGGTTCGGTATAGATCGTAGAATCGTACAATTTTATGATACAAATCGCGATTTTAACAACAATGTACATTGATCTTACCTAGTTATTTATCTCATTTAAAACATAACACTATTCATTATTCTCAATAAACTTGTATTTTATTGTTATAATATAGTTTTTTCGTAACAAAAGTTAAGAAATGGTAGGGGAGCGCCCGAATTTTTGCCAATTTTTATTAAGGGGTCGCTTGGATTGAGAGTAAATATTTAAGGGGTAATAAAAGTCAAAGTAGGAATTTAAGGTTAGTTAGGTAGGTGATTAAAGGAATTTGATTGTTGGAGAGGTGAAAAAATAAATTAGAAGGTAATGAAAAAATAGAGAAAACAGCAATAAGTTCCCTTATTTTGGGGTATAAATTTACCCTAGGGGGAGGTGGAGGAATTCTTTACCTCCAAATGAGTGAAATCAAACTCTTTTTCTATTCATATTTTTTATTTTACTTCTATTCAACCTCTATCACAATTATTTCAATAACTTCATTTGCATATCTAATTACCTTTGTTACATTAGTTTGACTTTTTTTACTACCTTAAATATTTACCCTCAATCCAAGCGACCCCTAAAAGACATGAATTTAAGCCTATTCTCACCCGGTCACACTTTTAAACTATTTTAATTTTAAACAACATTTATCCGTCTGTTTAATAATCAGTAATAAGTAGTGGGAATGTCAATCATTTGAAGTGTAAATTATAATAGGTAATCACTATAATAAAATTAACTTTTAAAGGCATAAATTAATGACATAAAATGTCATTAATTTACATTTTAAATAGTGTAATAATTGCAAGTTTTTGTTTTGGTATTCTACTATATATAAAGTCTTTCAGTGACACTTTATTTGACTTTTAATGACATATGTATAATCTCACTATGCACAAATTAACTTTTAGTGGCATATATTAGTGACATTGAAAAAATATCATTAATTTATAATAAATAAATTATTGTTTTGAATTCTACTATTAAGTGATTCAGTGACACTTTATTTGGCCTTTAGTGACATATGTAATTATCACTATACTCTATAGTGACATTTATGAGAAATGCCACCTTATCCAATGTCGTGAAAAACTTGGGAATGCTTTTTTTATTATGTTGTTAAAAGGTTTAATAATTGTCACATAATTCATCATATAAAACATTAAAATTTTAAATGTCATTAAATATATCCCATTAAAAATATATTATGTTGTAGTGAATAACTTTGTCTTATAAGGGGTAACTAGTTTAAGTCAATATGGATTACCATAACTATAAATTAAGAAAGAAATAAAGGAAAACTATAACGAAAAACTATTTGTAGAGGTTACAATAATCAAAAGTTAAATAATTACACCATAAGAGAAGATTAAACATTATACATGATAAAGAGGTAATGTGGTCTTACAAGAGGGGTAATGTGGTCTTAACCTAGGGATACATAACTTTTAATCAAAATAGAAGTGAGTGATTGTATGATTTTTCAAACATGCAAATCTTAATTTAAAAAATTTAAGTGATAAGTTCATTTGTTGATGCTCATTATCATGATTTATACTCCTTTATAATGGTCGTTATTAGTCATTTTCATGCTTATTTTGGAAGATTAATATGACATTTCTCATTTTGGTTATTTATACTGATTTTAATAGGTTTAGATCGTTTCTAACTTAATTCTTATGAAAATGGTGACTATGGAGTTCAGTGCCTGATGTTCACTTGATTGAAGAAGTTTTAAAAAGAATAGAAGTAAAAGAGCTAAAAGGTTTTCAAATTAATGTAAAAGTTTTGAGATAAAATTTGACAAATATTCACTCGTTTGATCATAACTTGTCATAAGATGTCGTACTGATGCAAGACTTATGATATTAGAAACTAGATTTTAAGAGCTTTCAAATAATATACTATATGCCCATTTCTAATCTCGAGCAAGAAATGACGACCGTTTGAAATTCATAAGTCAAGAGTCAAAACAATGATTTGTTGTCAAGTCCCCCTTTTTCTACTGTGCATCCAAATTTTCTTACCTTTGCTTTCGTGCAATTTTATTTATCATGTTTTTATTTGTTATTTTTCTAGGTATATTTAGTATAAATAAAAAAGTTCATTGTATTTTGTAGAAAACAGAATATTTGTGTATATTTTAAGTATCTTATATCTTAGGCAATAGAATTATTCTATGCAGATTGTTAGCTAATTTATTATTAATTTCTTCTTAGTCTTCCCTTAATCTTGTATATATATAGGAGGCATTTAAGAGATTTATGAATATAACAAACACTTAAAACCCTAATCAGTCTTTCTTATGTTTTCACTTATGATATTTATCATGGTATCAGAGCCATAAGGTGTTTTCCGGAGACCGGTGACACTTTTGGCGATCATCCTTTACCAAACGAAACACAAACCCAAAGAAATGTCTGAACCAGAATCAAAACCAAACACAAACCAACAATTGATGAACATGGAACAAATAGAACAAATGTTCCGGTTATTCCAAAAAATGCAAACATCCAATACAACAAATGAACAACCAAACTCAGGTCTAAGGATCACCAAAAAATTAAATTACCAGAAATATATGAATTGGTGTCGGTTAATGCAAATTGCAATCGAAGGGAGGGGACGTCTCAACCATATCATCGGAGCCCCTCCCCAATCTACTGACCAAAATTACCAGAAATAGAAGCAACAAGACTTAATGGTCTTGTCCTGGATCATATCAAACATCGAATCAGATCTCATAAATTAATTTCTTGACTATACGATAGCGTGTGACTTATGGAATGGAAATTTTTTTCTCTTAAGTAATGGTCGTGACAAACTACAGATCTTTGATCTGAGCTCAAAAACAAGTTCAATTAAACAAAATCAAGAGTCTATAGAGGCATCTTATGGCTGCTTGAGTACTTTTTGGAAGGAATAGACCGTCGAATGCCCAACCCTATGAAATGTGCAGAAGATATAACAATATTCAACAAATTTTTTTCAAAAAAGAGGATGTTTCAATTCCTGGCCGGAATCAATGATACTTTTGATAAAGAACGCAGGGACTTACTCAACCTAGAACCGTTGCCAAGTGTGGAGGCGGCTTATGCCACCATCCGGAGGGAATTTAGTAGGCGTGGGATCATGACCCACGTTTCATCACTGGGATCAGGTCCCTCAGAAATCGATAGTGGGTTGGCGGTCAAACACCGATCAGAAAACTCATCATATTAGTGGCATGAAGATAAGTCTCACCTGAAATGCAGTTATTGAGGACTGTTTTAAACTCATAGGCTTCCCGGAGTAGTGGGGACTAACACAAGCAGAGGAAGGTCGCCACCAAGGTTCAGCCACGAACCGGCGGCAAGGTGCTTGCAGCTATTGGCGTCTCCACCATCGAGGCACCATAAGTTGACACAACCCACTACATTAAAGGTGAAGCAGCCATGGAAGGTAACACAAGAGAAACAACAATGGAGGAAACAGGAAAAGGGACGGAAGAGAGATAAACAAAAACCGGGACGGAAGAGAGAGAGAGAGAGAAAGGGGTGGGGGTAAATGAAAACTTGCCAAATTTGAGTATTTATACTCAAAAACCTAAAAGACCCACTCAAACCCTAAATATACTCGCCTACCTTAAAAGGAGCCCAACCAATTTTCAAGCCAAAAACCCACGACATTGGACTTCTTTGTAATCCTACCTCATCAAAATGGATGTTCGATTGCGGAGCCACAGACACAATGACGTTTGACCCTCGTGATCTCGTATCCTTTGGAGAAAAAATCAAACCCACATACAAACTGCCAATGGAGAGTGTGTAGAGGTTCACCAAGCCGGCCCTGTTCATTTTTCACCGTCCATACATTTAAAAAATTGTCTTTTGATACCTAGCTTGTCTCATAAATTATTGTCTATCAGTTAATTAACAAAAGAACTTAACTGTACTATTCTTATGACATATACTGATTGTATTGTGCAGGATGCTCGAACAGAGAAGATCCTTGGGCGTGGTACTAAACGAGCAGGCCTGTATTTTGTGGATGAAGCGACTCACAAGAGTCACACTTTGCTTGTCATCTTTTTCCTTTACTGAATAATTGTAATGAAACTCTGAACTGTGAACCTGTGTGCTTGCTAAGAGTGACAAACATTCATATTGTCCTAGTATGCCTCGTAGTAGTAAACCTTTTGATTTGATTCACTCTAATGTTTGGGGGCCAACTCCTAAGTTTAATACCCATGGTTTTTCATATTTTATTACTTTTGTGGATGATTGCACATGTGTTGGGTATACTTTCTTAAACATAAAACTGAA
This sequence comes from Amaranthus cruentus, assembly GCA_019425755.1. Taxonomy (NCBI): domain Eukaryota; kingdom Viridiplantae; phylum Streptophyta; class Magnoliopsida; order Caryophyllales; family Amaranthaceae; genus Amaranthus; species Amaranthus cruentus. The sequence goes on from CM033459.1 coordinate 19,942,486, forward strand.
GTATCTGATGTCTTTGTTAAGTTCTATAATATGCTTGAGACTCAATTTCAAACACAACAAAAAATCCTTCGATCAGATAATTGGAGAGAATACATACACCAAAAATTCCAAGATTTCATCTCCTGTCATGACCTCATCCACCAAACTTCTTGCTGTACACTTCATAACAAAACGGAGTTGCGGAACGGAAGAACTGTACCCTTCTTGAAATCACCCGAGCTTTGATGTTTGAAGCCAAAACACCCGCACACTTCTGGCCTAAGGCTATCGCAACTGCTGCTTATCTCACCAATCGTCTCCCTACCAAAATACTCAAGTTTAAAACCCCTCTTGAAACCCTTCGTTCCCATAGCACTATTCCACCCTCTCATTCTCTCCTACCCCGTATCTAGTGATGGCCACGGTCCGGGTTGGCCCGGTCTCGAACCGCTTGAAACCGGAACCGGAATCGGAACGTTCGTGACAGGTTCCGAACCGGAACCGAACCGCGAAACCGTGAACCCGCCGGAAAAAAGTTGCCGGAACCGTGGAACCGCCGGAAAAAACCGAAAAAACCGGACCAAAGAACCGCGGACCGGTTCACCCGCCCCACCGGTTCAGTGGAACCGCCCAGAACCGCGAACCCGGACCGGACCGGTTCACCCGGCCCAACGGTTCCATGGAACCGGAACCGGAACCGAACCCGGAACCGTACGGTTCCAACGGTTCTTTGGAACCGGTCAAACTAGCCGTTTTTTGGTCAAAGTAGCCGTTACAATTTTTCCTATAAATACCCATCACTTTCAACCATTCCAATTCACAACTCATCTCTTCTCCTACTCTCTCTACTTACTCTCTCTACTTAATTACTTAATTACGCAATTATTCTCTTAATTACATAATTAGTCTTCTAATTATTTCTTAATTATTTCTTAATTAGTTCTTAATTATTTCTTAATTAGTCTTCTAATTAGTTCTTAATTATTTCTTAATTACATAAATATTATCATGTCTTCATTCTTGAAAAAAGCCACTAAAAAAGTCACTAAAGTGGCAAAATCTTTGGGGGGTTCTTCTTCTAGCTCCAAAAGAAAGGCAACTTCAACTCCATCGATATCAACAACACCTTCGGTTAGTAATTACGAACCGACTTATCCAGAAGGGTACGAGCCATACGACCGAGAATTACATGAGTATGCGGAACATGTTGAAAGAGAAATAGAAATTGAAGATGAAGAAGACACACAAGAAGAAGAAGCACAACAACAACAACAAGAAGAAGAACAAGAACCAACAACCCCTATCGAGATTCACAACAACAACAAAGACAAGCTCGTGGTAAACGAGTCAATTTCCAAAGTATTGGTTAGTTTTCTAATTTTTATTCTTCAATTTAATTGAATTTTAAATTATTATTTATTTTAATAATGTTTTTATATTTATATTTAGATGAAAATGAACCAGTAAGACAACCTTTTCCGGCAATGCCACCTCCTAGTGGTAGAGCTATTTCACATGTTTGGTCGTATTTTACAAAAGTACCAACCGACGACCCGGATGTTTTCTTATGCACTTGTCAAGTTTGTGAAAGTCAAGGAGTAAAGCCCTTAGTTTCTATTTTGTACATCAAAAATGTTAGAATGTATTAAATATTCATTTATTGTGTTTTGTGAATACGTGTTAGGTGGTGGTACGGGATCCTTCAACAAACATTTGGCGAAAAAACATGGAATCACAAAAGAAACGCATGCAGCAAGCGGCAGCGGGACAACAAGCGGAAGCGGACAACAACAATGGGCAACGGACTTCCCCGGCGGACCCGGAGGTACGCCTTTTAGATATAATCGTAATGAAATGATCGATGAGTTTTCAAAATATGTTATTGGTGATGAATTACCCTTTAACCACGGTGAAAGTCAAAGATACGAATATTTCAATAGGAAATGTTTACAACCGCAATTTAGAGCAATCCCTAGGAATACCCTTAAAAGACAAACCATTAAACTATATGAATCAAAAAGATATGAGTTAGTACAAATGTTTAAATCTTTTAATGTTAGAGTTAGCTTAACAACCGATATTTGGTCAGCTCCCCCACATTTAGAGCCTTATATGTGTGTAACAGCACATTGGATAGACCGTAATTGGTGTATTCAAAAAAGAATAATCGCGTTCGAGTTAATGCCCGAAAGACACACGGGTGAAAACATTAAATATAGATTAGTGGAAATTTGTAAAGAATGAAACTTATTGGATAAAATATTTTGTTGTTCTACTGATAATGCTTCCGCAAATATAAAATGCATGGAACTTCTATATAATGAACCCGCTTTTACTAGTATTTTAGGAGGTAGTTTATTACATATACGTTGTTGTGCTCACATTGTAAATTTATCTTGTCAAGGTGTATTAAAAGTTTAAGTGATTTATTAGGTCCCATTAGAGATATAGTCAAATGGCTTAGATTAAGACAAGTTAAAAGAAGATATAAATAATTATGTGCCCAATATGAACTAAGAAAAGTATATTGGGCTTTAGACACTCCTACACGTGGGGTTCACCCATGACTTATTAAAGAAGGCGATTGCTTATCGTCCCGCCATAACACAATCAGATAATGAGTTTACTGATAGTGATAAGTATTAGTGATGATACTTGGGACTTAGCTATAGCGCATTAAAATTACTAGAAGCTATGTCCACGCTAACTAAGATATTTTCATATGTATACGAACCAAACGTTCACTTAGTAATAAGTGAATGTGTTACTGTTTTTTATCATCTGCATTCATATTCTCATGAAGATACTAACGTTTTTTTGAAGCCGATTCTTGAAGATATGATGGATAAGTGGAAGACATATTTTAATGATTTCCCTTATATTTATGGCATAGCGACAATTTTAGATCCGTGTTTTAAAACGGAAGCCCTAACTAAAATAATAGGATTTTATTATCAAGCACTAAATCGCCCGCCTACTGATGTACATAATTATGTAGGCAATTGTAAAAAACTTTTAGTGGACCTTTATGACCATTATTCTAGTATATATAACCCGAGTCGCGATACGTCTAGGCGTGCTAGCGTCTCGGCACGTCCCGATTATTATAATCCCGTGATCACTAACATAATGAGTCGTGATGATACTTTTCTAGGACTAGGATCATCTTCTTCCTCCTCCTCCTCCGCTTCATATTTAGAATTAGATAACTACCTTAAACATCACTTTGAAATAAACCAAAGTAGTTATAATATTTTAGAATGGTGGAGAGAAAAATCGTAAAATACCTATATTATCGCAATTGCAAAGGATATCCTTGAATTCCTCGCTTCTATCGCTAGGCTCGAAGCTCGCAAGTGTGTAAACGCGTTTTGGACTAAAAGAGATCTCGTCTTGCACCACATAGTATTCAAATATGTGTTTGCAAAAAAGATTGGGATCAGGCGTAGGTCCGAATGCAAGGAGAAAAGAACGAAGATGATCAAGAGGAAGATGATCCATGGATGATGATGGATACGCCTCGCATCATCGCTCGGAGCGATTCTAGGAAGCATCCAACCAACCAAATGATGACGATGAAGAATAGGATCACAAATACGGAATATCGGACCACCACATTAAATATAAAAGGTACTAAAAAACTACGTGGCTTTGATTCCTTCGGATAATGAGGCACTTAGTATTTCTTCTAATACTAGGTTCAAGTCCATTCTTCCCCTTTTTTATTATTCATCTTAATCGAAGATTCGATTCTTATTAATTTATTTATTTGTTAATTTTAGTAAATATTATTAACGATTACAAGAATTTAATTTCGATTCCAAATGGAACCGGAACCGGGTGGAACCGAAACCGGTTGGAACCGGAACGGAACCGGCCCAACCCGGACCGTGGCCATCACTACCCGTATCTTTGGATGTGTTGTGTATGTGCATCTACCCTCTCATACTCGTCATAAACTTGAAACTCGTGCAAATAAGCTTGTTTTTCTTAGTTATGTGGTTACTCAGAAAGGCTACCGGTGTTTCGACCCCCTTCATAACAAAATGTATACTACTCTTGACTGCGACTTCATTGTGGATTCATACTACGACTACCAGCTTAGACTTCAGGGGGAGACTATGAGTGAAGACCTAAGCTGGTTAGCACAACCATTTGCTATAGATTCAGACCACAAAGAGGAAGTAGGTAATCCCACAGATGTTGCTACTGATACATTAATACCGCCTTCTCCTCATATCACTCTGATCATGTCTAAAGCGTCCCATGATTCTCCTAAGATAGAGGTAAACTCTGAACCAATATGTGATGTTCCGGTTGTTGTTGATGATATTGTACCTTCCACTGATGAGACTTGTAGATATGAACTTCCTCCCAGAAGAATCAGGGGTGTTCCACCTAGGAGATACGATCTAGAATATGAGGCGCAACGATCTCGGCATTCGGTGAATCAGGGTGAGAATGAAAATTTATCGAGATCCACTGTTGCCATCAAAGCTTCTCTCTACTCAAATACCATTCCCCGAAACATTGATGAAGCCCTCCGAAAACCAAAATGGGGAAAAGCTATAGTAGATGACATTGCAGCTCTTGACAAAAATAATACTTGGGAAAAATGTGTTCTGCCTGAAGGAAAGAAAACTGTTGATTGTAAGTGGGTGTTCTCTATCAAGTATAATGTTGATGGAACAATTGAAAGATACAAGGCTCGTCTTGTTGCAAAGGGGTATACACAAACATACGGAATAGACTATTAGGGTCTTGTTCTCTGTGGCTGCAAATAAGGAGTGGCCTTTGTAGCAGTTTGATGTAAAAAATGCCTTCCTACACAGTGAAGTTGAAGAAGAGGTCTTCATGAGAGCTACTCTAGGGTTTGCAGATGACTCTGGACCAAGAGAAGGGTGCAAACTTAGAAAAGCTCTACATGGCTTGAAACAATCACCTAGAGCTTAGTTTGGAAGATTCACTGCAGCAATGAAAAAGTTTGGGTACAAGCAGAGTAATTCAGATCACACCTTATTCCTCAAAAGGAGAGGAAATCAGATCACTTGTCTTATCGTATACGTGGATGACATCACTAGAGGAAAAAAGGCTATTGGCTGCTAAACATTAGCTGCGGTTCCTAAAAAACGCAGGCTTTAATGGAAGAAAAAAAGGGCGAAAAAAAATAGCACAAAGGCTGCGGTTTTTTGTAAAACCGCAACCAATAATCAAATACTTTTTTTTGGAGCCTTCAAAGGCTGCGGTTTTGGCATGACCGCAACCAATAATCAAATACTTTTTTTTTGGAGCCTTCAAAGGCTGCGGTTTGGCATGACCGCAGCCAATAATCAATATCCATTTATAAAAAAACCCTAAGCCTGTCAAATTATGCGCCGCACCTCATTTCTTTCTCATTCATTCTTTCTTTCTTTCTCATTCTTTCTTTCTCATCTCTTTCATTTGTCTTTGTTTCTCATTTCTTTGAATCCAACTCCACATCAAGCTTTGGACATCAAGCTTTCGAGTGTTTGTTTCTCAAAGAATTTTGTTTACTCAAGTTGCTGAACAACTGATGTTTTCGAGTGTTCTTGTTTTATTCATTTAATTTAATTATTTTAGTTCCTTTTTTTTTTTTTTTTTTTTTTAAGCTTTTTTCATGTGGGTATTTAATTTAATTTATTTTTTTGTGGGTTTTTGATTTATTTTCTGTTTTTTTTATAGTTTTTGTCTTTGTTCAAGAGAGAAGGAGCAAATGAGCAAGAATGTGAAAAGGATGAAGAAGAGAGTTTAATTTTTGTTCTAGGTTATTCAATATATGTTGTTTATTGTAAATATACTTGTAAAGTTCATTCAAGAACAAAAATTCATTCAATATCTGCGGTTTCTGTTGTTTATTGTAAATATCTGTTGTTTATTGTAAAATTCATTCAATATCTGCGGTTTCCGTTCTAGGTTTTTCAGATTTCATTCCACAGACTTTGAATCATGCATCAATATAAATGAAAAAAAAAACAAAAAAAGGGACTAAAGGCAGATACAAATTACACTTACATTAAACGAAATGAAAAAAAAAAAACAAAAAAAAGAAGCCCTCAAAGGCTGCGGTTTTGGCAATGACCGCAGCCAATAATCACCTTTTTTTTTGGTTTTAAAAATGCTCTATAGGCTGCGGTTTTTAGGACCGCAGCCAATAATATTTTGTCATCTGCTGCTGTTACTAATGCTGCGAGTCAAAATCGCAGCCTATATTGGCAAAAAAACCGCAACCTATCTTGTTTTTTCCACTAGTGCATGGTCATACAGGGAACGATGAACGAGAAATCAGAGAACTCAAAAGGAAGTTATTCTTGGAATTTGAAATGAAAGATCTAGGAAACCCGATATACTTTCTAGGCATTGAAATCCTAAGATCAAAGAAAGGGATCTTCATTAACCAGAAAAAGTATATCCTTGATCTCTTGGCAGAAATGGGGATGGTTGACTGTAAGCCAACAGAAACTCCAATCGTAGTCAATCATGGGTTACAAACGGAACCAGATGGGGAGATGACAACTAGAGAGCAGTATCAGAAACTTGTGGGAAAACTTATATATCTATCACACACAAGTTCATACATCGTCAAAAACATGGGGAGATGACAAATGGGGAGATTGGTTACAAGACCTGACATCTCGTATGTGGTGGGAGTTGTCAGCTGATTCATGCATCGTCCACAAGTTCAACATACGGAAGTCGTTATGAGGATTCTCCGATATCTGAAGGGAACAAGCAATCGAGGGGTGTTGTTCAAGAATAATGGTCATCTAGATCTTATGGCTTATACTGATGCTAAATGGGCAGGAGACAAAGATAGTATAAAGTCTACATCCAGTTACTTCACTCTAGTTGGAGGAAACTTGGTTACTTGGAGAAGCGAAAAACAGAATGTAGTGGCTCTTTCAAGCGCTGAAGCAGAATTTAGAAGGATAGCTAAAGGGGTAACAAAAATTCTATGGCTTAGAAAGCTTCGATGTGAATTAAGCTTCCCACTTGAAGGAGCCTGCAGTCTGATTTGTGATAACCAGGCATCTGTTAGTATTTCCAATAATCCAGTGCAGCATGATCGATCGAAACATGTAGAGGTTGATATACACTTTATCAAAGAGAAGCTCGAGAATCAGATCATTAGTCTCCCTTTGGTCCGATCTAAAGATCAACTTGCAGATGTCCTTATGAAAGTAGTCACAGCTGAAGCATTTGAAGACGTACTATGCAAGTTAGGCATTGGAGACCCTATGGCCTAACTTGAGGGGGAGTGTAGGAAACAAAATAATTGTGTATATTTTGAGTATCTCATATCTTAGGCAATATAATTATTCTAGGCAGATTGTTAGCTAATATATTATTATTTCCTTCTTAGTCTTCCCTTAATCTTGTATATATAGGAGGCATTTCAGAGATTTATGAATATAACAAACACTTGAAACCCTAATAAGTCTTTCTTATGTTTTCGCTTATGATATTTATCATATTTGAATACATCTAGTTTTTATTCTAATTTTTCCTTTAGCCCTAAATCTACTGTAGTCCCAAAATTAATTATGAATCTAGTTTATAATTGCGAATTCATTTTTCTCCAAATTTCAATTCCGTTTCAACAAATATGAATCTAGTTTATAATTGCGAATTCATTTTTCTAGAAATTTCAATTCCGTTTCAACAAATATTCTTTTTTTATGCTCATTATGATTTGGTTTTTATTTTTAGTTTTAAATCTCAAGAAATTTTATTTATTTATTTTGTTATTATTGCTTTAATATCTTTATTTTTATGTTCGTTAATTTTTCTTGATATGCATATTCATTATTTATTGTTTTGTTTATTTTCTTGTCAAAATACTAAGTCGAGTGCGTAAATCTTGTATTTAGGATAAGGAGATTGAAACCAATTTAAGTATGAGCTAATTTTATTGTGAAATATTTATAAATTATGAATCCGTGATTAAATCGAGCTTATTAATCTTGAATACAAATCTCTCTGTTAACCTTGTCAATATAACGGGACTCAAAGACGAGGAGTAATTGAGATTCTAGATAAACTTAAGTTATATTATTATTAATTTAATCAATAGCGTTTTAATTTGATAAGTTAATTCATAATACGAGAGTTTAAACTTGAAATATCGATCCCTCTAATTCACTAGTGGAAAAAAGTCTATTTGCTGCGGTTTTAATGTCCTTATATGCTGCGGTTTTAGACCCAAGCATTAGTGGTGGCAGCTGATAGCTTGAAAGAAAGGCTGCGGTTAAAAAACGCAGCACACATAAGTATTAAAGGCTGTGGTTTTTGGGCACAACCGCAGCCTATAGTACATTTTTTAAATTTTTCAAAAAAATGCACTATAGGCTGCGGTTGGCCCAAAAACCATAGCCTTTACATATATTTTTTTTGTTTTAATAATAATAGTATGTATAATCACCATTATAAAATAATAAATACATAACAATAATGCAGCAGCTATAATCACCATTAATTATCACCAAAATAATATACATATATACATAAATAATTTATCTAAAAGTCTAATACTCTTATTGTAGAGGACGGAGGGAGTAATTGACATACAATTTACACTTTCTTTTAATTGAGGAAACGGTGGAAAAAAATAAACAAAAAGGATGGAGAAAGATGTGGATTGAAGAAATTTAAAGGGATCATATTCTTTAATTTCTTTTTAACAAAACCTAAAATATCAAAATGTGTTAAAATTTTGAAGAAAAAAAAATATTTTCATTAATTTCCCTTATTTTCTTTCCTGCAAAACAAATATTGAATTTTTTTGCTATTACTTCCGCTTCATTTTACCGTTCTTATCCTTTTGCTTCTTTTCCTTTTTATCCAAGATTATTATCTAAACAAATGTTAACGGTAAATTTGTAACTTTATAAAAAATAGTTTTATATAGTAGAGAATAACATCTACTTTGATGTAACTAGAAAGCAACATTTCTATTGAGTTAGAAGGTGGTTAGTGTGGTTATCAGAGAACTAGAAATAGAGTATATCCAAAACTAAAAATCGAACAGAAATCAATGCCAAGCCACATCCTAGTCTTGCAGTTTGTTTCATAGTTCATAAACCGTGGAAATGATAATAAAAATCAGTGTAATTTAGATAATAATATCTCTAAATAAGTTTAATGATTAGACTCCGGGATGCCAATTAAGTTTGAATCCGCTTCTAATCCGATCCGACCCGATCTGAGGCATTTAATCCAATTCGAGTTTGAGTTCGAATCGAGTTATATAGTCTATGTTCGATTTAGAGACGAATCGAAGTTGGACCTCATAGAAAATCCGACGACTTCTACTACGATCCGACACTGGCTTGACTCAACCCGACTCTGGCTTGACTCGATCCGACACCCGACTCCGAATTGAATACAAATATAATACTCTAAGTTTTAAACGGAATGTTTTTGGTTTCATAATTGAATATTAAAAGAGAGATCAGGTAAATTATAGACAAGGTTAGTTAAACGCGTAAATTTAACTAAAATAAAAAAACAACTTATAGAATTGAATCGTAGATTTGTAACGTAGAATCACATGAGATCCGATCGTATGCCGCGACTAGGGCTGTAAAAAATTGACCCGACCTGTAATACCGTCCGAAATCGACCTGTATCCGACCCGTTGGTTGACCCGAGGTGCAGTGACCTGTAAACGATCGAAACTCGACCTGATGTTGACCTGTAACACCGACATGTACCCGATTACTTTAGCCCAATAATCGACCGATACCCGACTCGAGAACAACCGACACTAGAGATTGACCCGACAATGTGGTTAACCGAACTCAATTTGCACCCGACCTGTTACAACTCAAACCCGTCTTTAACCCGATAGATACTCGACATAATCCCACCCAAATGACCCATAATCAACACTCGAGATTAACCCGACAATGTGATTAAGCGATATAATTTGATTTAACTGTATCAAGTTTAATTCAATTAATAATAAGTTTGATTGAATTGAATCAAGTTTGGTTTAGCTAAAGTTAACAATAAATGTAAGTCAGAAATCAAATCTTATCGACTTTATCTTTGACTAAACCAAATTTGTCTATTAACCGACAACTTAATTAACCGACTATAACTCTTCATTCTCCAATCACAAACGATTTCAACATAAATTAATTGTATAATAACCATAATTTTCATTCGACATAAAACTCACATGAATTGGATTTTAATCAACCTGAATCATGAGAATAACTAAATGCACAACTCAAAAAAGATATGATCGATGCGAAGTCAACCCGAACCAAAATAATCCGAATTAACGTTAACCTAAAACAAAAAATGACCCGACCCATAGTCTAATTGAACTCGATTCGACCTGCAGCATAACCGATTTGGATCCGAATTGTATTAACCGAACCTGGTACAAATCCAAATTAAAATGGGTATGACCCAAAACCGGAACCGACCCAGCGAGGTATCAAGCCGATATAGATCCGTACTCGATTGGACCTGTAACCGAATCGACCCAATCCAAATTAAAGTGCTAAATCACCTGGAAAAGCCCAAACCCGAGAATATCAGAACCCGGTGAAATCCGGCCCAAAACCCGACCGAGTAACCGAATTTATAGCCCTAGACGCGACGGGTCATGCTTGGATCAGATCGGTTAGTTACGGGTCGATTTAACAACGGTTATTTATGTTATCGGGTTTGCACCGGTTTGTTACTAGCTAAAGCTCGAGTTGAGTGTCAATTGGCCTTGGGTTGTATTATAATTGGTTTGATTTTTCGGACACGAATCGAGTTGGAGGTTTATGTTATCAGGTCGATATTAAATGGAGTTGATAGTCTGTTACGTATGCTTATTCCCAAAACGCTTTCGTAGAGTTATAAAAACAAACTCATCTTTAAACTAGAATTCTTCTGGTTTGATAATTTTGTCTCAAGTTTATAAAAACAAAAGGAATTAGAGAAAAGTTTGACACTTATAACTAATAAGAACAAATCAATAACACTTCACATAACCAAAAACAAAATTAAAATGATTGATAGCTTGGTCGTTGGCACTTGGCAGTTGGCACCAATGAACCCCAAACATTTAATTAGGCAAAGGCAGAAAGGCAACTCTAATGTATAAAAAGAGATAAGAATCTGAAATTCAAACTTATCCCACCTCGATAGCTTTAGAGTAATGATACCTTATATTGTCTTATAAGGGCATGTTTGGATTGGGCTTAAACATTTAAGAGGGAAATAAAATTAAACTATTGAAATGAAAGCAAATAGAGATGTATTTACGACCCGTTTGTTATATGGTAATAAATGGTGGTAATAGAAATGAAAAATTAGTGTAATTTTGGTTGAAAAATATTTTTGTACCTTGATGGTCATACTTGTCCAACTTCAATCATCTCATTTTCTTCATAAAATTCATTCCAATACATTACCATTTGGAGTTGAGGTATTAGGCGGTAATAGAAATTTGTAAACAAAAAAAATTTTGTGATCAAAGTTTCAAATTTTTTATGAAATTTGACACTATAAATCATTCTCATTACCACCATTTGGTACCACTAACCAAATGGGCTTAAAGTAGTTGAGATAGTTGTGAATAAAGTAAAATGAGCATGAAATAAAAATAATGATGTAAAACGAAGATGATTTTCCCTATTATGGAGGTAATACATTTCCCCATCCTCCCTAAGGGTAAATATTTATCCCTCAAAATTGAGAGTTCCCTTTATTTTTCATTATTTTGCAACAATTCTCCTACTTCTATAACAATTAAATTTCACTAATTTTACATTTAACAACTTTATTTTTTTACTTTGACTTTTTTAACCCCTTTAAATATTTGCATTCAATCCAAACATGCCCTATAAAAGCAAACTCAAATTCACTATAAAATTTGTATAAATAAGTGATAATACAACAAGTCTAAGGCCCAATATTTCTTAGGGCTTAAACTTGAATATATTGTCTAGTAATTTGTAACTCGTACAATAAAGATTCAAACAAAATAAAAGAAAATCACACCGAGAAATTTAACGTAATTCACTATCAATGTGATAGCTAAGTCCACCGGCACCGAGAATAAACTTTCACTATAAACTGGGAGATTACAAGATGAACACGAGACACCATAGCAATGGCTCTCCAAATTTTTCTCTCTTAGTTTCTCACTTTGTATTTTTGCCTCACCTCCATTCTAAGTAAAAGAGAAGGTTTTATAATGAAGTCTCTTATACAAAGAAAAATAGGCTACTTATTACAAAAAAGGTAACCAACCAAAACTACAAGTAACTGCCAACAAATAGCACGAAAACAAACTTCCCGCACTTCTCGCTAGCACAGCCGACTCGGCTTCTCCATGAAGCCTCATACCGTCGAGTCGGGGAAATCTACTGGAAAAAACTGAAAAAAACTTGGCAGAACCTACAGCCGACTCGGCTGAGTCAAACCAGCCCCGTGCCGCTGAGTCGGTGTTCTTCTCTGGAAAAAGTCCTCCATTCATCGCTTGCCGACGAGTCGTCTTCAACCTCGAGATACACCGTAGCCGACTCGGATATGGCTACTTGACAACATACTCATCTCCATCAATGTGTTCGAGTCACACATTTCAACAATCTCCACCTTGACGAGAACCCGTATTCAACCACAACCTCATCAAACCATAATGAAGAAAACCATTCTCAATCCAAAACCGATGCAAAGCTCAAGCACAAGCCATACATCCTGATAAGTCTCCAACTAAGACCCGTCTAGATAAGTGTTCAACTAAGACCCATCACATACTCGTTTCCAAGTATAACCACTCATAATGCTCAACTAGCATCACAAGTCACTCATAATGCTCCACCTTCATCACGAGTCCACGAGGCAAGCTCCACCTTGAGGTTGTGCACACCTCCACCTGTGAGCTCCCTCTCACCGCCTCTAAGGGCCTATGCCAATGAACCCAACATAGTAAAGAATCTACTAGGGCTGTCTAAACATCCTACCTTCTTTACCTCTATCTTCATGTACGTGCATTCCGAATGAAATCTGACCACACTATGCTTTTCCCAAACATCAAGTACATGATCACTAAACACACAATCGTAGTACACAAAAGCTAACCAAGGTTAATCACAAAGAACCATCACCGAGATCAAGATACAATCAAACTCAGCGAACACTACACAAGCTTCAACCGATGTAACTAAGCACCTAACATCATTCCCGTACATAAGAAACAAAACAGCTGACCCAAGCAAACCGTAGAGAGAACAAATCTCTACCTGCCAGTGCCCCCACCCAGGTTGAGTCACAAACCTGCAAATGACACTTCTAGCATGCGCAAAACAAGTACACATCACAGCATACGTCAAACACCGAACTATAACTCTAGACATGTAGACCGAGTTAGCCTCAAAATGAGGTGATATAATTGAGCTAAGTAACACAACAAGTCTATACAATAGTTCCCACACTCTGCTCATACGTAAAGTCATAGCAAACCATTGCGCCCGCTCACTATACTCTACAACGTGCTCATAAGTTAGAGGTCCAAGTGATTCCACAACAATGGCTACCAACCTTGCCAATCCCACAAGGTTCAATGCATAACCTACCACACTTATAGAAACCAAAACAATAATCAGAGAGATACTTAGGGCAACATTAACACCATCGATCCGAGATCGAACAGAAATGGATGAGGGGTTAACCTCTTACTCCACCTCAAACTCTATACCACTATCACCATAACCAGCAGCTGAAAAATACACCACAGTATACCAAAGCCTTAACAAGGCTCCAAACATGAGATAGCACGATACCCTACTGAGCCACACCACACACATATTAGTCACCTCTAATCCCGTGTGTAAACCCCGATCGAACAAACTAATCCAGTACCTACTCGACAACCAAGTACTAGAGAGCATGCATAAGACTCTCCCTAACAAGGTCCGATTCGCTATTCCTGTAACACCGTTCTACAATGGTGTTATCCCATAGGTATGATGCCACAAAATACCTAAAACACAGAACATAACAAATCCACAAAATGAACTATCCAAATGTAGCCAACTAACCATGTTACCATACAAGTGATCATGAGCTTCAATGCTAAGCTCACACCCATGTTTAAACCCAAACACCAAAACACCCAATGCTTGTCTTCCTCAAGGTAGGCATCCTTGACACATATAAGACGATTCCCAATGGACAATTCCAGCCCTCTACTCTCACCCATATGACCATGCCTATCATAAACTGTCACCTCCTAGTGACTAGTAGAAGCACTAACAGCAGAACTAAGCAGCGTAACGCCCTGAAAGACATATAGGGACTTCACCTTGACACCCTTAAGTATCAAATTCGAATCCTTAAAGACACTCACTTCCCCATTGCTAAACTCACCCTTTAACCCCAAATCATCTATGGTCCCAAGTGATATCAAGTTCTTCCCCAATGCAGGATTATGCCTCACCTTAGTCAAAGTAACCCTTCTCCCATCTCTAGTCTGAAGTCTCATGGAACCAATACCTACTACTTCACATAGAGTATCGTTAGCAATCGTAACCGAACCCCCAAAACAAGACTCATAAGTATCAAACCAATCCCGACGAGGACTCATATGGAAAGAACTACCAGAATCAAGAACCCAGCTATCAAACAAATCATTAGACTCCACACAACTAATCAATGCTAAGTCTTCCTCCGAATCATAGCTCTTATTCTATTTACTTTCGACTATTGTTGCCTGAGATTTATTCTTTAATTCTGGACATTTAGAACTAAAATGTCCTGGTTCCCTACAATGATAACAAATTATGTTCCTGGTGTTGCTAGACCCATTTGTACTAGCACCGTTACTGTTGTTAGATCCATTTTTCTTTCTAGAATTTTTACCCGACCTAACAACTAACCCATTGCCATATTTCTCATTATCACCTGTCGCCTTTTGATGCAACTCCCTAGTATAAAGTGCTGCCTTTACTTCTTCTAGGGTCAACGAGTCTTTGCCAACCACAAAACACTCCACAAAGTTTTCATAACTATTCGGTAGAGAAACAAGTAATATTAAAGCCGCATCCTCATCATCTATCTTAACATCTAAATTACGCAAAATCTAGTAAAATAGAATTAAGATTTTCTAGATGATCCCTTAATGGCGTACCTGACTGCATCCTGAGGCTAAACAACCGATGTTTCAGTAGTAATTTATTGGTTAAAGATTTTGCCATGTACAATGACTCCAGTTTTAACCATAATTCTGCGGCCGTCTCTTGATCAGCAACCTCCGTGATGATATGATCATCAAGACTTAGTAAGATGGTAGAATGAGCCTTCTCTTCCATCACTACTAATTGTTCATCAGTCCATCCGTCTCCAGATCCCGACGTAGATGCTGCACTCTTCGGGATCAACGGACGCCAAATCTGCAATGGCTTTAATAACGGATTCATCTTAATCTGCCATAGCCCAAAGCTATTCTTCCCATTAAATTCTCAATCCTTATTGTAGAATCTCCTACCGTTGTTTCCCTAAAAAAACTCTTCCTAGGATTAAACGTGAGCTCTGATACCAATTGTTGTGCGACAGCGGAAGCCAAGATCGAAAAACAATAACGGAAACAATAAAGATTCAAACAAAATAAAAGAAAATCACACCGAGAAATTTAACGTGGTTCACTATCAATGTGATAGCTACGTCCACCGGCACCGAGAATAAACTTTCACTATAAACTGGGAGATTACAAGATGAACATGAGACACCACAGCAATGGCTCTCCAAATTTTTCTCTCTTAGTTTCTCACTTTGTATTTTTGCCTCACCTCCATTCTAAGTAAAAGAGAAGGTTTTTATATGAGGTCTCTTATACAAAGAAAAATAGGCTACTTATTACAAAAAAGGTAATCGGCCAAAACTACAAGTAACTGCTAATAAATAGCACGAAAACAAACTTCCCGCACTTCTCGCTAGCACAACCGACTCGGCTTCTCCATGAAGCCTCATACCGCCGAGTCGGGGAAATCTACTGGAAAAAACTTGATCTTGGCAGAACCTACAGCCGACTCGACTGAGTCAAACCAGCCCCGTGTCGCCGAGTCGGCGTTCTTCCCTGGAAAAAGTCCTCCATTCATCACTTACTGACGAGTCGTCTTCAACCTCGAGATACACCGTAGCCGACTCGGCTATGGCTACTTGACAACATACTCATCTCCATCAATGTGTTCGAGTCACACATTTCAACAGAGTACATATATATAACATCATTTATGCTTTTATTATTATCTTATTTGTCTCTTGACATGATACTATAACAACATCATACGAGGTTATAAGTTTAAATTTCACTCATCTTTCACAAAAAAGTTGAATATTTCCCCTAAGCATCAATACGCCAAAAGGACTTATATTTGACGTTTGATCTACAACAGTTACACTTCTAACTCAGAAAGTCAGAATTAGTGTTGTGAGGGCGTGTTAAAGTATTTAACAGATCATTGATCCACAAGCATAATAAGCTTCTTAAGTATATGGTTGAGTTATAGTTCATTGATATTATAGTATTGATATATTTATATATAAATGATGTTCATATCAGTAAATATAAACTAGGTGGGTAACTTTGTAAGTTTATCAAAATTAACTTAAATATATGAAAAATTTTGTTTATTAAATAGTTAAATCGTTAATTGGAGGTTTTTTTTTTAAGACATGATGTTTGTATGTGATTATAGCCTGATAAAAATTAGTTTTAAAATTATAGAAGCATATTCTTGTTTCTAGTACCACTAGCTACTATGACTAGCAATATATGTAAACTTGAAATTAATTTGAGAAGTTGTAACAAATATTGCTATTTAGAAAAATACTATGGCCAAGCTGTACTAGTACATAAGTTCAACAAAGACAAATAAATATAATTAATATATTACGTGCTTTTACCGATACTCGGCACAACTAAGTACACACAAAGGATCCCACGCCCATAAGATGCCTTATCATCGATTTTACTTTACTAGAGATTCATTTTTACTATTCGTGCAATTAAATTTGCATCATTTTTCATTTTGGTCAGTTCTATTTAATTTGCATTATTTTTATTGTTGGACAATGGCACACCACTTTCTTTTAATCTCATCCACATATTTTAATTTTCTTTTAATTTCATCCACACAATTCATTCTCTCTATTCATTTATTATCACTTTCTTAAAAATAGTTCATTTGCTCTTTGATGGAAATCAAAGAGGACGGAGTAGTATACATTAAACATCAAAGGTGAATTTTCTTGATACCCCTTAGGTTGGTTTGTTCATTTTAAATGTTAAGTGGTTAATCATCATTTGAACTATTTGGGGCTTACAGTTTAAAGTTAAATTGTTATTTTACATAACCAAAACACTATATCCAACAAAAATACATTTGACAAATATCAAAGATCAATTAGTTACTACCACCTCATCAACATAGGAATAATGTGAAATCTCTTCCAATAATTTAGGACACATCAAGAATAAACTGATGTAATGTAAGCATTAATTGTGTGAAAAAAATAATTATACACACACGTTCAATTCTATGAGATAATTGTGAGAAAATAATTATACACATACGTATCACTTCCAATTAGGCCGAGTTAGACGGTACTTTGAATGGCCAAGGGCTTAAAAGGTAAAACCCACAGTGAAGAACTCATGTGTTACCTACATGTGAGTTGTCCCACATCGGAGAAAGAGAAGAGTATGTATCACTTTATATACTCAAGGAGTAACTCCTACTATCACCAATTGATTTTAGTAGTGAACCTTCTTTGGGTTTATGAGTGGACTACTTCTTCTCCTCCTTGTTTGTGTTGTCCAGGCCCATTTTCTAAATTCTGTCATGGTATCAAAGCCCAGTTTGTTGTTGAGCCTTTATACTGGACATTTAATCTTACCACTGGTTAAGGGGCCTTTAATTGGATGTTCATTTTCAATAGGTTTGTAACCCTTCTGGTGGGCTAAAATTCTAAGGATACTCACATGTGCGGGGGAGTGTTGAAGTGCCCATGTATTACCCACATGTGAGTTATCTCACATCGGAGAAAAAGAAGAGTATGCATCACTTTATATACTCAAGGAGTAACTCCTACTATCACCCATTGGTTTTAGTAGTGAACCTTCTTTGGGTTTATAAGTGGACTACTTCTTTTCCTCCTTGTTTGGGTTGCCCAGACCCATTTTCTTAATTCTATCACCCTACGAACTAGAACTAGCTACTCCTATTTGTCAAGGAACCATCTCAACTAAATGCTTAGCTGATGGTTGAGGCCCCAAGAAATGTTATATACTCTAACACTATTATTTAACCAAAAAGCGCAAATATAGTAAAATATAATTTTGAAAAAATTTTAAATAAATAATATTAAAATAATTTTGATTGATTAGTCATTTGATGGATCCCTTTGGAGCAAGCTATGTACAATGATTGTGGAGCCCTCTCATGAATTATTATGCATATCAATATTCAACTGAGAAATTGTGTGTATGAATGTTTGATTTTTAAAGTATTTGTTATAATTAAAATAATAAAATTTTATTTCTCATAAAGGTCATAGGTTGGGATAACAATGGGTAAGACTCAGATCGGATTATTCATTCTCCGACATTGCTCTGGAGTCCGGATAAAACTCGAATTATGATTTTCAGTCCACATCCACTTGGAGTCACATTATGTATACTCATATTTTGCTCCGTCTTGGACTCTTGGACATCTGACGGAGTCAGATTAATATATCAAGGTCTATTCTTATTAATATAATACAAATGATTTAAAAGCATTAAAAATGAATAGTGTAGGGTTTCAAATACAACTTGACAAAGAAAATATGTCCTTCAAAATAAAGAATTGCAATTAGAATAGTTAGAATTGTAAAAATTTGTAAAATCGCAACTAGAATCGTACGATTCTACTGATTCTACAAGATTCAAAAGATAGTCCACAAAAATGCTAAAGTAAGCCTTAGCCTACCCGATCAACTATATCCATGGACCCTAGTTTTTACATTTTTACTTTAAGAATCTTGACCACAAGATGATTTGAAGAAAATTGCCGTGAAAATGAAATGGTTATAGACTAAAATGATTTTTTATTTTCTGATTTATTTTGAGAGAAGTTTTAATTTTTAAGAGAATTATACTAAAATATTATTGTGTTTATTATTTGTGAAATTGATGATTGAAATTGAAAGTGAGATATAATAGTCTTATTTCAATTTATGTTTGATTGAGATTGTTTAATTTTAATAAATTTAGGGAAATTTCATACGGTAGTATCTAGTTTTCTTGAAACGCCAGTAGTAATACTTTTGTAAGATTTTTCCACATGGTAGCATCTAATTTATGCACTATCTAACCGTCGTAGCATTTTCCGTTAAATTCTTATTAATCATTTTGTAAGATTTTTTCACATGGTAGCATACAGTTTTTGCTCTCAAATGTTTAATTCTCTATTTTAACGTTTAATTCACCGATTAATTTAATTCACTTTTAATTCCCATAAATTTAATTTGAAAACTTATTACATCCTTGCATTCTTGATGATATAAAGGTATATGACCATATATAGTTGTTAAATTGGCTTATTTCTTCGATACAACACCAATGGAAAGAAAAACGTATCTGCTGCTTATCAATTACTGAGATTTTATTTTAATGCAGCATAAAATAGCAATTCAACCAGTATCCGAGTTTACTCTAGGAAAATACTCCTCAACGTTGGGATTATTCATGGTTAATCAATAGATGATATTATTATAGAAAAATCACATATAGACTAGATTATTCTAGGTAATTTTTCCTAACTTAAATAGTACTTCCTCCTTTTCAATATTGATGTAATATTAATATTTTTATACTATTTATATATTGTATTAATTTGTGTTTAATTTTTAATATATAAGTTAAAATATTTTGAAATGGCATCTTATTGAATATGGTTCAGTACAATCATTATTAATATTCACTTTTTATATTTTTATTATACGTAATTAAAGGTTAAAAATAGGGCATTGTTAAAAGTCAAAACTATTTTAATTGTGTCGCCACCCTATATGTATTGAATTTCCAATATCCGCCTTAATGAAATTTCATAACTTTATCTTTCTAACTTCTCTCTAAAAGAACCCTCTAAACTAAAATTCAACACAAAAACGCTATGGAAAATGAAAGTGATCACCAAAATAATTCTGTAAGCATCGAGAACCATCGTTAACACAAAAAATTGTTTGTGCTAGATTTGATATATGTTCTGTGATACCCCAGATTTAGCTTAAATATTTGTTAGACTCCATTGTTGTAGAGGATGATTCAATTGACATTCTAACTAATTATTAATATGAAAAAATTATCTAGAATAATCCAAACTATTCATAATTTTCCTACAATAATCCTACCTATTGATTAACCATGAATAATCCCAACTTTGAGGGGCATTTTCCTAGAGTAAACCCGGTGACCGGATGACTTGCTATATATAGAAAGTTTTATTTTTTTTAAAAAAAGATAAATTAAAACAAAATGTCGACAAAAATGTTCATAAAAAATTTATGATTTTTTTCATTATTTAGAATTTTTTATGAAAATTTTCAAAATAATTTTCTAATTTTAAATTAATATTTAATTTATTTTTTTGGTGAATTACCTACTATAGCAGGTCATCGGGTTATCCAAGTTTACTCTAGGAAAATACCCCTCAAAGTTGGGATTATTCATGGTTAGTCAATAGGTGGGATTATTGTAGGAAAATCCTAAATAGTTTGGATTATTGTAGGTACTTTTTCCTATTAATATTGTAAAATATTGTATTTAATAAAATAATGTATGTTAACATTGCATTTAGAGAGAATACAAAAGCATGTTTTACTTAAAGTTTTGTATAAAGTATTACACATTATAAATGTTCATTGTTTAGGGGATTAGACAACGGGTATTCCCGCTTTTAATACCAAATATTATTAAGTTTAATTATTGTTTTTAAGTAATTTTGATGCTTTGGCAAACGTTGTGAATTTTTGTAAAGAGTTACCTGAAATGTTAACTTTGAACTTGTGTAGTTCTTAGCCATGTTTAGTTTATTAAAAAAAAGTAATCTTCAACGTTTTCTTGCATTTTAATATAAACTTATTTAATTTGGAAGAGGTTACAAAAATGAACAAATAACTGAATTTACAAATGATTTTCACTATTATATCTTTTTTTGGGTTATATTTGTAGAAACGTTTAGAGATGGTGAATGATAACAAGAGGAGGTGAAATGTTGTTTATAATAAGTTTAAGTATTTTTACCCTATTTTTACAAAATTAGAATGTGAAATTAAAACTTAAAGTAAAATGAGACAACACAATTTTACGTGGAAACCTTCTAGACCTTAATAGAACGAAAAAACCACGACCCCCTGGGATAATTAGTTACAATTATATAAAATAATAAATATAAATAGGTCAACTTCTCATTCTCTTTCTAATTCTCTAAGAATAGAATTAAAGAAATGCACAAGAAAATATCATAAGTTAATTCGTAATTTGTGGAGAAAAATATTTTTCTTGTTTATTTGATCTCACGTATGGACCCTCCTTTAAAAATACGGTTAGAAAATTAACTCCTTTTATAAAGGACCTTTACGTAGCATGATAAAATAAATAACCACCCACTACTTCTTTAATCCTAAAATTAAGGAGTAGTAGGTTGAATACTTTAAAAGAAAGTAAATAGCCACGATTAGTTTTTTTTTTTCTAAAAATAGGAAAAGTAGTTTTTTCTCGATTAAACCCATCTTGCAAGCCTATTTTTTTGGAAAAAAAAAGAAGTTTTCACCACTTTAAAGAAACTGTAGGCTTATTTTTAAGGTGGTTATAAAAATATTTTTTAAACTAACTTATTTAATTAATAATGCAACTAATTAATTTAACCAATATATCAACTAAAAATCAGAAAAAACATTTTCTACGTAATTTTCAGCTGACGTCTTTTCCAGACTTGAGTCTTGAAAACAGAGCACTGTCTCCACCAACAAGTGTCGTCAGATCATCAAACTTGGAAACAGTAGACCTCATGTCTACATTTGACATTATAATTGCTATCTTCCTTATCTAGTTTCCTTGGATATACTTGACGTGTACAATGTTCATGGACCAAGTCATAGGCACTATCAACGATCTTTATTATCAAGACCGGATTTTGTCCAACATACAATCTCTAAAACATATTTGTTTATAATAAGTGTAGTCATCAACAAAACCTAAGAGGGTTAACAATGTTGATAGCAAACTATGGACAAAGATTGGATTATCAAAAAAATTTCAATTATGAAACTATTCATGATGGATGAGTGAAAGGTCGGATAAAAAAAAAAGTACAATTTGACTCTTTTTGATAATAATAAAATACAACTAACATAATAGCTAAATAGAGAAACCACTACTCCATTAACTATTGACCATAACTCCATGATTTTATAGTTAACTACCCACAAACATAATGACTCTAGTAAATAAATAACTGCTAAAATAATTAAGCTCTAAATAATATTTTTTTTGTTTTGATATACTCGCTATATTATTGTTAATGCACTATTTATTATTCAAGCTTATTTTATATAATGCCGCTAATGTGTAAGAAAAAATATAGTCAAGTAATCTTGTTTCAATTGCCTAATCTATACTTTCATACTATTATTTTTTATATTTTTTATCTATTCATAGTTAAATATATAAATGATTAAATTAACAGGTTGAATAACATAAAAAATCAAATGTATCAAAATCAAATGTATCAAGTATAATATAACGAAAAAAGTATTTTGATTGCAAGTTGCAACGACAGAAATGGTTGAAGTATCTTAGTCAAAGCCACTTAGTAGCTATTAAAAGTATTTTCATGGTTTTTAACTACTTTGACATTCTTTTATAGTGAGAAGCAAAGAATTTTCATTGCAAGTTACAACGAGATAAATTGTTAAAGTATCTTAGCTTATTCATCAGAATCCTTTTAGGTATTTATTTGGTTAGTGTCACTCGTATTTGCGTGGCTTCATTTATCAGTCAAATACATCAAATTACGGTAAATTGTTAATAGTAAATTTTTAGTTGATACGCTGAAAATAAATTTAATTATTATTTATTCTTAAATAAACCAACCAATCAGGTACATTTTCTAAAAATAAACCGGCCTCTTGTTTATAACAATTTTTAAAACTTTTTTGTACGTTAAAACTTATTCAATGTTTAATATGTCTTATTATACATAACGAAATATTATAAAAAGTGAATATTAATAATCTTTGCATTGAGACGAGTCAAACAAGATCTCACTTGACTATGTTCTAATCTATAGATTAAAAATAAAATACAAATTAAGAGTAATGAGTGAATAGTGTAAAAAAAAATGTCTCATTCTCTATGAATAGGAGGTAGTAATAAATAAGTTTATTTTCATCAATTATACCCACTACTATGTAAATTTGGTTAAAAATAAACAATAATTGCTACTCTCTTCAATTCTTTTCAATTGTCTCATTTGGTTGGGCACAGATATTAAGAGCGGGATGTGGTCCACCAAAAAAGTGGTAGTTGGGGTATTACTTCCTCCGTTCCACTATACTTGCTACATTTAACCTTTTACGCAATTCAATACGTTATTTTAATATTTTATATATTGAATTATACACTTTTAAACATTATAAAAAATTAATATTAGACGGTTCAAACAAGATCCCATTTGACCATATTTTTTCTTACACATTAGCCGCAATATATAAAATAATCTTGAACGATAAATAGTGTCAATAATAAAAGTAAAAGCAAGAGTATTTTGGTCATTACTTGTGTGAACATGGGGTATTTAGGTGAAAAAAGTCATTGGCAAAAAAAGAAATTAGACAATAAATTTGCTAGGAAAATGAGACAATTAAAAAGAATTGGAGAGAGTATTATTTTTAGAGTAAATGTTAGTTTTAGTATATTTAATTTCAAATTTCCCTCTTTTCTATTGGGTGTTGATACAAATGCAGTTAATTTTGTTAAAATAAAGTTAAAAAAATAAAATAAAATAATTTAGGATGGGTATTATTAGGCGAAACATGCGCTCGTGTGCAAAGTCAGTGTACTAGCATGAAACAAGAAGCATGATTTTGAATTAACATGAATTGAATGATTTGATGTTTGTGCTACTACTACTCAACTGTTGCTTCCTCTTTTCTTCATTATTTCTTCCCAATGCACCTAAATTATTCCAGATAAAATTTAGTGAAAAGTAAAATTAAATTAGAGAATAAAATAAAAAATAAATAGATGATATAAATAAGTCGTTGCGATGAATAATTTCAAAAAAAAAGTGGTTACGATGAAGAGAGTTAATAACACTACAACAAAAAATTAACTTTTTGCGACATACGATTTATAGACATTTAAAAAAGCGAAATTTCACATGGTAGCATTGAGTTTTCATAAAATGCTAGTGGTACTTCTTTAAGAAAATTTCACATGGTAGCATCCAATTTATGCACAAACTAATGGTCGTAGCATTTTCCATTAAGTTCTTGATAAATTCCGTTAAATTCATCATTTTGTAAGTTTTTTTTTCCACATCGTAGCATCCAATTTTTGTTTAATTCACTATTTTAACATTTAATTCACCATTTTAAAATTTAACTCACCAATTTAATGTTTAATTCACCGTTTAATTCATTAACGTCAATAAATATTATAATAATTTTATTTTCATTCAAAAATGACACGAATTATTTAGCGACATTAATATCACTTGTATAAAAACGACACGATCTATTGTCATTTTAGCGACATTAATGTTAAAATATTTATTTAGCGATATTAATATATATTACTCGTATGAAAATGACACATATTAATGTCGCTAAAATGACAATAGATCGTGTCATTTTTAAACAACTAATATTAATGTCGCTAAATAAATCGTGTCGTTTAAAATGTAAACAAAAGTATTACAATATTTATGGGCGTTAATGAATTCAACGGTGAATTAAACGTTAAATTGGTGAATTAAATGTTAAAATGGTGAATAATGTTAAAATAGTAAATTAAACAAAAATTGGATGCTACCATGTGGAAAAAAACTTACAAAATGATGAACTTAACGGAATTCAACAAGAACTTAACGGAAAATGCTACGACCATTAATTTGTACATAAACTGGATGCTACTATGTGGAACTTTCTTAAAAAAGTGCTACCACTAACATTTCATGAAAACTCAACGCTACCATGTGGAATTTCCCTTTAAAAGATATCACTGATTTATATTTTTAGTATAATAAATGTTGGTTTTTATTTTAAGTTTCATTATAAAATGACTTAGTGACACTTTATTTGCTTTTAATTACATATGTAATTATTACTATAGTCTATAGTGACATTTAACATTTATGAGAAATGTCGCTAGATTCTATGTCGCGACAAGCTTTAGTATGATTTGTTATTATGCCACTAAAAAAGCTAACAATTGTCACTAAATCCACTACATAAACCATTAAAATTTTAAAGTAATGACATTTAAATTATGTGTTGCTAAATATATTATATCTCATTAAAAGTAAATTATGTTGTAGTGTAAGTTTGTGGATGAGATTTAATTAAAGAAAGAAAATAGTGTCATTGCCAAAAAGGGCAAAGTGTACAAAATGAATGAGACAAACTAAAATAAAATGAAGAGCAAATTGAGAGGGACTAAGAGAATATTTCCTAAGTAATCTAATGTATTAGAAGTACATTGTGTTTGAATTGAGGTATTTGAAAATAAAGGAAAGAAAATTGATATATTTGAAGGGATGGATTTTTCTTGTTTAAATAGCAATTTAAAAGGTGAGGAATTTGAGGAAAAGCAATTTGAGGGAATTTGAAGGGATTTACTTTTTGATTTTCTTAATAGTCAAATCTTTTCATTTTTGGAAATATTTGGAAAAGGAAAATAATGTATTGACTATTGATGATTAAGATAATGAAAATGACTTATTCCTACCATTTTACTTTCTATTTTGGATGAAACCATGTCATTTTCCTTGATTTTTAATTAAGTATAAAATTTAATATGTTTTACGCGACTCTTCCAGGGTCCCGTCGCATGTTTTACGCGACTCTACCAAGGTCTAGTTGCGCGTTTTGTGCGACTGGATGTACGAAAAACCAATGTAAATTTTAAACGGTTCTCATTTCTCGCTTGGTTATTTAAATTGAGCATATAATATATCATTGAAAAGCTATTAACCTCTTGTTTCTAATGCCGCAAACCTTCCATTAATGCGATTTTTCAACAAAAGTTATGCTAAAAGAGTGCACATGTATCAAATTTCAGCACAAACAAACTCAAAATAACTTATGCATATAATATATCATTGGAAAGATACTGAAGTCTTGTTTTAAATAATGCAAACACTCCATTAAATAACGCATACACTCAAAATAAGATTATTGGATAAATGCAATATGTTTAGTTAAAGAGTTGTAGTTGAGACTTGAAGGGCAAGGGCCCGAAGTTGGAACCACTTCTAAGCACGCATCGAAGCTTACGTAGGAGCTTAAGAAATACTTATATAGGCTTGAAGTCGAGGTATGTCACATGGGGTGATTTTTAAAGGATTTAAGAACAAGTTGGGAGAGTTTTGTATAAACTTGTTTTTAAAAATAAAATTCCCAAAGAGAGGTTCTTAATTCTTGAAAAAATAATATCAAAATGATTTATTCCATGCATTATTATTGTGGGCATCATGCATGTTAATTTTATGAATTGTTGTATGTTTGAAGGCATGATTTACACTACAATACTTTGTGAAAGTAATTGTGATGAAATTTGTTATATGAACTGGGAAAATATTTGAAATGCATTTTAAAAGTAATTTCCAATAGCCATAAGTTAAAAAAAATCTCTTGAATATTTTTGTTAAAATTTATTCATTAAAACAATATTTTAATAGATTTTAAGGTGTTAAATACTCTTATTATAAAACATGGTATTAGATAAACTCTTGATCATCAAAACTAATTAATAAAAGGAAAAATTATTTCTAAAAAGCCTACCTTTTGGCCATCTGCAAATAAAGAGTCTATTTCATTTATTCAATAAAAAAATAACCTTTGTTTCATTTTTGCATGTAAAGGGATGGTTTATTGGTAACCGGTTACATGTATTTCGATTCCTCACTTAATTTCAAAAATCAGAAAAACCTTTCCAAAAGCACAAACCAACATCTTCTTTTTCCCATGCACCTTCAACACTTCAGCACACGAAAACCCTAAAAAACGACTTCTTCTTTCCCAAAAGCTATCATGAAAACAACAACTTCTTCCCCAAAAGCTCTCTCCATTTTCGTCCCCATTTCTGTCCTCTCTCTCTCCTCCAACACATACCCTTTTCTATTCTCACGAAAACCTCCATTTTTGTCCCCAAAAATCGACTCCAACCTTCTCCGATGGCGACACATACCCTAAGTAAGTTTCTAACTCTAAATTTATGCAATCGATGTCTCATTGTTGATAAATGTTGAAATTTGCTTAGAAATTAGGTTTTACTCTTTCATGGTGGAATTTTGTTAAACTCATTAGAAATTAGGAATTTTGTGTAATTGTGAATAATGAATGAAAAGGTGTCCACTAAAATTTCGTATGGGGGTAAATTCAAGGAAGCTCGGGGTAGTATTAGTTATGTTGGAGTTTTGTTAGAATAATGGAAGTAGATACAAATGATTTGTACATTAATTACTTGATGAGTTTAGCTAAAAAGTGTAATGGAGATAGAGGGATACAAGGTCTTTTTTTACTTGCTTCCAGGTTATACCGTAAAAGATGTTTTAAGGAAGATAGATAGGAAAAATGTTGTTGTGTTATATAATGCAGTAATGACAGTAAATGTGTATGTGCTTCATAAATATCCAACTCCAGCATTCCCTATAACTAATCTTGATAAAGGATCACCTGATCTACAAAAGGTCCAGCCTAAAAAGTTAACCCCTAAAAGGAGTACTAATATACCATTAAGGAGAGTCCTAGGAGAAAAAGGACATTATTGCCTGATACTAACGTTGACCACCCTCTTGAGCCTGAAATTCATTCTCATATGAGGGATAAATCCGTAGAAGGGAGTGCATCTAGTAATAGTAGTTCAAAATATGAGCACTATGAAGTAGGCCTTAATGATAGTGTGAGTAGTGAAGATGTTGAATAAGAGGATGAATTAGAAGATGATGAATTAGAGGATGAGTTAGTAGATGTTGAGGGATCCAGTGATGAAGAGTTTGTAGCCGCTAGACATAAGTTTAGAGGGGAAACTTCTAAACTTGTCAATTCTTTAGAAAGAGTGCAAAGAGAGGTCGCTCAGGGTACGCATGGAGCTCAACAAATAGATTCTGGGGACAATTCAAATGATGTTGAGACACCTCCAGGTTCAGATGAAGAGGTTTTTGGTGATGAGAGCAGGTTAAGGAAAAGGGGGCCTTTAATTGCAGATAATACATATTTTAAATGCTTTAAATGGGTTGTTAGAAAAAGGTTCACCTCTAGGAAAAGCTTCAAGAATGTTGTGGCAAAGTATGGGATATTGCAAGGAAGGACCTGCACATGTCAGAAGATTTGTCAGGGATTCCATGTCGACATGCTATTGCTTGTATCTCTTTTGTTCGTAAAACTCCCGAAGATTTTATTGATCCTTTGTACAAAAAGGATAACTATTTGCGGGCATACGCTTATTCCATTCCACCAATGGAAGGGCCTCGATTTTGGCCTAGCACTGATCTTACACTCATACCTCCACCTATTAAAATGACTTGTGGCATTTGCAAGGTTAAAGGTCACAACAAACGGAAATGTCCAAACAAGGATAGGATGCCAACTAATGATGAACCACCACAACCTCTACGCAAGTGGGGCAGACCAAGAAAGGCGTCAACCTCTACAACAACAATCTCGGAGAATGTACAAAAAAAGGGAAGCTCAACCAACAAGAATAGGTAGAAATGGAAGGTCAATCCGTAGTGGCGTAGGGTCCAGAGGGGGAAGATCCGAACAAGCATGGGGTAGAGGTGGTAGGACATCCACATCCGAAGTAAGCATCTTAGTTTACATAATGAACTATCTTATTTGTATATAATGATGACTTAATTGTATGGAATTGTTTAGGTTGCGGGAACTAGCTCAATCACTCCAGCATCAACTCAACCAACTCAAGCATCAATTCAACCGACTCAAACATCTGTTAGCTAATGTTGTAATGTAATGGGTCGGTTTTGAATTGCTTTGTTTTGCCATAGTAGTTTGTTATAATGTAATGGGTCGGTTTTGAATTGCTTTGTTTTGAAACTATGTACTAGAAGAACAATATTTTATTTTGATTTGTTGTCACTGGTTTAGAATTGTTTCGTGGAATGGTGTTGTTTTTGTTGGATTGAATGAAGATTATAGTGAAGATGAAGATTTTATCTTTTTATTGAATGGTATTGTTTTTTGTGGATTGAATGGTGCTATTTTGTGGAACTGGTCACCCGCAGGTTACTTACCTGCTATCCCTTTAATTGCAAAAATGAGACAAAGGTTGTCTTTTTATTAAATAAATGAAACGTTGACTAATTATTTGCAGATGGCCAAAAGATTGGCTTTTCAGAAACAATTTTTCCTTATTATAATGTCTCCAACAAGATGTCGCCAGAAAATATTTATTTTGGAATTTTTCATGATTTTTGAGTAATCGTTAAAAATTATTTATCGGTAAATTGTGAAATAATAAATATAAAATAGTTACAAATGAGGACATATGGACTTGAAATTTTTATCACATACTCATATGGACAGTAACTAAATTTTTTAAAATTTTAGGAAGATTTTATTGACATTTAAGGACCTTAATAGTTTTTACTCGGTTATTAATAATCTGTAAGTTAGAAAACAGTAAAATAAAAAATAAATAATAAATGAGGCCTTTTGGGCATGAAAATTTTATGAGACACTTATATAAATAGTAGATACATTTTGAAAAATTTATATGTATTTTCTTGACCATATACAGAATTAAATAAATTTTATTCGGTTTATTAGTAAAATAACAATATTAATTATTAAAAATACCCCACACGATTTTTAATGGTTATTTAAAATTTTATATTCCTTAAAATAGTTTCTTGAACATCGTAAAGTTTTATATATTTTTTATTTGAACTTAAATGATTTTAAACCGATTTTATTTGATTTATCGATATAATGCCTATATAAAAAATAAAATATCATACATGACATTTATAAGATTAAATGAGCTAATAAAAGTATTATATGACATCTAGAACTTTGGTAAAATTGGATTAAGCTAATTATTAATTATTTAGTAATTTATGAAATTAATAAAAGTAGACCTATATCAAAAATTTATAATTGTATTAGTAACCTACTGCGTCATAGTATAAAATAAGTTTTACATATATGATTTATAAATTTTATGGATTTAAACGGTAAATACCTCAAATGTCGAAAATAATCGTAAAATTATTATAGATTGGCATAACCAATTATTATCTGACGGGACAACCTTAAATTAATTTATTTAAGGTATTATAATGACTTTATTAATTTGGGCCTTGTTGGAGAAATAATATGTATTTTGTAAATCAATTATCGATTTTATTACTGGCAAAACTATCTCGTATTTAAGAAAAAGGTGTTTTATGAAATCTTTTGTCTATGTGCGGGAACACTGGGTATGATGATGATGATGATGATGATTGATTGAAACAAAACATTTTAGTGGTTTCCTTGAAAAATCATATTGAATTTTAAAAACTTTTTGTTACGATGCATTTCCACACATGCTAGTGATGCCCCAATATAATACAAAGGTTACGTTTGATGATATGATTATGCTAAGCATGTTTTACCCATGTGAGAAATATTATGATTTGATTTTTGGTATGTTGTAAAAAAAGTATGTTTTTCTGTGTTACAAATAATTAAAGATGTTTATCATAAGGAAAAGGTTAATATTTTTGACTTTTCAAATGCTATTGAAATTACAAAGGTATATATTATATACACAAATATTTTAACCTAAATGGCGGGTACATATGCCACAACAAATCACTACTACAAATCGTCACTTGTGGAACTAATTATGCCACGGGAATTCAAAATTTGTGGCAAGTTTGATCTTGCCACGGGAAAAATAGGTTTCAAGATAATATCACAATCATACCCAAAATTTTTACCATGGGCAAAAGTGTATCGTGGCAAAGAAGCACTTGCGTTACAAATTATGCCACGGGTAAATATATACCGTGGTAAATAAACATTTGTGCCACGGGTAAATATATACCGTGTAAAATAAACACTTGTGCCACGGGTAAATTAATATCGTGACAAACAAGCACTTGCGTCGCAAATCATGCCTGGGAAATTTTTTTGTGACATACAAAAACTTGTATCATAAATTATGTCAATGGTAAATATATATCGTGACAAAAAATTTTGTGCCACCAATTATGTCATGAGTAAATATTTCTGGGAAAATAAAGACTTATAGGTCACGGGTAAATAGCTATTGTGGGATTGTGTTATAAATTATAACACCTGAGTTTGAAATTTATCGCAAGCTATGTTTTGATCTTGCCACGACAATAGTATATTTTAGGAGAAAATTAAAAAAAAAAAAAAGTTCATCAATAATTTGATTTCAAAATCTTTATCCAACTTATTTAAATCTACATTTATTAGAAAATAAGTTATTATTTTCCCTTGGTTTTCAATTTAATAAAAGAAAAAGTTCTTTAAACAATTATTCAATTCAATATAAGAGTAATATTATTCTAATATACGACTAATTTTGTTCCATTTAGGAATATTAGTTGACTAAATTTATTTTTAGTAATTTTCAACTAATTTTGTTCAGCATAAATTAATTTCGTTTAACTTACTTTTAATAATTTGGTTCAACTAATTAATCATAATAATAATAATAATAATAATAATAAATATTAATCTTCTTGAAGTGTTATTATGCTAAGAAAACTAATTATATACTAATACTATACTACTAATAATACACTAATACGACTAATACTACACTTACACGACTAATAAATACTAATAATGCACCTATACGATACGACTAATAATACAGTATATTGACTAATTACATACTAATATTAAAATAATGCAACTAATAATACTCTAATAGAACTAATAATATGCTAATAATACACTAATACGAGTAATAATATACTAATGCAACTAATAATACAATAATGCGATTAATAATATATTAATTCTACATTAATTCAACTAATTATATACTAATACAACTAATATTATACTAATGATACACTACTACTATTAACATACTAATACTGCACTAAGATGACTAATTACGACGTACTACATTTAATAATAACAATAATAATAATAATAATAATAATAATAATAATAATAATAATAATAATAATTGTTTCTGCTGAGAAATTGTTAAATTTGTAAAGGGGACTTGAGGGAAGAATTACCTTGATTTGAAGGAAGTAAGATGACCTGACCGCCGCAAGTGGTGGACCTGCAACCACAAAGAAAGACTAAACCGGGGGCTGATGTCCCGGAAAAGCCCTCCGATGCTTAAGTCAGATCAAGGAGGAAATAATATGACTATATGTGTTTCGGGAGTAAGATTGCGTAACCTGATTTCGGTGGTATAGTGTGGTATTTATGAGGGAAGTCTCTTGAGAAGTTGATGTGCAAATTTTATTTTAACCGCAAGCGCACGGTGTACGTGTAGTCGCGGGTCGAACACAAGGAAGCTAGGACAAGAAACTTGGTAATTTCGATTGATTATATTGCTTAGGGAGAAAAAAGATTGATTGGTTGTGAACTAACAACTACGAATGCGATAATTAAAATGGTTTTAAACTATATGATGATGAAATCTAGGGTGTCGGGAATCCCCTAAAGTCTTGCATGATCCAATTCTCATTAGTGTCTATGAAGTGTCGGATTAATTATGTGATTAAACATGATCTTGTTAATCTCAAACTCTCGCTCTGTTGATTAACTATTAGATTTAGACCCTATTAATTCAATTCTCACACGTTAATTTTATTGAACCAATTAATAAGAATTTAACTAAAATTTACCCTAAAGCAAAGTCGATCCCAATCTCACACGTTAGTTTTATTGAATGGTCCGACAAAGCATATTTAATTGAGGGTTAATTGGCACAATTTAATCACTTTAATCCATAGTTTCATAGACACATCCAAGACTCAATTCATGCTCAAGTAATAAGTTCAAACCCTAACCCTAGAAAATGGATCTACTCACTAGACATGATGAATGCAATGAATATTACTCCAAAATTGATGCTAAACATAAATGACAATGGAATAAAAGTTGAACTAGGATGAGCAATAATGAAATACTTAATAGAAATAACAATAAGTACTAAAGCAATAATGGAGAAAGATGAAATTATTATTAAAGGATGATTAAAACTAAAGATTAATGTTCACCAAAGAAAGCTTAAACTAATACAAGGAATTGAAATTAAAGACTAAAGAAAACTTACAAACTTGAAGAATGATTAAACCAAAGACTAGATTGAAGTTCTTGCAATTAAACTAATGCTAAAAGTAATTCAAAAGCTAAAATTAAGAAAAGCAAAGTAAAAATTAAGAAGGAGGAAGAAGAGAACCCTAATCAGGATTAAGGGTTCTATTTATACTAATGAGGGTAAAGCCCATAGAAAACACGTCTAAAAAGGTAGACCGGGATACCGCCGAGTCGGCTACCACAAGGAGAGCAAGAGTCGCCCAGTCGGCGAAAGCTGCTGGAAAAATATGGAATTTGGGCAGCTTAAATCGCCGAGTCGGCGAACCTGACAACCGCCGAGTCGGCGTTTTTGGGCAGACAGATTCTGCTGATTTCAAATGATCGCCATTTCTTGCTCGGTTATCAGAATCGGACATATAATATACCGTTGGAAAGCTCTTGAAGTCAAGTTTCCAATGCCACAAACCTTGCATCAATGCAATGTTCCTATCAAAAGTTATGGACAAAAGAGTAGACATATATCAAATTTCACCTCAAAACTTTTGCATTAACAACACTTTTCTACTCTTTTGCTCTTTTACTCTTCATGGCTTGACAAAATTGATAGCTTGATATGTTCTTTGAGCAATGTATACATGAATAGCACCAAAAACCCACAAAAATGACTCAAAAGCACATAATTCACCCATCTTCCCATACTTTGACCATGAAACACTGAAATAGAGTGAAACCAAACGAAATGACCCTAAATCGCCTTTAAAACACCGCAAAGGAGCATAAAAATATAAGCGATTAGTGCAAATAATTGCACTTATCAGAAGTTGTAACTGCCAGACGGTTATTCCTGGATCATCCCTCCTTGGAAACTAAAATGAGGGAAGTGGCATAGTGGAGGCAGTTTTCCGGGAGAGTGGGCGGTTATCTATGCAGGTTTCTTCTGATGGGAAGAAACTACTTAACTGCTGCTCAGTTATTCTACCATGGTGACAGCTTGATGAGGTAGGCGTTGACTCGTGTATTTGACCTTTGACCCGTTGACGAAGGGTATTATGGTATTTTAAATAAAGGGGATTTATAATCCCCAACATTGGCCCCACACATATAGGGTAAGAGAAGAATCCCCATCGTGCAAGTTGATCTTGGTCTATATGCGGAAAAAGGGCGCTATGGTATCAAAACGTTGATTAATCACCTTTGTGTTTAAAATTCCAATGTCTCAGACTCTTGATGTCTCGGACTCCTTATGTCTCGGACTCCTGATGTCTTTGATACTGTAGAGCGTACATTGGTATGCTTAGGCAAATTTGGCCCAAACACTCTGTAGGTAACAAAAAAGGAGGGTCCGAATCATGTAAGTCTCGGACCTCTAAAGTATATTTAAGTATACTTAGCTTGATTTGGCCCTAACACTCTGTAGGACCAATAGGGGGGTCCGAATCAATGATGTCTCGGACCTTCTAAAGTATACATAGGTATACTTAGCTTGATTTGGCCCCAAGACTCTGTAGGACCAATAGGGGGTCCGAATCAATGATGTCTCGGACCTTCTAAAGTATACAAAGGTATACTTAGCTTGATTTGGCCCCAACACTCTGTAGGACCAATAGGGGGGTCCGACTTATAGATGTCTCGGACCTTTTCGTACCATTTGGAACTGTTGCATCACTTGGAACTGAAGAGTTTTCCTTCGTGAATGATGATTTCCAAAACATTTTAATGAGGGTAATATATACTCAATTACCCCATTCTTTTGAACACTATTCCAAAAGATATCTAAACAGAGAAGCTTCAAAGTAATTCAACTCCAATTCTGGTGAGAGAAGTTCAGACATTTGAAGTTTTCTAACAGCATTCATACTTGGGTATTTATTCAATCCAGGTATGCCCTAATTTGTGTTTTTCTCATAAATTTCTTGATTTTTCCTTGAATTATCCATTAAAATTCAATTAAATCTTCAAATCTTCAAATAATATTCATAGATCTTCAAAGTATTCTTGAAGATCTTCAACCTGTTCTTGAGTTTATTGTATTTGATCTTGTATTTGTATTTTTGTTCATAATTTGTTGTTTGCAAATGGAGACCCTATTCTTAGAAGACTTGTGTAGAGAAATGCCCCAACTTAACTTAAATAAGGACTCGGAGTTCCAAAGTGCAAGGACAAGAGTTGGTTCAGATGAGTGGGATGATGGTAGCCCAAGATGCCAAGTGACTCTGCATTATGAACCAATTTCGAGTGATGATGAATCTGATACTCCTCCTTTTTATCCACCGGAGACCATATTACCTTACCCTTGGGAGGTGTCTTTAGCATTCACTCCCGGGTATTTAAGTATTGACCCTAAACTTTTGGAGGTGGTTCATGTAGATATGACGAAGAAGGCGGAAAAAGAGTGTTCGCCTAGCAGGAACCCTGAAGAAAAACTTCCACATCCATTCTATATTCCGTAAGGGAGGCCATTGAATTATTTTATTGACAAGACAACAATGGATCTGTTAGATAGCGATAGACGTAGCATGGCGAGGAGAAGGGGTCTGATCAGCGGGTATGATGTAGTGAAACCCGGATTGTATGACACGGTTCGCTATCCTCCCGGTGGATGTATCGCAGTATATGACAAATCCTTTGAACTGGGACTGAGATTTCCGCGGCATCCTTTTGCACGTGCGATTTTAGAAATTTTGAACATTACTGTAGCCGAGTTCTACCGTAATGCCTGGGGTTGCATCACTGCTTTTATTTTAGTGAGCAAGGGATTGGGCATAGATCTTAGTATGAAGGCATTTCGCCATATTTTCCGGGCAAGACTATGTAACTCTAAAACAAACGGGGCAGGCTGGGTAACTCTGTCACACCGTAGAGGCTTTAAGCTTGTAGGAGAATTACCTGATAGTAATAAATTCTTTATAACTAGATTTGGATACTTGTATAGTAGACAAGGTTGGGATATTCAGACGAGCTTTGACATAGATCCTCAGTTGGAAAACTTTAACAATAACGTCTTGGTCTGTAATCCAGAGGAGGCTATCATTGTGCGATACGCCACCATGATCGTGGAATTGGATCGTAAGCCTATATATGTACAGCGAAACTGGATACCCAAATTGGCAGACTTGAAAAAGGAACTCCTTTTGTCTACTTACGATATTAGCCTAAGGACCAATAAGAGTATGTATCTCGGATCTTTGCCTTTGTGCTTGTTTTTGTATAGATACTTATCTTTTTTGTTTTTGCATAGAGTCGCTAGATCTGAAGTCAGAGTCAAGTATAAGGCATTAATGGCGAAGTTTAATACTCTGAGTGCATTTGCTGAAGCGTTGAGGACGGCTAATCCTCAACCACCAGTCCCTCGTCCTCCAAATGTGAGTTGCCAACTTAGATGATTTCGTTCTTCTTTTCGATGTGACTAACAGATCTTTTTCTTTTAGAACTCGGCTACCGTCATGGACGGGGTGAAGGACGCACCGAGCCACGAGGAGGCTCGGATTCTACTGGAAAAACGGAAGGAGATCCCTCCTCCGGAAGAGCTGGCTGAGAAGGGGGCGCCGGCGAAGAAGAAAAGGAAGAGGGCCTCCTCGAAGGCCAAGACCAAGGCGGCTGACCCTACACCTGATAACCCGGTGATAGTGGAAGATGTCAGCGATGCAAGTGGCGAATCCTCTGAACCAGTGTTTAAAGCCGTTCCAATTCAGACTCGATGCCCCGGCATACACATTAGGGAGCCCGAGGCAGGTGTACCGGGTCCCTCTAATAAAAAGGCTTCATCTGGAAAGGGGAAGCAGATTCTTGAAGATGAGGATCAAGTTTATTCAAGGAACATCAAGGCTCATAAGCCTAATGTTCCTTTTGTAAACTTAGATTTCGTTGACCTAGCGGGCCGTTTCAACAAGGCTAGCCACTGTCTGGTCACTCAGGAAGATATGGATTATCTAGATTCCATAGAACCTGCAAAGAGGATGCAGGAAGCGCGATCTGCGATGGCTGAGGTACAGCTCGCTATCACTTGTCTTTTTCGTTATAAATATGTGTCTCATGTAACTTGCGATCCGCAGGGTTTGATAAGACCGCTCTTCGAGACTTCCAAAATCCAGCAGAATGAAGTCGATCAAGAGACCATATGGACTCTGACTACTCGGATCGATGAGCAAAATGAAGATCTGGCTGAATTCAAGGCCAAGCTGGAGAAGTGTAAGACGTTAACTGAACGTCTTGATCTGGCTGAACAATGGAGGGTGCAGCTGAAGGATATCCTGGTGGAGACCGGAGGAAAGTTAGAGGACTCGTCCACCAAAGCGATGAAGATCTCTACCGACGTGGCGGATCTTCTTAGTGCTTACGATGAAGCTTCTACCCAGCGTTCGAAGCTGATAAATTATATGGGGGAAGCTTTGAGTAAGGTGGAGCCGGTGACCGAAGCTGCAAAGTATTACAAGCTTAGGTCTGA
This sequence comes from Amaranthus cruentus, assembly GCA_019425755.1. Classification (NCBI taxonomy): domain Eukaryota; kingdom Viridiplantae; phylum Streptophyta; class Magnoliopsida; order Caryophyllales; family Amaranthaceae; genus Amaranthus; species Amaranthus cruentus. The sequence continues at coordinate 19,980,467 of CM033459.1, forward strand.
GAGATGGGGCCGGATCGCTAAGGATTGGTTGTATTCCGAGGATTGTGGAGCCTTTATGGAAAATCTTTCTGGAGAGATGATCAACAATGGTATTCAAATGGAGGCCGAGGCCCATAGATTGGGTAACGTGGAAATGGGGGTCGATCCGGACAAGCTTGCTTCCTTAGCACAATCAAAAAGGTCCCAATCCTTGGGGAATTTAACAGCTGTATTTGATAAAGAGTCCACTGCTTTAAATGACCCAGATTGGGATGCTGAAGAGCTTGCAAGTTGGACTGAGAAGGTGAGTCCGGATCTGGAAGAGCGGGTGCTCAGTACGGATTGGGAAGCACTTTCCTTTGAGGCTCCTCATCGCAGCGATATTCCGGAGAGATCTGCTTTCATAGATCTTGAGCATGAGTGTACGGATCTCTCTAGGAATCTTTCAAACGAGAAGGAAGTCTTCCAAGAATTGGCATTCGAGCTCGAGGCAAAAGAGCCTTTAACCGTAGATATTGACGAGGGTCTGACTTATAGAAGTCTCAGACCTCCACTTTGATTCTAAATAACTTGGTTTTTAGAGAACATAGGTTCTCAACTTAAACCCATAAGGGGGGTCAGACTCATAGGAGATCTTGACCTTCAAAGCAAGATATAATCCTTAAGCTTGAGGATTCGTGTATTGGACAATTCGTTGCAATCAATACTTGAACCTAGGTTCATTTGATAAGAAAGACATTCAACGCCTCTGTGAGGAGAGTCGAAAATATTATAGTAGACGGTAAGAGGAGTCGAGGAAGACCCAGGAAAACTTGGGAGGAACAAATAAGAGTAGACTTACATGAGTTAAACCACTCTGAGGACCTGACTAGGGATATATGAGTAGTTGGAGGCGTCATATCCAGGTTTTAGACTTTGGCTTTTCTTCTTAGAGTCGCTAGCGGCGTTCGTGCTTTCTTGTTTGCTTTAGTTTCTTGTATGTTTTGTTGACTATTTTTGTTTTTAAGTTTTATATTTGTTTTACGTGCGTATTGGATCTATTATGCGTTGTTTTTCACCTAACGTGGTAGGTACGTATCTTCATCTTCCTCGAGCCGGGGGACTCCTTTTTTGGCCGTGCTCTCCTTTACGGGTATGAGTTGTCGCCGTCCTTCCCTCCCAGACGCTGCCCATAGTTTTCTAAGAGCGAGATATACTGGGTAGAATGATGATGATGACCTATTTTTCAAGGCTAACTATTACAAAACAATAACATAAACTAATTAGTGTTGAGAGTCAAGTTCCATGACAAACAAATGAAGATTGACCTAATTTAAGCAAGTTAGTGATTTATAAATAGTCATAAAAAGACAACTTGGAACATAATTTCAAACATATGCCTATTTTTCATGTCTAACTATTTCAAAATAGTAATATACACTACCTCCATTCCACTGAATATGTCGTATTTACTTTTCACGTTATCCAATACACTTATTCAATGCTTAATATCTCTTACTATACATAGCAAAATATTAAAGAGTAGATATTAATAATTTTTGCATTGAAATGAATCAAACAAGAACTTACTTGACTATATATTAATAATTTATAGATTAAGTTTAAAATACAAATTAAGAGTAATAAGTAAATTAGTGTCAAAAAGTAGATGAGACATTTTCCTTCTAATGGAGAAAGTACTAATTAATGTTGTGCGCCAAGTTTTATGTCAAATAAATTAAGATTGACCTAGTGTACGCAAAAAACGACTTAAAAAGCGTACTTGGCACTTAATTTCAGAACATGCCTATTTTTCAAGTCTAACCATTTCAAAAGAGCAATATACATCAATATGTTATGTGTGCCTAGTTTGATGTCATACAAATAAAAATTAACCAAGTTTAAGCAAGTTATTAGTTTAAAAAGCTTTCAAAATCCAACCTGAAACATCATTTCGAACATATGCCTACTTTTCAAATCTAACCATTTCAAATACTAATATATACTAATTAGTATTTTGTGTCAAATTTCATGTCAAACAAATCAAGATTGACCTAGTTTAAGCAAGTTAGCATCATAAAAAGCCTTAAAAAGCCAACTTGGAATGTTATTTCGAACATATGCCTAATTTTTCATGTCTATATACTCCTATTCTACTTATTAGTTCCATTTTTTTGTCTCTATTCACTTATCACTCATAATTTGTAGTTATTCTTAATTTATAAGTAAAAACATGGTCATGTGGGATCTTGTTTGATTTGTCTCACTACAAGGGTTAGAAATATCAACTTTGTATCATTTTTAATTAAGGACGCTTAGAGATATTAAGGGTTAAAGTGTTGTCCCAACAAGTGAGAAAATTTAAATAAGATTAATGTTGACAAAAACTTATTTTAAGCACAAATAATTTCACAAACAATGTTGACAAATGGGACTAATGTTGACAAAAGCTTATATTAAGATATTAATTTTGTTTGTTATTATTAAACTTTATAGTATTTGCATATAATCTCACAAGCTATGTTGATAAAAGATTATTCAAGTATTTTAATTAGAGAAGGTTATGAAAATAGCTTTTAGAATGATATTATATTTTTTAAATATTTAAAAAACAAGATTGTGTTAAAATCTTATATTGTTTTCAAAGAATATATACAATTTCCTAAAAATAAGGATTTAAAATTTTTTGTTTAAAACTATTATGGTACTTTTAAAATCATTTTAAAATAGTAACTGAGTATGTTTTAACCTCATCTTTTACCATGTTATTCATATACATGTTATTAAAGATATTCAACCATTAGATTAAGGTATCTTGAGGTATAATGAAGTACAAAAGTGTAGATTTGTACAAAAGTTAGATCGAATGTCAGATTTGTATGATCTGAAACACACAATTAGTTACCTAAGTTATACCCCTTATGATAGAGTGACCACTTGGAAATGTTTTCTTACACTCTAATCTTTCTAGGGATACCTTACAGGCTCTTATAGCCCTCAAGAAATGAGGGGATTATCTACATGATCCTACCCCTTCATCTTAAAATTTTCTAGCAGCTTACATTCCCTCAATAAGTTTTCATTTGTCTCCCAATTTTTCTTCATGAGTGCTGCATAATTTAGGACTATAATTTTTTAGACATCCAAGCTTTTCATTGATAACTCAGACGCACATATTCAAGTTGTATAAGCCTCTCATCTTCAAGAAAAACATTCACGACTTGTTGTTCTATTTTGGTTATCTGTATACCTGAACACTATTTGAAGTACTTACCCATTTTTCTTTTCATACATGGATAACTAAACCTTATAGTGATCTTGAACACAACATTCCTCATATTTTAGACCCAAGAATTGTATTAATTGGGGCATGAAATATTGTGTTTTGCCCTCAAATATTTTGAACAACTAAGAGTAAGTTAATTTCAAACACCTTCTTTTTGTGAATTTTCGACACTTTCTACTCATTTTAACAATATTGTTTGTTCTTATGAAATATGCATGGTTATCGGATTTGTGAGCAATTAGATACTTGAATCATAGACTGGAGTTTAGAGCTAAAAGTTATAAGCGATTTACTAAGATATGCCCATAAATGATGGTAAGAACTGAGAGATTTGGACTTTAAGTTGAATGTGGAATTAAAAATTGAATTTAGACAGAGATAGAGTATAATCTTATCATTTTCTAAGCTAAAATCATTAAACTTTTGTAAGGTTCAAGTATTATTATATTCGGAGTTTTGCAAAAGGTCAGGGGTATCAAATCTTTAAAAAAAATTCCACAAAACAGTTTGTACTTTTTGAATTTAACAACTTAACGTATAATCTAACGTTCTTTAGGCATTAATGTTACGTCAGCTTATAAATTCCAAAAGTACAATGCTATTTTGTGGAATGTTAAGAAAAGAAGGCAACTGTATTTTAATGAAAAAGACAAGGGTAAAAACGAAATTTCACAACTTAACGTATAATCTAACGCTTTTTGGGCATTAATGTTACGACAACTTAAATTCCAAAAGTACAATGCTATTTTGTGGAAATTTAATCTAATGATTTGCTACCATTGGCCTTTTACAAAATTTCGTGCCTACCATATAGAATATACTTTTATTTTAAATTTATATCGTGTTTAGTGATATTATCCTAAAAACGGTATTCTTTTATAGTTACTTTAGAAAAGTTTGTAAATCGTAAGTTTGTTTTATTTATATGATAATGTTGATATATATGAATTTTATTATGTCCAATATTATTTTAAGTTCCATGCCTATTTTTCTCTGGAAAATAATTTGTAAGATATACAAACATTGAAGAGATGAGCAAAAGCTCAAGTTGGAAATTAAATCCAACAAGAGACCCCCAAGCTAGCCTGGGCTCAGAAAAAATAGGAGAGCGATAGCACTAAGTAAACCCCAAAACAAAATCTATCTAGTTACAAACATCTCTCTCTTTCTTTCATTCACCCTCACTACCGCTCTAAACACAATGTCATTTACAACATCCTTAATATTCCAAAAGTAATTACAAAAAATAAACCTGTTGTGATACTTCCAATGGTTGTAGATCATCTCAGTCCAAACTCTAAAAACGAGCTTAGCACGGTTTGTCTTCTTTTTTTCCGCTTTTTCATTCTCAAAAGTTCATCTGTAAAGTTGGTGTCTTCTAGACTATGATGGAAGAAACCAAAAAGACAACTTCTGACTTTCTGAGTCTACTAGTAGTCAAACATCAGGTGCTGAGTAGTTTCAATCGTCCTATTACACATTACGTAGTGTGCGTCAACATTTTCTATCCGTTCCCTAACTGTATCCTTAGTTGCCAACCTATTCAAACTAGTTATCCATGTGATGAACCTAACGCTGAGGCTAGCGATGTTACTAATCATGATATTCCCTTACGTTACCTTAGAAGTATCAGCTATAAGCAGATCGTAAACTCTCCTAATCTCACACTTGTTTCCGTAGCTATTATCTCCCATCCCCCTACCGTGTCCACCATGTCTCTTTACCTTACGATTTTCTTAAAGCTCCAAGATGCATGTATTGACACTGGGATATTATGTAATTCATTAGATTTTATATAGGATCTGTGAACCCATTTAAGCCACAAATTGTACTTTTTTCGAGCTAAGTTCCATAAGTGCTTTAGCATAGCCATCTTGTTCTCTTTATACATATCTCTAACATTCAATCTTCCTTTTGCATAGGGCAAGACCAATTGGCTCCACGCTACATCGGCATGCCTAGACAACCCTTCTTTTCCTATCCAGATGAAGGAACAACACATATCCTCCACCATCCTGATAAACTTCTTAGGGAGGTAAAAGATTTTGGCCCACAAGTTTTTCATCCCACCAATGACACTACGAACAACTGGACCCTATCAGCGTATAACAAAAGTCTAGAGGAGCAAAACCCTATTCTGCCAATAATCATGTCGACCAGCGACCTGCAGTCTTTAGTATTCAGCTTCTACAAATTTAACGGAATACCTAACTATCTGACGGAAATTCTCCCTCCTCCATGTGTAAAAGAGACATAATACGCTCTTTGGTCTGCCTATGAACCCCAGAATGGAGTTCCATGCATGTTAATTATATGAATTGTTACATTGTTAAAATGCATAAATACGATGTTTGGTGATACTTTTGCGATGAAATCGTGGTGGATAAAATTTGTGTGAAAAAAGCCTATTTTAGTAGTACTTTACAATAGCTAAAAGCTATGTTTTCATGTTAGATCATTTCCTTGAAATTTATTTTATATAATATTGTTTAATTGGTTTTCGGTTAAAACTATTTTTCTAAATTAAGAAGAGGTGCTAAATATTTTCCTAAGTTATTAAATAGATACGAAAATATATTACTTAATATTAAAAGAAACTTTGGACCAAAATGCATTTAATTAGTTTAGAATTTTCTTGAAATTTTAAATAATATTTTTTAAATACTGATAAATTGTGAAATGGTAGAACATGAAATAATTACTAAATGAAGTTAATTTAAGTTGAAAATTTTACGAAATCCTTATTTGGGCAGTAGGTATGGATTATGATTCTTCGACAAGTTCTTAAGACCATCTATGGACCTTTATAAATTTATTAGTTTATTAATAAATCGATAAATTAAAAAATGGTAAAATATGAAATTAATACTAAATAGATTATTTTGGATGGATAACTTTTAAGAGGCATCCCTATAACTAGTAGGATCAAATGAGGACCATTGGACAAATTTTCGTGGGCCCTATGACCATTAGATCGCTAAAATGACTATATTAATTATGAAATATAATCTTCACAATAATTTTAAATCCACTTGAAAAGCATTTTATATAGTTTCTAATACATTTTGGCATTTTTGAATAATTTTAATTGGACTTGAAAAATGTATATTAATTGTAACACCTCTGCCCAACGGACTTCTGGTGACTATTCATGGAGACTGTACACTGGCCGCACAGACCAACACAAGTTTTTTCATCGCACTTTGGCTTCACTTGTGCGCTCTTGAGAAAACTTCCCAGGAGGTCACCCATCCTAAGATTGCTCCCCACCAAATACGCTTAACTTTGGAGTTCTTAGCAAATATTGGGCTCCCATGAAAAGATGATGCACCTTGTTGATATGAGTAGTCTATCAATTCTTTTAAATCTCAATCTTGGTATCACATTAATAATTAATTGGTTTATCCATAAAATGGTCAAACTAATTAGTTAGAATGTATAACGCTGTTTTAATTGAACTTTTTGATCCAAAAACAATTTTATATAGCTTCTGGTCCACAAACAAATTGAAGAAAAAGTCTAAGGTAGACTTGGTCCACATTAATTTTTGGGTGGACCAAGTTTTCACTCCTACTCTCTACTCTACTTTCAATCTCTCACTCGCTTACTCTACTTCCAATTTTTTTAAAAAAAGAAAAAAATAATTTAATTCAATTTTTTTTAATTTTTAATTTGAATTAAATTTTTTTAAAAAAAGTTTTTTGAAAGATTTTATTTAAATTTTTTAATTTCTAAAAGTTTTAATTTTCATTTTAATTTTAAAAATTTCAAATTTTTTTTAATTTTAAATTTTTTAATTTTAATTTTTTTTATTTTTTAAAAAATTATTTTTTTTTACTTTTTTAAAATTTTAAATTTTTTTTTATTTTTTTACTATTTTATTTTATAAATTTTAAATTTTAATTTTAACTTTTTAAATTTTTATTTATTTTTAAAATTTTTTTTAAGTATAAGAGTGAAATAGACAAAGCGTAAAAGTATAAGAGTAGAAGGAAAGAGTGGAAGTGTGGAGTGTAGTGAAGTGGGGTAGAGTGGAGAGTAGTAAAGTTGGGTGTAAAACTTGGTCCACACTAATATTAGTGTGGACCAAGTCCACACAAGTCCTTCTCTAAAATGCTTATGCTTGTGTAGGCCGAAACATAACATGCGGTGTTAGATAAAGGGTTCGAGAAAAACCTATCATGTGAGGTCTCGAGCATAGTAGTATTCAAAGGAGTAAGGACTCCCACCAAAGTTAGGTATTAGGATTGTAATTCTCACTAACCAGACTCTTACACGTATCAGTAGTCATTATTTGTGCATGGTGTGCTTGCTATAGTGGCAAGTTATTAGTATTAATCAAACTTGTTAAAAAGCATTTAGGTTACCAAGTGTTTATTAGCAGTAATGAACCTTCGAAAGTATTAAGAATTGTAATTTAATGGCATAACAAATAAAATAATAATGATTATTAACCGTCTTAGTTTGTGTTTTGATTATTATATCATAACGATAATATATTGTCATACTCCTATTATAAGTTTTTCCAGGAAATTATTCTCGGATTTATCGCTAATATGATTTAAATGATTGTAATCCGTATTATGGATAACAATATTTTGCAGGAAGCCTAAAATATAGCTCATGTTTCAATCCTTTATTTACTATATCGAGGACTTAGCTGCATTTTATTTTACTTGATGACTTTCATGATTCATCATCATAATCATCATCATCATACCCAATGTATCCTGCTCATGAGAACTATGATCAGGGTTTGGGGAGGGAAGGAAGGCGACAACTCATACCTATAAAAGAGGTTGCGGCCAAAAAGTCCCTTGACTCGAGAAAGATCCACAGATGAATCCCTAAAAAAAACAACTGTAGTAAAAAACACAAAAAAAACTAGGTAAAAACGAATAGAAGACTGCTATATAAAAAGGCACAGGCAAAAAAAAGAACACCAATTGGTTAGCAAAAGAGTATCAATAGTCTAAGACATAGATAAGGCACCTCCAACTACCTTCTTACCAAGTTAGGTCCTCAAAGAGGTGAAGGTCATGCAAGTCATTCTTTATCGTTCCTCACACCTTCTCCTAGGTCTTCCTAAATTTCTCATACCCTTCACTGTGATGCTTTCGATGCTTTTCACAGGGGCGTCAAAAGTCTTTCTTTGCTTATGCCCAAACTATCAAAATCTACTTTCACAAATCTTTCCAACAATAGGGGAAATCTCTAGTTTCTATATAAACTTCGAGTTCCTAATCCTATCCATCATGTGTTACCGCACATCCAACTTATCATATGAATTACTGTAAATTCTATCTTATGTTTAAAAGTCTTTTTTACGAGCCAACATTCGGCCCTATACAATTATGCTTCTATTATGTATTGTGAAAACATTATATATTATTCTCTCAATTGTAATAATTTAAAATTTAGCTAATAATTTAAAAGGTTTTAAATTTTAAAGGATCATCGCCACATGTAATATATTAAAGGTAAATTTATATAACACTTTAATGAAATTGGCAAAATATATAAAATTACCTTCATACATACATACATACATATATACATACATACATTTTCATACAACCTAAATGAGTGAAAACACTTTTGTAAAAAGATATTAATAGTTCAAAAGGCAAAGAAAAACAGAAAATATCGCAAATTCGAGTCAATGTTCATTCAACCTAAATGAGTGAAAACACTAATTCAATATTTGATATCTTTAATTATAAATAATAAAAAGTTAAATAATTTTATATTAATAATCTTTGTAATGAGACAAATCAAATAAAATCTTATTTGACTATATATTAAACTATAATAAAAATAAATCACAAATTAAAAGTGATAAATGAATAAATAGTTTTGACAATTCGAAAGAATATAAAAAACATATCTTCCAAATTAAAGCTTTTTAACATCTATAATTTTTTTACTTCCAGCTTTCAAATCCAAAAACATTAAATAAAAGGTGATATCTGATTTTATACAAAATTAGCTCACATTTATAATTTGTTAGGAGAATTGAGAAGTTACGTTCAAATGTGGCTAAAAAAAGTAATTGACCCAATAATCAATTAGAAAATAATGAAAATAGCATGACGATAAATAGTTTTGACAATTCGAAAGAATATAAAATACATCTCTTTCAAATTAAAGCTTTTTTAACATCTATACTTTTTTTACTTCCAACTTTCAAATCCAAAATAAATAAATAAAAGGTGATATCTGATTTTATACAAAATTAGCTCACATTTATAATTTGTTAGCAGAATTGAGAAGTTACGTTCAAATGTGGCTAAAAAAAGTAATTGACCCAATAATCAATTAGAAAATAAATTTTACTATCTTGGTGAATAATAAGAAATTAATCGTTTAGACTTAAATATTTATAATTTTTGACAACAAATTATGTGATAAATCAAAGCACAACCTTTGCTCACACAAATTATGTGATAAATATTTAGGAATATCTATATAAAATTAAAGATTTGGTTAATATAGGTATCTTCATTAAAAACATCAAGCCTAAAAATATCAAAATAAACCAAACAATTAAAATATTCGACATGTAGCCCTTGACCAAATATGGTTATCAATATTCTATTGCAAAAAATGTACCTACAATTACGTGTGATACAATTTTTTCCTTCATTAAAATCATTTTCTTAATTATTTTTTTGAGATAAAATCATTTATATTATTCAACTTGCGATTACTATTCTTTCTGATTTACCTATATTAATATGTAATATATAATTTTAAAACAAAGTTGACCAAAAAAAATTATTCTAATGTTGTGATAATTTAACGCACGAGATATATTCTCTATGACTGTAGATATGTTTGACCAATCATTATACCTTTATATGTATTATTCTATTGCCAAAATTATTTAGTACTCCCTCCGTTCCTTTATGTTCTTCCACCTTACTATAACGGGTAGTTTCAAAAGTTCTTCCACTTTAGAATACTTTCTATTTTTGGAAAGTTTTCAATTCACTTTTACCCCTTAAAACCCCACTTTTCTTACTTCACACTACTATTTAATTTTTTTCTCTCTCATACTTTGAATACAATCATTACTTCACTATATAATTAAAATAATACCCACTACTACCAAAGATTCTATTTTTTTTAATCTTTGTGAAAAACCCAAATAGGAAGATCAAATAGGAATGAAGGGAGTATTATTATTCTATTGCCATATTTAATTAGTAATATTCTATTTCTAATAATTTGCAATATTATTATATTGCCAGATTAATTCTATTGCCAAATATAAAAGGTGGCAATAGATTAATTAAGGAGATTTATATCTTTACACGAATTGGAATAATATATGTGATTTATATCTTGAGAAGGATTGACAATAACAATCGTGATATTGTTTCCTAATACTAAAATCTAAAATTTTATTTTCCTGATAGGAAAATAATAAACAAGATATAAAATTAGAATTCAATCATTTGATTATTACCTAATATAAATTTAAAATTTTTATCTATATGTATTAATACATGATCAATCATATATAGTTGTTTCATGGGTCAAAATTAAGGAAAAATTAAAGATTTTAATATGTGATGATCATGATAATATTTATACTTTAACGTACAATGTTGTATACAAAAAAGTGGTTCAATATTTATAGTTGATAAAAGTTGTTATAAATGTATCTATTTCACTAGGTTTATATATAGTTTAATTTATTTTCCGTCGTAATGTGTATTATGGTATACAAACCTATATTTTAAATTGCGTATCAATATAAATATTATTTTTTTTATTCATCTGTTTTTGATATTTTTTATTTATTTACGTAAAAATATATGTTAAATATGATAAAATATTAAATAACCCGTATTTAGCACGGGCAATCACCTAGTTAAAACTAATTTGGAACGGCACAAGTATTTCCTACTAATTTACTAGCCATCATATCATTCTTGATATTTACCCCCTTTTTTCACCTTCTATCCCATCTTTTTTTTCCGTTCAAAAGTGCGATAGGATATGTATTTTTCGCCGTACGTACTTAGCTTATTACATAATTAAATAACAAAATAAGTCCAACAATTAAAGTCCTCTATCTTTGTAATTAGTTTTCTTATATCACTTTCCATGCCACCTAAATCATCAAACCATACTACTTTACTCCATTTTCCTTCCACCGTCCACCCTTTAATAAATTCATGACATGCGCCCCTTTATTATTGATCTTCTCCTATATCAACCATTTTTCCTATAAAAAATTACGATGACACATACTCCATTTTTTACTAAATCCTAAATGGCAACCGAGCTAATGTTGGAATTTAGAGTATATAGTGGTTATCGAAAAGGTTAATTAATTATATTAAATAAATAAATTTAATTAAATTAATTAAGATATCCCAAAGTATGCTTTTTAAAGAAAAGGAAAAAAAGGAACAGAAGAGAGTGCGCAGCTCGCGGCCTCGTGCGCAGCACACGAAGTGAGGCAGAGCCTCGTGCGCGGCTCGCGGGGTACTGGGCGGCTCGCAGAGGACCTGCTGCGTGCGGGTTCTTCGTGCAACTTCATTTGTTTCGTTTTGTTGGTTAATTTATAACCACCAATGGTTATTATGGTTATTCTTAGCCATGTTCTTTGGGATGTAAGGGTTGAGTGAAAAGCGACTTTGGTTCGTGAATCGACCTCGTGTTTCATGAAGTGATATGTTGCTTCATGAACCGGTGTGAGCTATTCTATAAATATAGAAGGCTTGTGTGTTATTTTACACATGCAATTTCTGATTTCTTTTCTTCTCTAGCATTTTACATCGAGGACTTGCAATCCTCGTTTGTAATTTTCTTATCTTCTTCCACTTAAGTTTCTCTTACATCATTCTAATTTCCGTGTGCTCGGAAGTTAGTGTAATTCTTTATATCTCAGAACATATTTCCGGTTTGTTCCCAAGTACCGTAGTAGGGAGGAAATGATGTTTTAGGAAAGAGCATCTCGCCTAGAACTTATATCAAGATCCAAAAAAATCTTCTTGTTACTATGATCGATATATGGTGATTCCCGATGATCAAGATTGCATTTGGTGTATGTTAAGCAAAGGTTTGAACTTGTCATATGTAATTTGGTTTTCTACTACAAACTTGTAACTTTATTTTATTGTTTATTTATAAAATTAAAGTCAAATTTCCAACAATCTAAAACATCATCTTATAAAGTAAAGTATGGCAAGTCTCAATGTTTACCACAAACTTTGTCATAATCGGCAAATTTGTTGGGAAAGTTTTGAAGTTTGCTTATATGAAAGTTACACCATGATCGGGTGATGAGATAATCGTAGAGATTTTTGAAAGGGTGCATTGGTTCGATAAAAGAATGTGTTGGTTTGTTAAAGAGACGCGTTGGTTCATAAAAGAATGTGGTGGTTCGACAAAGGGATACGTTAGTTCATGAAAGGACACGTTGGTTCATGAAGAGTTGTGGGGTTTCTTGTACTCTTGATCAAGTTATGTAAGATAGATGGACATAATTACATGATAGAGATGATATTTCTCAAGTATGTAAGTTCTCTATGATAATTTCATATGTTTATTATTTTTCTAATGATAGAAAAGTACAATATGTTACATGTAGGGATGGGCAAGGGTCCAAGACCCTATTCGGACCCTGTTGGACCCTACCCTTTTTTAAGGGTAAGGGTCTATTTTTTTTGGACCCTAAGGGTTCGGGTCTAAAAAATATTATAAGGGTCTGGATCCAGGTAGAACCGGATTGGACGCTTGGACCCTTTTTATTTTTTTATTTTTGTCTTGGAGAGCATTTTAGGGTTTTATACTAACTTTACAAAGAATGGTGTGCCTCTTACTCTCATCTCTCTCCTCGTAATTTTTCTCCCTTTCTCTAAGAATTCTAGGGTTTAATTAATTACACTCAAATGTAAGTAACGTCCTGCTGCTTGACATCATCAATTGGATCTCATCACTCGTCTTTAGATTAAGCGGTTCAGAATTAGATCTTGTCTTCTTAAGCATATGCACTTGAGTAAGATGTTCATCTTTTGACTTGATTTCTGGATCTAATTGGATTTGTTCTTTGATGCTCTTACTTTTCATTTTCGTCACTTGTACTAATTCCGCTTTCGTTTTCGATACATTTGGGATCTTTTCAATTGTTTTTCGTTTGATCTGCTATATTTAATAACACTTTATTTTCAATTTTTTAATGAATAATAAGTATTGTAACTCCTAATATTTTGGACCATCTTTCCAAGTTTAATTAATCATTTGATCTTTTCAATTTTATATTTTGGGATCTACTAATATTAGGATTTAAATTCCATTATTCGTTATCGACATTGGAAATATAAAACTTCGTTGATGTCAATGCTGCTGATTTTGGAGTATTGGTTGAAATCGTTTTGGCTTGCTATATAATCCATTATTTCATTGAAATTATTATTGCTTTAGAGGTAATTTTTGCCTTTGAAGGAAAAATATGTTCTTAAATTTGTTTTTAAGTTTCGTGCTGAAATTATTATTGCTTTAAAAAGTTTCAACTAATGATCTATGGATTTTAGGAACCTAGACCCTAAGAGTCTAATAAGGGTTCAGATTAGGGTCCATATTAGGGTCTATTTTTTAGACCTTTTAATCTCACTCAAAAAATAAACTTTTTAGGGTATGGTTCTAGACCCTAAGGTTCCGGACTCAAAAAATAGACCCTTAGGATCTGGGTCTGGGTCTAACTCTTTGGACCCTTAATATCAGGGTCCGGGTCTGGACCCTACCCTAAAATTAGGGTCCGGGTAGGGTCCAGACCCGACCCATACCCTTAAATGTCCATCCCTAATTACATGTTTAAGCAAGTTCTTATATCCATGGAATTTGGTAAAGTAAGTGATCATGGTTATTTGGTCATGGTTATCATTTGGTGTAAATGATGATACTCCATTTTATTTATCAAAGAAATTTGATGGTTGGAAGTCTAAGTAACTTACCATGTTTTTTATGATGATTAAAATTATCATCAAAGATGGATAATGTTTGCTATCTTTTGTGTTTACAAGTTTTGTTTTGTGCATGATAAGATGATAAAATATTTCATGGTCATGTTTTGACATGATTATCTTATATTTTATATGTATCATGTCTTGTTTTATTATAACAAGATGATAAGTTTTATTATCAACTTGGATAAAATTGCTTTAATAGTTCATTAAAGGTAATATGTTAAGTTTTGGGTCTTTGCATGTTTGGTATGACAAAATAAATTTTGTCATATAAGTTAAACATTATGTGTTTGTTATATGTTTGGTTATCTTTTGACCAAATTCAATAATGTTTTTGTTATTGATGTATGTTTCACCTTTTGAGTGAATTGATTTAAAAGGTTGCATGATCCATGTTTAGTTAACAATAAAGTTAATTAAAATATAAAGTATATTATTGCAATATATGTTGTTCTAACAAAAGTTTATGTTGCATTATTTTGTTTCATGTATGTGTAGAATTATTTCTATGTGATTGTGCATGATTCAAGTTAATATTTATGATATATTCTTTGATTGCATTGGTTATTACCAATGTTGTTTAAATTTGGACATATAATTTTTATATGGGGTTGTCATATGTATACTTTTGCCTAAGGTTATATTAATTTATTAATATTGGAATAGGGTGTAAAGTTTATGACATGTATAAATTTAAAGGTTTATCATCTAGGATTCATTGAAAGTAAATTTTAATGTAAAGGTGATGTTAAACAAGAATTTGAAAATCTAATAATGTTTTAAATAAAAGTTGAAAGTAGTCGACTTCATTTTAAACTCGAAATTTTATTTATTAAAGTCTTTTATTATAGAGGTTAAGTTCCAGAATGTTAAATAAATAAAAGGAGTTTAATGGTTATATAAGTGATTTTATATATCAAATAAATGATAAAGACATCTTTGTCTTGTTTTATTTTGACATATATGATGGTTTAATCTTATATAGTATAAATATTGATTTGCTAAGTAAAGCAAGATATGAATTATCTTATTACTACATTGATTAATGTATTAATTGAAATTCATATGATACTCTTAATCTAGAGTATATGTCAACACTTTAAGTTTTATTATGGTAATTAAAATTCCATAATATGTTATTATTTTGATTCTCAAGATGTGCATTATGTCCATGAGTATATGTAAAGTTTTATACTAATATTTATATTGGAGAAAAGTACTAAATTAGTTTTATTCCGGGTAATGGGTATGTTAAGATATCTTATTTTATCGGATAACGCTTAAATATATTTGGTGTGGCAATAAAGAAGGATTTAACTATTTAAGTTAAAGTTGATATTAATTATTTTACTTGGTATAACGTATTTGTTTTATAGAAAAATCTGAATCATTTTGGTACAAAGGATATTTATTTTGAATTTCCTCAAAGTTCAAAATAAGGATGCATCTATATAGATTATGTTATTTATAACATCTACTATGAGTTCTATTTATTAGAACAAGGGATATTATATTTCAATGATATTTGATTATAATACAAAGTGATGCAATTTTGGTTTGAAAATTTATTTTCAATGATAGATAGGTTTGAATACCTATAAATTAGTACAAATGGTTATGACATTTTGATCCTTTAAGAATGTTTTGCTAATCTTTTGATAAAACTTGTATTTCTAAATGAGAAAAATATAAGTTTGTTTTATTAATGAAAAGTTTTAACGAAGTTTGTTTTGTTAAAGTTTTCAAAATAAAAGGTTTTTAATATCGTATTCATATTACTAATATGAAAGTTTACCCATGAATATTTATTTTGATACTCAAGTATCATATAAGTTTAAGCTTTCTAAAAGAAAGTAAGTAATGATGTGTTCATCATGGGAATAATGTTTGAAGTTTAGTAACTTAATCTCCAAATAAGTATAATAATATGTTATAGATAGATTTTCATATTATATATGAAGATAGTTGAGCATGTAATAATGTTCAAGATGTATTAAGTGGTGTTATACTTAATATGATAATTTATTATTGAATTTATTTCAATAAGTTTACCGAAAATACAATGGTTAAATAATTGTTTATATTTTCATATGGTATGTTATATCATATACTTTTATAAATTATGATATATTTATTTTGGAATTGTATAAGTAAAGCTGACATAGTAATATGTCATATTCCTTCTATAAAGGAAATGTGGGAGGTAAATGTTAAATGAATTTTTAACATAAAAGTTCAAGGACTAAGAAATTAAGTATTTTATTATACTTAACATAAAGTCCAAGATTACCCTCATGCTTTCCAGTTGAAATTATTTTCGAGATATTTGGAATGATCTTTAAATTGGATGTAATTTTGATTTATACAAGATTCAAATTGGTTTATAATTGGAAGTAAAGTTTTACTTACAACTTAAAGTTCCTTTATAAGGAAATTATTTGAATAGTTCAAAATTTTTATGTTGTACCATGGATTTGATTAATATTATAGTGGAAGTTCTTCAAGTTTGAAGAGGTACTCAAGTATGAGTTTGATCTTTTAGTGAAATGGTCATTCTCTATGTTGATCAAAATATGTGTTTGTGGGGGAGGTATACCATGTTTTGATCAACCAAGAACAAACAAAAATTTTTAACGTATTCCACTATGATATTAATGTTATTTGTCAAGATTTAGACAAATATGTAAACGGTATTGTTTAAAAATACTCATCTTTGTGATGTTTAAAGCCAAAGTTATGCACAAAAACAATCTAGTGTGATTGACAAGTGGCTTGTATAAAGTATTGATAGTCGAGTGTAACTTTGATAATGCTATGACATCTAATTGAGGCAAAGCTGAAAATTAGGACTTATCAAAGAAGGGATCACAATTCTTGACTATGTGAACAAAGTTCAAAGTTAGACGAAGTATTCTTACAAAGTTTAAGAATTTCATGGTTAAATGAAATTGGTACATGCCATTCTTCAACACCATGAGTGAAACCCAATTCGACGCTAGAAGAAACATCTATTCTTGAATTCAATGTGGATTGATCGCTCATTAGATGTTGGGAAGCAACATTTAAGTGATCCTAAGTTGCTTTATTCGTGATGTTGACAAACGAGGTAGTAGTAGTCCCTCGAAGTCTCCATTTTCTAGAGTTATGAAGATCTCTAGATTGAGTGCTTTATTCACGAAAGCATGATAAACCAGGAGAATCTACCTATATAACTTCGGGGTTTGGCCGCCTCAACGAAATCAAGGGGCATACTTATTATTTCAAAGAACTTATGAATAGATATGGACACATGGCTTTAACGTGTCAAGGATGTAAGATTAATGAATCATTTTGTGTGTACTACTCCTTCAATTGGTTGGATATATCTGCTTAAATCAATCCAGAAGGACATTAGGGGATATGATCAATTGTAAAGATGCGTGCTACTAGGTGTCAATTCAATCCGGAAGGACATTGGCATTGATGCATGAAATGGGTTGGAGATTATGGATTGGGAAAGAAGAAAAGGATTATACACTCTAAATGGGGGAGGATTGTTGGAATTTAGAGTGTATAGTGGTTATCGGAAAGGTTAATTAATTATATTAAATAAATAAATTTAATTAAATTAATTAAGATATCCCAAAGTATGCTTTTTAAAGAAAAGGAAAAAACGGAACAGAAGAGAGTGCGCAGCTCGCGGCCTCGTGTGCAGCACGCGAAGTGAGCCAGAGCCTCGTGCGCGGCTCGCGGGGTACTGGGCGGCTCACGGAGGACCTGCTGCGTGCGGGTTCTTTGTGCAACTTCATTTGTTTCGTTTTGTTGGTTAATTTATAACCACCAATGGTTATTATGGTTATTCTTAGCCATGTTCTTTGGGATGTAAGGGTTGAGTGAAAAGCGACATTGGTTCGTGAATCGACCTCGTGTTTCATGAAGTGATATGTTGCTTCATGAACCGGTGTGAGCTATTCTATAAATATAGAAGGCTTGTGTGTTATTTTACACATGCAATTTCTGATTTATTTTCTTCTCTAGCATTTTACATTGAGGACTTGCAATCCTCGTTTGTAATTTTCTTATCTTCTTCCACTTAAGTTTCTCTTACATCATTCTAATTTCCGTGTGCTCGGAAGTTAGTGTAATTCTTTGTATCTCAGAACATATTTCCGGTTTGTTTCCAAGTACTATAGTAGGGAGGAAATGATGTTTTAGAAAAAGCATCTCGCCTAGAATTTATATCAAGATCCAACAAAATCTTCTTGTTACTATGATCGATATATGGTGATTCCCGGTGATCAAGATAGCATTTGGTGTATGTTAAGCAAAGGTTTGAACTTGTCATATGTAATTTGGTTTTCTACTACAAACTTGTAACTTTATTTTATTGTTTATCTATAAAATTAAAGTGACATTTCCAACAGCTAACACCATGCTAAAGTATAATTCAACTAAATGTATTTACTCCATTTTCTATTTTAGTTTGTTTTAAGGAATTTGTGTTATTTTTTTGATATAATGCCACCATTTTTATTAGTTTTATATTTTCTCTCTTCTTTTTAAATATTTTATGATTTTAATTCAACATTTATCATTTCTTAATCTCTGTGTTAAAAGTAAATTAGACTAATAATGTTACAACAAAACAAATAAGTATTCTCTATCACTCTTTGATAACATATTTATCATTCAAGCGAGGTTGTTTGCACTACAAAAAAACACAGAGCTTGACAAAGCGACGAAAAAAAAGAGTTGAAAATTTCCGACGCTTATTTCCGTCCATAAATCAGTTTTTTCGACGCTTCTAACTGTGGAAAATAATATTTAAATCGTAGAAAATACTAAATATTTTCGACGTTTTATAGCGTGGAAAATACTAAATGTTTTAGACGGTTTAAGCGTCGAAAAATGCTTAATATTTTAAACGATTTTATACGTCAAAAGGAAAACAAACCCATAATTATTTATCATCACCCCAATATATATTAGCCGTTTAATATACTATATAAAATTCATCAAACATACATAATTACCAACAAATATCATCACCCCAATATATATTATAGTCGGATCAAGATTCTATCTAAAATCGTTGATAGGGTAGAACCAAAATCGATAGAATTGGATAGTAGGATCATATGATCCTACAATATGCATAATTATGCATTGGATAACTGATTATATATTGTCAATCATGTTTGTTCTTTTTCTTAGTTTTAAGGTGTAAATGAAAAACTTATTTGACTTAATTTATTAAGTTTGAAAAATAAAATTAAAGAACTTGAATTTTACAGTTGTATTGATAGAATTAAATATAGATGCGTGAATTTATACATAAATCTAGATTGTGCTATGATCCTACCCCTGATTTCTTGAGCTAAGTAGGATCGCACGATTATGCAACATTAAGATTTTACCTATGATCTGGATCAATCACCTATTTTCAATTGTATGATCATAAAATCGTAGATTAAAATTGAAATTTTGATAACCATGCATTCAAGTAATGGTTACTCTTCCATTCATCCATAAACATATATATCATCACTTTATAGTCCATCTTCTATGACCCTATTTTTTTACTTTTAAAGAGGTATGATAGAGTGGCTATTTTTGGCTATATTATTTCATAACGTTACGTATCTGCTATGCTACCGCAGACCGCACTAACAACTGAATAACACCAACAATAAAAGGATAATTTTGTGGGTAAAATTATAAGTTGCGCTAGCTAGGATTTTGACTCTCGGTATATCTAGTCAATGGTTTGGACAATTGATTTAAAATTTTAATTAATATTTTATTTTGTTAGCATTTAGTATCAAAAAATGATTGATAAATTATTTTATGCACATGTTGAGTTGAATAGTGTTGGTACGAGAAAATATAAAAATTTGTATATATATATATATATATTTTTCTAATTGACAGTGCACTAGCAAAGTAATTCATCTTTACTATAATACTATATACTAAAAGCGTTATATGTTCTGTAACTATTGCGATATATTAGGCACAATTAAGAGCTTTCTTAGGGATATATGTTTGATTGAGAATATTTGAGATTATTCCATATATTTAGATGGATATTTTAGGTAGTTTCCTCTTATTGGAAAACCTTGTCTTGTAATATATACCTTCAATGTTTCATGGAATAAGACACAACAAAGCTTTCTCTGTTTCATACTTTGTCATGGTATCAGACCTTCTTTATCATTATTAAAAAAAATAAAAAAAAAATCATCATGGTTGAAGGAGAAACACCTCTTCCACCGCCAAAAATTGAAATCAATTCACCATTTTTTCTTGGAGCTAATGATAGGCCCAGTGACTTTATTACACCGGTGCGTCTCAAATTCGATAATTTTGATACATGGGCTCATGCCGTATATGTGGCTCTTTCGTCACGTAGAAAGTTCGGGTTCGTCGATGGTACTATTAAAAGTTTTGTACCGCCTGCAACAAAGGACGATTGGGTCGTGATACAGTGTATGCTTGTTTCATGGCTAATGAATACGATCGATCCGAAGGTAAAATCTTTGCTTTCTAATTATGATAATGCTAAGCAATTATTAGGGCTGAGCAAAAGTATCTGACGATCCGAATATCCGACAATTCGATTCGATATCCGATCCGTTTTTTAGGATATTCGATCCGAAAGGTAAATGCGGATCGGATATTCGATCCGAAAAAATCGGATATCGGATACTAAACGGATATCAGATTTCAAAGTTTCGAATATCCGAATATCCGATCAAATGTCGGGTATCGGATATCGGATAGTCTGATATCCGAGTTATATACCCGAGAATTGCGGATATCCGAAAATTTTAACATGGTTGGATATCCGAAAATTAATTTTTTTAAGAAAAAATAATATAATACTATGTGTTAGGAGTATGTCGACATTTTAAAGGTTAGGGATTAGGGTTTTCACTTTTACTCTTGCTTTCTCAATCCTTCACTCTTCCTCACTCACGGCGCTTCCTCAGTCCTCACTCTTCCTCCCTCACTCTTGCTCACCGGCCACCGTCAGACGTCAGTCCGTCACTCTCAGGTAAGTCTCCGGTAAGTCTCCTCTCTATTTCCCCTCTTTCTTCTACTTTTCGCAAATCCATTGCTTTTTCATGGCTGCTTTTCGCCATTGAAGAACATGAACATACCCTAATTAACTTCAGTTGCTTAAAAATGGCAGATTCTCTCATCAATTTCTCGGTTATCCTCTTGATTTTATGAAGGTATTTTACTTACTTACAATCTTATTAGTTTGTATGTGAATTGAACTTTGATTTACTTACAATTGCAAAATATAATCAACAAACTTGATTGCTCTGAAGTAGAACATATAATGAATTTGCTTAATTGGTTGTTGACCTTTAGTAATAATCTCCTGCTTTCTGATAATGACAATCGATAACCGACATTTTGAGAGAAATGGCTAGTAACTAAAAGGTGTCAGTTGCATTCAGTTCATTTTTGAGTGGTTTGCTCTTTGATTGTTGACCTTCTGTTAGAAGGGGTACTTTGTTCAGAGGATGATACGATGCATATAACCTTACAAAAGAGGGATAAAGGCTAAACTTTGATTTATCATAGGTATGGATGGTGTTTTGATTACTAGTATAATCTTATATACCATTATGGATGATTTAATGATTATAATCTTATAGTATAATCTTACATATTGAATGGTGTTTTTATTTATGCCAATTTAAACCACTTTATACCATTATGTTTTGATTACATATTGAATGGTGTTTTTATTTATGCCAATCTTATATTTCATTAATTTATGAATGGTGTTTTCATAGGTATGGATGATTATAATGTTCATGGAATCCCTCCTTCTAGTGAAAGTTCATACCCCACAACAACAACAAGTTCACGCCCTACAAACCAGGAGAATGATGGACCACCGGGCTTTAATGACTTTGAGATAGTATCTACTAACAAACAAGATGCAGCTCGACTTCAGACTCCTATTTCAACTGAACAACATTCAACCAAGAGGCCTTCCATAGATATTGAAGTGGAGTCAGATTCTGTTCATACTCAAAAGAAAACCAAAGGTAATAAAAATCGTTCTTGGCTTTGGGATCATTTTAGTAAGATACTTAAAAATGGAGAAAAAAGAGCTGAGTGTAGTTATTGTAAAATTGATGTGTGTGGTGACTCTAAGAGTGGAACCACTGTTATGAAAAATCACTTGTTAAGATGTAAGGAATACCCGCCAAACATTGATAAGAAACAAAGACTTCTTTCATTTCAAAGTGAGCAGACTCAGTTACATTTTAATGAGGGTCAATGTGAAACAGATATAAAAAAAGGAAAACTTGAGTTTTGGAAGTTCAAGCAAGATGATTCAAGAAAAGCTTTTGCAAAAATGATTATCATGGATGAGATGCCTTTTAGGTTTGCAGAGCGTGAAGGATTTCGTCTTTTTATGTCGGTTTCACAACCCCATTTCATTATTCCCTCTCGATTCACAGTTGCTGGGGATTGTTATCAATTGTTTCTTGATGAACAAAAAAAGTTAAGAAATTTCTTTAGTAAGTGTTCGTCACGAATTGCCAATTATGGGATGACTTGCATGAAATATTTTTTGTAGTAAATGGTCCTCGTATTCAACATTTGAAAGCACAAATTAATAATTGTGAGCAAACAAAAAATATGTCTGTTGCTCTATATTTTGGTAAATTGAAAGTTTTGTGGGATGATCTTGCTAAGCTTGAACCTTTAATTACTTGTAAATGTGGAAACTACACTTGTAATGTTGGTCGTCAACATGAGAAGCGACGTGAGGGTGATAGATTACAACAATTCTTGCTTGGTCTTTGCTCTGAATATTATGCTCAAACAAGGTCCAATATTCTGTCTCAAGACCCTCTACCTACTTTGAATAAAGCCTATCAACAAGTGACTTAAGATGAACTTGTGAAAGGGCTTGATCGCGAGAAGGCGGCACCACCACAAGTGGTTACACTACAACAAAATTAGACTTTTGCGACATTGGATTTAGTGGCATTAAAAAAAATGCCATTGATTCGTATTTTTAGTGTAGTAATTATTGATTTTTGTTTTAAGTTCCACCATAAAGTGATTTAGCGACACTTAATTTGGTCTTTAGTGGCATATGTAATTGTCACTATAGTCTATAGTGACATTTGTGAGAAATGTCACTAGATCCTATGTCGCTAAAAGCTTTAGTGTGACTTTTAAATATGCTACTAAAGGATCTAATAAATGTCATTAAAACCTTTATATACACTATAAGAAATTTGAAATAGCGACATTTAAATTAAATGTCACTAAATATATCCCACTATAAGCAAATTATGTTGTAGTGTTAGTTTTACTGTTCGTACTGGGATAGGTAGAGGGTGTGGATCATCAGACAAACCAGTATGTAACCATTGCATGAAACCAGGCCATGAAACCAGTATGTAGTGTTATTTTCTTTTGGTGTGTAGTCATTGCAAAAAGAATGGGCATGATGTAAGCCGCTGCTATGAACGTGTTGGCTATCCCGAGTGTTGGTTTGAAGGCAAGAAGGGATCCATAGTTGGGCGTGGCCGTGGTGGAGCACGCGCGAATGCTGTCTTGACCAACAGTGCACCAGAGGATTCAATGGGTTCGTATGCTGCAGCAGCCGCCACTTCGTCAATAGCCAGCACTTCACCTGCTACTTCTGGACAGATCTTCACACCAGAACAATGGAGGGCTCTCTCTAATTTCCTTGGTAATGCAAAAATTTCCGATAATCGTCTCAATAGTAAGTTTGATACTACCTCGTGGATTATTGATACGGGAGCAACACATCATGTTACAGGCAATAAGTCTTTGTTATTTGATGCTCATGACTTTGAATGTCCAGTAGGTTTACCAAATTGTGAAAATGTGATTGCTACTTTAGAGGGCTCCGTTTATTTATCCGACAAAATCATTCTAACTAGTGTGCTTTTTGTCCCAAATCTGCTTTGTAATTTCATTTATGTGTCACAACTAAATGATCAATTGACTACTGTTGTCCACTTTAACTCTTATGTGTGCTATACAGGACCACTTGAAGGAGCTGATTGGAACGGGAGTTAGAAAGGATGGATTGTATTATTTTAGCAAACCCGACTTGGTGCAACGTGTGTCAGCAATTGGGTCAACATCAAGTTTGGAGTTATGGCATAGGAGAATGGGACATCCCTCCGAAAAAGTGGTTAAGTTACTTCCTCATATTAGTATTAAAGATTATTTAGACAAAGCATGTGAAATATGTATGCGTGCTAAACATCATAGAGATAATTTTTCGTTAAGTGACACTAAGACTTCTAGAATTTTTGAGAAAATACATTGTGATTTGTGGGGTCCATATCGACATGTTTCATCATGTAGAGCTCGTTATTTCTTTACCATTGTAGACGATTTTTCTCGAGCAATTTGGATTTATTTGTTGATTGATAAAACAAAAGTTTTTCAGAGGTTTATGTCTTTTGTTGCAATGATTGATAGACAATTCTCTCAAACTATTAAAATTGTCCAAAGTGACAATGGCACCGAACTTAACTGCTTGTTTGATTATTTTGCGGATACCGGTATCTTGTTTCAATCTTCTTGTGTGGGAACTCCGCAACAAAATGGAAAGGTTGAACGAAAACACCAGCATATTTTGAATGTAAGTAGAGCTTTACGGTTTCAGGCTCGGTTACCTGTTTACTTTTGGGGAGAATGTGTTTTAGCTGCCACTCATTTGATAAATAGAACTCCTACTCCTCTGTTGCAAAATAAAACACCTTTTGAAATTATTTTTAATAAACCCCCCTCATTTGATGCTATTCGTACCTTTGGTTGCTTATGTTTTGCCCATAATCAAAAGACGAAGGGGGATAAGTTCGCTAGTCGGAGTCGTAAGTGTGTGTTTTTAGGTTATCCTTTTAGAAAAAACGAGTGGAAGTTGTTTGATCTTGATACGAAAGAATTTTTTGATTCTTGCGATGTTAAGTTTGTAGAAGATGTTTTCCCATATAATTGTCCGGGGGAAGTTGACATTTTACCTCATACGAATGCGACTTGTGATGAAATTCATCCCGATTTTGTCGATTTTGCTTGTGAGGAAGATGAGGTCTTGCACGCACATTCCAACCCAGCACCTTCTAGACAAGTAGGCTCCATGCAACAAGAGCACACTGTTTCGCCTGCCGACAATGATGTTCCTATTGGGCTGGAACACCAACACACCCAACAACAATCTAATCAAGCTTCATCCCCTATCATTTCTATCTCTACTGACCCGCTGGAACAACAACAGAATGTTCCTAATCCATTAGCCCCACAACACTTCGATAACATGGGACGTGGTCATCGAAATAAAATTCCATCTGTTTTACTTCGGGATTTTGTGACACACACAGTCGGTTCTAGCAGTCCATCTCTCTCTATTCCGTCTTCTAATTGCTCCTCAAGTACCCCTTATCCTTTAACACATTATATAAATTGTGACAACTTTTCTGTGAATTATCGACATTTTCTTGCTGCTGTTGTTAAAAGTGAAGATCCGAAAACATTCAAAGAAGCCATGAAAATTAATGGTTAGAGAAAGTCAGTGAAGGAAGAAATTCAAGCCTTAGAAGATAATGGCACGTGGACTTTAGAGCACCTTCCTCCACATAAATGTGCACTTGGCAGTCAATGGGTTTATAAGACAAAACTTTTGTCTAATGGTGCAGTTAAGCGTCTAAAATCTCGATTAGTTGTGTTGGGCAATCATCAACATGTCGGCATTGATTATACAGAAACTTTTTGCTTCGGTTGCTAAAATGACCACTGTACGCACATTTCTTGCTATTGCGGCTTCCAAAAATTGGGAACTTCATCAAATGGATGTTCACAATGCCTTTTTGCACGGTGACCTTGGTGAAGAAGTCTACATGAAGTTACCTCCTGGGTTTGAGAGTCCTGATCCTTCTTTAGTATGCCGATTGCGTAAGTCTTTGTATGGTTTGAAACAAGCTCCTCGGTGCTGGTTTGCAAAATTAGTCTCCACTTTAAAAGAGTATGGCTTTCTTCAATCTTATTCTGATTACTCTCTTTTCACATTTACTAATATCAATGATCAAATAAATGTATTAGGTTATGTTGATGATCTTATTGTTTCTAGGAATGATTCCGCTGCACTTGCTACTTTCAAATCTTATCTCAGTGATTGTTTTAAAATGAAAGATCTTGGTTCTTTAAAGTATTTTTTGGGTATTGAAGTAGCCCGAAGTTTTTCAGGTCTGTTTCTGTGTCAACGCAAGTATACTTTGGACATTGTTTCTGAAGCAGGCTTGTTAGGAGCCAAGCCGAGTGGTTTTCCCATTGAACAAAATCACAAGCTTGGGCTTGCTAGTGGAGAACTTCTTGTGGATCCCGAATCTTATCGTCGACTAGTCGGTCGACTCATATATCTTACTGTCACTCGTCTTGAGCATTGGGAAGCAGCTCTTAGAGTCGTGCGCTACTTGAAGGGAACATCGGGACAAGGGATTCTATTACGTGCAGATAGTGATTTGACTTTACAAGGTTGGTGTGACTCTGATTGGGCTGCATGTCCTGTCACTCATAGATCTCTTACCGGTTGGCTTGTTTTCCTTGGCCAATCTCCTATATCTTGGAAGACAAAGAAACAACACACGGTGTCTCGTTCTTCTGCAGAAACCGAATATCGCTCCATGGCAGCAATCACATGTGAATTAAACTGGCTCAAAGGTTTGTTATTGAGTTTAGGTGTGCACCATCCTAAGGCAATCAGATTATTTTGCGATAGTGAATCTGCCCTACACTTAGCCAAGAATCCTGTGTTTCATGAGCGCACAAAACACATCGAGGTAGATTGTCATTTTGTTCGCGATGCAATAATTGATAACTTGATATCTCCATCTTATGTTCCTGCAAAGTCTCAATTGGCAGATATTTTCACCAAAGCCCTTGGAAAAAGTCCATTTGATTTGTTACTCTCCAAGTTGAGCATTCAGGATCCCCATGCTCCAACTTGAGGGGGAGTATTCCGATATATTAGGCACAATTAAGAGCTTTCTTAGGGATATATCTTTGATTGAGAATATTTGAGATTATTCCATATATTTAGATGGATATTATAGGTAGTTTCCTCTTATTGGAAAACCTTGTCTTGTAATATATACCTTCAATGTTTCATGGAATAAGACACAGCAAAGCTTTCTCTGTTTCATACTTTGTCAGTAACATATGTCGCAAATACAGTTTTTAATAACATGATCACATTTTATTAACAAGCAATAAAAGTTTATTTACAATAGAAAATATTAATAAAGATGCAACAATCATAGTTGATCGAAACATGTTCATGCAATAAACTACGTTTGTTAAACTAGCTAGCATTACTCGTTTAAATTTCTTCAAGTCAAGTAAATGAAAATCAAGTCTTCTTTATCATTTTCAATTTTATTTAACGATATTAGATTATGAATTCTTAAATTGTATCACATTGTGTGCCAAGCAATAACGATATAGACTTATAATTACAATATTATCTATAATATAAAAAATGTTACAGGCTAATAATAGAGCTCGATATTATCTGCTTTTTGTTTGATAATCATGCATTTATAGCTCAATAATTAGTAAAATAAGGTAATAATTATCACTAATAACACTTTAACGTTGTAGTTAAATGCACAAGTTAATCACATAAGGTCTCAAATTCAATGCATATAAAGGCAAAATTGTCTACTTTTTTTCGTGGGCCCTATTCACAAGCCCTTCTTGTCCCGTCTTAGGGCCGGCCCTGTAAATTAGTTTTATTAATTATTCTTTTGTATTGATTTTATTTTCTAACTTATATGATTGATATTAGTGAATTGGTTTTGAGTATTATGTTGCAATTGATTAATTGACTGATATGGGGTTATTAGAATAACATATTGTTGAAACTAGATAAATAATGTTTGACGGCAAAGTATCAATGAAATACAAAAAGTACAAGTATAATTTAGATTATCATCATATATATATAGAAAAATACATAAAAAATTAAGTTGAGAAAACTAAAAATACTATTTTTTATGTATTAAAAAGTAGATAATTAATCAAGCTAAGAACTAGACTAAGTTGCTTATTAATGTTAAGCTCATTTAAAAATGTATTTTGATATGCTATTGACCCGCTTGCGACCCAATTTAATAAAATCCGGTAGTATTAAGTACACGTCGTATATTAACAACTGGACCTGCTAATATCCCGTTAAATATAGTCAAGCTCACGGCCTAATAGACGACCCGCTCCATTAACTAATTCTACTCCTGAGTATTAATGGTAGAAATGTTAATGAAAAGTTAGTGTTATTTTGGTAGGAATTTCTTGACAAATTTAATGATGATGGTTCTACTTTTTTCAAGAATCTCATTTTCTTTATAAAATCTATTTCATTGCATTACCATTTGAATGTGTAATATTATATGGATATAAAAACTTGTGAAGAAATAAACTTTTTTATAATCAAACTTTCATAACTATGGAAGTGCATGACATAATGAATATCATGAAAATTTATATAAAAATAATTCTCATTCCCACCAAGTCCATTATTAAGGTTATTTTAGGTATCCAACCGTCTAAAGCCCCAAGAATTAAGGGGCTTCAATTACTAAATGGCGTAATTTAGGTTCGGTTCTAACTTCTAAGCAATACTAATTTTTAAGATTTGTTTGTAATTTTATTGCATTTGAAGAAATTTTAGATTATAATAATATAATACATTTTCTCTTGAATTGTTTTTCCTAGGGCATGCTTGGATTGGGTGTAAATATTTAAGGGCAGAAAAATAGTCAAAATAATAAAATGAAAGCAAATAGATATGCATTTGAAGTAGTTGAAATAGTTGTGAAGAAGGTAAAATGAGAATAAAATAAAAATAATGAAGGTAAAAGAAGATGATTTCCCCTATTATGGAGTATTGGAGTTAATACATTCTCCCATCCTCCTCCAGAATAAATATTTACCCCATAAAATTGAGAATTCTCTCCACTTTTCATTACTTTGCAATTATTCTTCCACCTTTACAACAATTAAATTTCACTAATTTCTTATTTATCAACTTTATTTTCTTACTTTGACTTTTTTTACACCCTTAAATATTACATCCAATACAAGCATGTCCTTAAATTGGAAAAGTTTTTATCATTTGATATAGTGAATGACCCCATTTTGAAACACATCGTAAAAATATTTAAGGCCTTTAAAATTTTTGCTTTGCCCCTAATTCCAACCATTCAGTATCGATTATTAATCACACCCTATAACCCTTAATATATATGTCTGCTTTGTTTTTTCTTTTCTTAAAAAAATAAAAAAATAAAAAAATAAAAAAAAAAAATAAAACTCTAGTCTATAAAAGGTGCTTGACATAGTATATTGGTAGAGTGGTCCTTTTTCATCTTCATCCTCCTCTCTTCTTCTTTTAGTGTCAAAAATAACATTATTTCTCTCTCTTTATATGATTTTAAATTTTTGCGGTGACAGTAAAGTAATGTAAGTCCTGTCATGTTTTTCCACAGCTTTCTTGAACTTTCCTCCCATTCTCCGATCTTCTTCTTCTTCTTCTTCAAGGAAAGTTCAAGAAAGCTGTGGGAAACTATGGCGTCTTTAGGACTTTTATTTCCTCCCTTTTCTTTCTCTATTTTTGCAGCTCCTTCTTTCGTCTAATTGCTTTCAGGTAATTAATAATTAATCACTGATTTATACATATCTGTTCAACTAATTTAACTCAATATTTTTTGTTTTTTTATTACATTATATAATTAATACATAATTCACTATTTTTATTAAGATTTTTAATTATATATGACATAATTGAGCAGATTTAAACCTTAATTATTCACAACCGGTTCTATGTATAATATTATATGATATCCTATCATCTTTTCGTATGGATATAAAAGTGGTTATATTTGCCTTAATTTTTTTATGCTTCATTACTCCTGAACTTTATGTTTTAGGAAAAATTATTAGTATTAATTCGATCTTTATTCGTCCACCCACCGTGAATATTTCCATTTAATTATTTTTTAATAATTTAAAATTTGTCCTTAATTTGCTCACTGTACAACATTTTATTTTATAAGAATTCAACATTTTCCCTTAGTTTCTTATCAGCACACACTATTAGTATAGTGACAGCAAAATAGTGGCAAAGGTTGATTATTAAAAAATAACAAAAAGTTAAGATTATTCAAAGCAAATGACTAAAAGGCTGGATAATTAATTTCAATTTTTCCAACATTTTATTATTATTGTTAATCCAATAAAAACGTATGTTACTGCTATTTTTAAATGAAAATATGTGTTAATGATGTTAAAAAATGAGCATGATGTACTCCAATGATTTTTTTGCTTTGAATACTAACCTATTATTGTGTGTTGATCAGTTGATTTTGACTTCAATTTTCTACATAGGAGTATTAAGATTGAAAGAGTAATTAAATTCTGAGTTTAGGAATATTATTATATATTTATGGAATATTTAAAAGCTGTATGCTTTTATATTTGTACATTTTTGGGATAGTCATTTCACAGAAATTCAGGAAGATTTACCCACAAAGAGAATGAATTTACTTGTTTACTGCTAAATTTCAGAAGAATTTTCATTTACTGCACTTTTATCAATGCTTTTACTTCATCTAACATAATTTTCTTTTTGAAATTTATAATTTACTAACAGCCTCAGAGAGAAGATTCTCAACCTTTTCCAGATCAGAGATGATGATGTTAATCATAAGTCTCTACTTCTCTTTTATGTTCCTATCAGGTAATTATTTCATTTTTACTAATTAAAATAAAATGGATGATTAATTAAAAGTTAGCATTTCTTAATGCTTAATTTCCTCTCATGAGAGAGGTCTCTCATGCCCAGTTTATCAAAGCTTATTTTCTACTCTTACTTCATAGTTTTTATGGGCCAATCCAATAAGAGATGGTCTCTCAAAGAGACCGTCTCTCACAAGAATTTGTGATTTCTTTTGGGTACCTATATATATGAAGCTTATACATGTGTTGTTGGGTAATTCTTTATCATTTCTTGATTTAATCCATTAAATTAAATACTTATATTGCATTGAATTTTTCTAGAATTGATATAGTTGTTAACAAAGTTTTCTCAGTGGCTCTCATTTTACGCTATTTTTCATTGGTCTCATTATTATTTTTTAATTATATCTACGAATTTATATTTTCTTAATCTTAACTATTCATTTTAATATATCCTTATTTGGTTTTTTATCTTAATTTTCAATTTAATTTCTCTTTTTATTAAATTTCTCTCATTTTTCACTAAGTGCAGAATGAAAAGAACATAGAGAGATTTTTCTCAAATAAAAAGAAAAAATTATTAAAAAAAATTTAATTGATTCAAAATACTTTATAGATGATTAACCTTTGGTATTTTCATTTTTTTGAAAATAATTCACAATATTTATGAGTTATGATTTCTACTTTTATATGCACATGTAGTAGTTGAACAAATTGTTGATTGCCAAATTGAATTAATGTACAACTAAATACTTTATAGCATTAGTGTAGAATTTTAGTGCATTAGTTATGGTAAATGATAACATGGTACTATTGATAATTAATTGCTCAATTGCCTTGTTACATTCTTCTAAATCAAACATGAATTTAAAATTTTATTTATTGAATAGATATTTATATTTTTTTTCTTTTCAAAATGAATCTTAGTTTGTGAAACTATATTTTAAATGAAAACTACCTAACTTTATAAAATAAATGCACATGGGATGAAAGAATATACCTTTGATAGCATGACTTATATAATTAATTATTTATTTTTAAATATTTCTTCGATGTTCTGGTTAATTTCGTAATTAAAAGCGTCAAATGCAAATTATTAGTGTTATTAGAGATGCTAATCTTAGCTTAATAATTGTAAGCAATAATTGAGATTGAAGGAGTAGCTAGATTGAATTAGCATAAGTGTACAAAATGGTTGATTATGATTAAGATGTGTAAGATGAAAAAATGGTCCCAAAAAGAAGGGGTTGATTTTGATGATGATATGGTGGGGGGTGGGGGGCATATGAACACATGACACCCATGAATCTCAATAATTCTTACTGCTAGGCCTAGCTATCAGTTTTGTGCTTCACTGCCAGAGAAATTGGGACTGTTTGCTCCAGATAACCATGAAAGGTCATTTGCCAATGACATTAATTCAACCGTCACGGATACTTCTGTTGCTTCCACTATCTCCTCACTCTAACTAAAACCCATCTTACCTTCCTTCTTTTGGATCAATTTTTACCTTGTCTATCAAAAATGAAAAATCGGCCGGACTTATTGTGAATATCAGTAGATTAACGGGGAGATACGAGGTGCACACATTTCATAAGTCAATGAGATATATATCATCCCAAACCATATGATAGTAGGAACATTAGTTCATCCAATATATATGTATGTCAATAACCCACTATTTTATCGATGTGAGATCTTATCTCACATGTGAAGTATTTTTAACAAAAAATATGGACCGATTTTCGTATGATTTAACTTTAAAATATTATATATGATTTCTCTATGATTATACTTGTCAAGTGGAAAAACTTACTATTTTTATACCTTCTAAGGTTGGTGCATTCTAAATTAGTACTTCCTTTGTTCTGAAACACTTACTACATTACTATTATTAACGCTATTTATGTTCAACCTTATTTTATATATTATGGCTAGTTTATAAAAAATATAGTGAAGGCAAATCTTATTTGGATTTTCTAATTGCATGTTTTCATAATATTAAGCTTTGTATAATTTCTCAATGTGTATAGTTCATTATGTAAATTATCAAAATAACACATTGAATTGCGTAAAAAGTTAAATGTAGCTAGTATTGTGAAATGGAGGAAGTATAAATCTAAAACCTTACTATACAAGGCTTTCTAGTCAAAATTTTGTCCTTTTTATCGTTATTAACGTTTTAATTTTTTATTGGGTCAGTTAACTATAAGTTTGGAAGTGTAATATTTCTTTATTTGGAAAGCTATTTATAATTCAAATTTATTTGACACCGTAATATTCGCAAAATTTAATTTTAATCTATATTAAATTATAAATGTTTAAGTAATGTAAAAGTTAAAGGGACACTTGAGCAAAAATGAAGATGTATTTGTGATTTCATTTTCTCTTTTGTATTTTTGCTCTTTTGCTATTTTGCTATTGTTAATGGGAATCTTTATTTTTTACCTTATAAAAGGTGAACAAAATAGAGCCCATGTCCCCATAAAATACTTTCCAATCAATTTATATCAAAATTTCTTTAAAAAAGTATTATTAAAAATCGATAGAAATATAAATTTTCTTATTGGCTAAAGAGGGAAAGTGGTCCACCTCAAGTAGTTGGATCAAAGGCCAGACAAGAGGGAATGGCAAGTTTCTGGCAAATCATGAAAAGGAATTATTTTATAATTTGGATCCATTTTATAATTAATATGTCTCTGCCATTTAATTGGTTATATTTCCATTTTTCATATTTTGTGTAATTTCCTTATCTGTACTAGTTGTGCTGATATGCATAGGTGAATTAACATGTTCAAAGCGATCTACATATATCATATAATTTTATTATTTGAAGGGCTTTAAATATCCTTTATTATACTTAATTAGTTAATTGTTTCAATCAATATGTATAAACAAGAGTAACTAAGTAATAAAGAGAAAAATATTATTATTTGTTTCAATGTCTGTGAAGATAAACTTTGATAAAGTATTATCTAGTTAGATAGTAATAAGTTTGACAGTTACTCTTTTGTGAGTTGGCTTTATCTATGCAAATGGCTCAAGCTTAATAATTTACTTTTAAATACTATGATATAATTTCAAGACTTAAAAGGACAATTATAAGACTTAAAAATCCAATTTTAAGACTTATAAGGTTAATTTATAAGTTTTTAATATCTACTTTAATGTTTGGGTCATTCTATTTTAAAGTCTGAATGAGTATTTAATCTCCTGTAATTGGTCTTTTAAGTCTTAAAATTGTTTTTTTAAGTATTAAAATTGAACTTTTAAATTTTTAAAACTGTCAAATTTTATGACTTAAATTGTCAATTTTAAATCCTTGAAATTGGTTTGTTAAGCCTTTAAATTGCTTTTTTAACTCTTGAAATTGACATTTTCATTTGTGAGATTGATAAACAAAAATATATAATTGGCCCAATTAGACGTGCCTCACAAGTTAATTGGTCTCGCCCAAGTTTTTGTGTAAGTTTGGTTGGTGAAGGGATTTTATCAAATACTAGTATTTTAATTTTTTTTCTTAAATTATAATTATAATAATTTCTAATATTGAATTGGCACAAGGGTCCTAAAATGCTCATATGAAGATTAACTCTGCCTTTATATATTCCAATATTGTAATTTGTAAAGTTCATTTCTGGTTCTAATCAAAGAAACAATAAAAATTTTACTATAAATAATTTCTGGTATAATCACAATAAATCATATGAAGAACTTAATAAAACATTCTTTAAACTTAAAAATTGTTTATATCTAAACTTAAATATACAATATTTTATAGGAAAAATTACCTAGAGTAATCCAAACTATTCATGATTTTCCTACAATAATCCCACCTATTGATTAACCATGAATAATCCCAACTTTGAGGGGGTATTTTCCTAGAGTAAACTTGGGTAACCAGATGACCTGCTATAGTAGGTAATTCACCACAAAAATAAATTAAATATTAATTTAAAATTAGAAAATATTTTTGAAAATTTACATAAAAAATTCTAAATAATAAAAAAAATCATAAATTTTTTATAAATATTTTTTTAACATTTTATTTTAATTTATCTTTTTTTAAAAAAAGATAAAACTTGCTATAGCAAGTCATTCGATCATCAAGTTTACTCTAGGAAAATGCCCCTCAAAGTTGGGATTATTCATGGTTTATCAATAGGTGGGATCGTTGTAGAAAAATCATGAATATTTTGGATTATTCTAGGTAATTTTTCCTATTTTATACTTAGATAATTGAGTTTGTTCTACTGAAAATATATTCAGTTTAGTGCTGGTTAGTTTTCAAATCATAAATAATACTCCCTCCTATTCAACTTATTAGTCCCATTTACTTTTTGCACATTTTGCCGAGATAACATTTTAATCCTTAATATCTCTAATTATACTTGATTAAAAATTATGAAATTTTGATATTTATAATCCTTGTATTGAGACGAATCAAAAAAAATCTCACTTGACTATGTTTGAACTTATAGATTAAGAATAAAATATATATTAAGAGTGATAGGTGAATAATAACCCAAAAGTAAATGGGACTAATAGGAAGAATAGGAGGGAGTAACTTATTAGCGTTTTGGATTTCAATTTTAATTTAGATGTGTAACCACAACTTAATAATAAAAATTACACAAATCCTTAAATGAGACGGTAAGGCACTCTGTTGATCTCAGAAAGTTTAGGGTGGTTACCCAAATCAAAATTGCTAGCTTTGAGATTAAAGGTGATCATCGCCCCCCTCATCGATGAATCACAGAGTGCCTTCGTAATGGATCGACAGATACTCGATGGAATATTAGTTGCAAATGAAGCAATTGGGTGGGTGAAAAGAAAGAAGATTCCGGGTGCTCTATTAAAGCTGGATTTCCAGAGGGCTTATGACTCAGTTCGATGGTCTTTCCTTGAACAGGTTATGCAAAAGTTAGGGTTTGGGAGAAAATGGATCAAATAGATTATGAAATGTGTGTCTTCAGCATCACTATCAGTGCTCCTAAATGGGTCCCCCTTGAAACCTGTGAAGATGGAGAGGGGCCTGAGACAGGGAGATCCGCTCTCACCTTACTTATTTATTCTCGTGAGTGAAGTGCTTGTGTGCTTATTCAAAAAAGCTGAAGAGCTCAATATCATTAAAGGGGTCGAAGTGGGAAAGGATAAAGTCCGTTTGAAGCATCTACAGTTCGCGGATGATACCCTGATCTTTGTTCCGAAAAACAATGAGGTGGTTAGGAACTACTTCAGGATCCTTGACGTCTTTGCTGTAATGTCGGGCCTCAGCCTAAATTATAGCAAGTCCAGTATTATATCATGGAGTTCACATGAGCATGAGTGGGCTAATTCTATTGCCAGGAGTGTGG
The DNA here is from genome assembly GCA_019425755.1 of Amaranthus cruentus. Lineage (NCBI taxonomy): Eukaryota > Viridiplantae > Streptophyta > Magnoliopsida > Caryophyllales > Amaranthaceae > Amaranthus > Amaranthus cruentus. The sequence continues at coordinate 20,016,841 of CM033459.1, forward strand.
GTTGTAACCATCTCTCGTGTCCTGTATCGTACTTGGGCGTACCTTTGGGAGATAATATGAATCTTGCCTCTGCGTGGAAACCGGTTATAACAAAGATTGAAAACAAACTGGCATCTTGGAAGGCAAGGATACTATCCAGAGCGGGGAGATTGACACTTTTGAAAAGTGTTCTCAATAGCCTTCCAGTTTACTACATGAGTATGTTT